>CM049886.1:26700999-26788499 GCA_027474115.1 Schizopygopsis malacanthus
AAATCCCTGGATATAGATGGACAATAGTATGACAAGCAACTAATAAAACATATATTTGACCCGATTGAAGCGTTATTAGTGAGGTAAAGTTTTAATATAAATGTAATGGTTGTTTTTATTATTATTGAAAATGTTTGTAATAGCTATATTAAAATAATATAAAATCTAAATAAAAGAAATGGATCGGCATTAATCTAATACCCCAGATTTAATTTAAATAAAACATGATGGATTCAATCAAAAATGCATTTAGGCTAACTCTGTCAGAATGATGTATATCTTTATAATTAGCTATTTACAGTGCAATATCTACATATAAATCATCTTACAGTGCTTGTTGTATCCTTATACAGCACTGATGTGCATCCTAGCGATGACATATGAAATGCAGTCTATTCAATAAGTAAATAAAGCTTTGATGTTGCCAGTAAAGGCGAAAACATCATGGATGAATTTAGACATTAAAGTCTTATATTGTAATGTAATGTAGGTCAAAAACCTTTGCTACAATTACTGTGTTGGAGTTCACTTAGACCAAGTCATTAGACTGAGTCGCTTTGGATAAAAGCATCTGCAAAATGATGAAGGGGGGGGTTATCACTTAGTGACTGCCATAAAGCTCACTGAGTTTTGTAACATTCACCATAAAGTAATGACTTGTAAAAAAAAATCAATTTTTTTTTTTTTTAGGTCTAAAATGACTGAACAGTAGAGGGTTGAAGAAAACAAACTTTTGAGTGATAATGCATATTGAAAATCAGTCAAGGAGTGTATTATAGTATCATTACTGAATGAGTTATTCAATGTATGACTATATCGGGGTTTCTTTCAGTATGTTGAATACCTTCCACATGTTGGAGATAAATTAGCAGCCACAGGGTGCAGGACAGGTTGTTTTCTTTCCCTGTGGATGTGGATTGGAATTGGTGGTTTTCACTAATGGCTTTTTAGTTGTAACTTGTGGCAGCAGTGTGCTGCGTCAGCTTCTCTGCATGCCGTCACAATATTCTACATCCCCGAGGAGCCTGAGTCAGCTTTCTAGAGTGTCCGCCACATTCCCTTATGACCACAGATGCATGCTTGTAATTATATTGCGCTATTAGAACACTTTCTGTTGCTTCGTTTGTTTAGTGCCATAAACAAGAATGATAATAGACCATCTTGGCTGGTAGTAGGTTCGTTTTATTATGTGTGCTTGTAATGCCGTCATACATAGTTCATTATCATTTGTTATTATACACCAGCAGTAATGTTGTCCTGACCATTATTTGTATTCACAGGCCTTTCTAT
Source organism: Schizopygopsis malacanthus (assembly GCA_027474115.1). Taxonomy (NCBI): domain Eukaryota; kingdom Metazoa; phylum Chordata; class Actinopteri; order Cypriniformes; family Cyprinidae; genus Schizopygopsis; species Schizopygopsis malacanthus. The sequence goes on from CM049886.1 coordinate 26,702,290, forward strand.
CATTCTGTAATGAGTTTCCTCTCATTAGGGATGTCCTGGTCAATAACTGGTCTCATCATGTTCAAATATTCAGGGAAGCATTGATCTTCATTAGACTGGGATTCTTTTAGTGCTGGTACATCTGTGCTTCTATGCTAATTTAATTCGAATTAAATGACAGAACCCTCTATGAGTCAGTTATTTTCTGCAAATTAGAGAATCCCAGTTCTGTGTTTGTAAGCATATGGCATCAATTTTATAATGGAGAAGATATTACTGTATTACAATGAAGGGATACAGACATATACACAATTTCCCTTTTAGCCACAGGAACAGCTAATTTACTTAAAAGTTAATAACATAACTTATTCAGCAAACATTCATCTGTTAGTCTGTTTAACCTGTTCAATCTGTTGAAAGAATATTTAAAGATTTTTTTTTGTGAAAGTGTTAGGATTGAGACCATTAACAGGACTGAGTGCTCACAGACAACATGGGTACCAGCATTGTTATGTATTTTGAGAAGAAGAGGGGGCCCAGCACCGAACCCTGTGGTACACCATAACTATTTAAGTGAATTAGATATAGTTCCCCTCCCCTAAAGTATATTCCTGTGATGTAGGATTCAAACCTTGTGAGGCCCGGTGTGGAGAGGTTTATTGGGAGGTTTAATTAGGTTTAAAGGATGCAGATTGATAGGGCTGATGACGTAGACACACCTCTCACAATATGCTTGGCTTCAGTCACATTTCTGCTGAGATGATTTCTGCTGAGTGAAAGCTTTTGAAACCTGAAGGAGTGTTGTCTTGCTGGTTGATCTGTGAGAGGAATGCAAAGTTCTGGCTGCAAATAACTCACTCAAGTGTTGATGCTATGAAGAAGTGGAGAGACATTGATCTGTAATTTTCTGTGGATATACGACTTAGCATTAGTTACTTTTACCCAAGCCTACTTGACTGTGGTGGTGAAAGTGCCAGTGAGGAGTGATGTGTTGATGATGTGTGTGAGGGCAGGTAGGAGTCTGGAAGAAATGACTTGAAAGGAATAGGGTCAAGGGGGCAGGTGATAGCATGACTGGAGAGAAGACAATTAGAGACCTCATCATGCTTTTGCTTTTTCATATAGGTGGTAGGTGCTTGTGAAACTTTGGGGCTGAGAGTTGACTATTTATGGATGTTGTCTGTGAAAAAGTGGTCATTAGATGTCATGGAGAGGGTGTACAGAGGTGAATGTCTTCTACAGTTTATGAGTGTCTGAAGTGCTGTTGCTCTTGTAATATTTGATGCTTTTGCAGTGGCGACCTTGGCAGAATAAAAAGCGAGCAGTGATACCTGCTCAGGATAGCAGGGTGTTTTAACGAGCAGCATCTTTTCCGTTTGGTTTGGTGTCAGGGGTTAGAGGGTGACATGAATGAGAGGACAGATGTTGTCTAGACAGTATGTTAAAGTGGAGCACAGCATCTGTAGCATTACTTGCATCAAGAAAGGAGGGAAGAGTGACTGAGAAATAGTGCTGTGTCTGCTGATTTAATGTTTAAGAAAATGTCAAGCCTTGGTTCATCTTTGAGTAATGTAATTTTGTGACATTTTGTGCAGTTTTACTTTAATACTCATTTATCATCAGCTTGGCTCCAGGTTCCCATCTCAACATGAGCTTGTATCTAAGTGAAGGCCTCGTTCAAAGGTTAAATGTTTGCATTTCTTGCATTGGCAGTGTGGAATAACACAGTGCTCTGACTGCAGAGGGGCTTTTAGCAAACCAGCTGGACAGATGAAAGAATACAGTAATACAATACAGTAAGAAATACTGCCTACAGTACATATAGATCTTACATTTGTTTGTTTATTTAAATTTTTGGGTTCTATTTGGCAGATAATTATGGGCAGATAAAATATCACAAACTCTCCCACATGCACATGAAAGTGCAATATGTCATAAACGTATACAGGATAATGACTGCTGTCCACATCAAAATGAGTTAATCTGTCCAACAAAACACACTTTCTTGAAACCCCCCATTTGAAGTTCTGCCATTATTTCTGTGACTAAGCTACATCACCATGTTACACTTTTGCATAATGCCCACCTACTGGCTGTTTGCCACCCCCCACCAGGCAACAGTTGAGTAAGTAATTTCACTGTGTCAAGATGCGGGTTTTTTTAGAGGGCAAAAGAAAAACAAATGGTTTTCCAATAGCCACATCATAGTTCCCAAAAATATAATACTGCTGAAATATATAGAGTCTCAACTATTTGCTTCCATACAATAACAAACCATGCACTGTATAAAATAATAATAATAATAAAAGCAGCAGTAGTTGCCAGAACTTCCCTGCATAAAATAAGGTTGTTTTTAAATAAAATCTCCCATTAGATTTGTCACAATCTCTCACTGTATATCAGAAAAACCCCATGAACTTCAAATGTACAATCACGTGTTAAAATTACATGTGAAATATGTGAAACACATGCGAAAAGTGGTTTTTGAACCTTTTCATGCCGTAAATATGCAGTAAGTCTGACAAAATACTGACAAAAAATGTATAGCCTGAATTCACTGTAAGTCGCTTTGGATAAAAGCGTCTGCTAAATGCATAAATGCATAAATGCAAATGTAAATCACATGGGTTTCACACATTTACGCCATGAAAATGTTCCAAAACAACATGTTTCTCATGTGGAAATGTATTCTGCATATTTCATATGATTTTGTGAATATACATGTGAATATGTAAGGGAATATATTGTTAACCAATTAATGGGGTTTTACTGGAGAATTTGTACAGTCTTTTACCATTAAAATGCCAATTATTTTTTTACAGTGTGGGGTTCAAAACAATAATGGACATGGGTACCTTTTGGATGAAATCTGGGAAGCAGAAATTTAGCTTTTTTGGTGAACTTTCCCTCTAAGTTAGGAGTGCCTCATTTATCACCGCTGCTATTTCCTTCTGATCAGTGTTGGGTTGCCAGTCTTTGCTTGTCTGTCTGGATTTGTAAATCCCACAGGCTGTTAGTTGTGTCCTGTCATGCTGTGCTTGTTCTTGTGCTGCTGTGATTAGTGTCTCCAGCTGCTAGAGTTTCCCAATGTCAAGCACCTCCGTTTTTGGCAATCCTGGTGCATGCGTAATTCTGAAGAGCTTGATATGGTTGCTAAATATTTAAAGCGATGCCTTTTTTATTATTTTGTACTGGTCTCTGTGGTCCCCTTATAATGTTATAAAGATTTGTACATCAAAACATCATAATTTAGAAGTAATAGGCTATTTTCTGTCCTGTTTTTAATCCCCGTCTGTTTGGATATGCTTGGCAGATAGTAGACTCGGTTGCTATGATTGTCTAAGAGACTGTATTATTGACAGTCTAAATCAGACGCTGCTGTGATTTAGGTTAAAAATGCATAAATACTCAATACATATCAAACAATCTGTAAAAACAGACAAAGTAATAGTGACCATGTAATAAAAACAGTTACACTTAATTGTGTGTTGCGACATTATTGTTGGATCCTATATAGTGGGCACAGCATCGTCTTTTAATTTCAATCTTTCTGAAAATCCTGCATCGAATTGTGCCTTATTTGTAAACAAATCAGTGGTAAAATGAAGTGAAAAAAAACAGGCAGCGATGTAGAATCGGTGAGCGGGGCTAAACAGGCAGTGATGTAGAATCTGAGGGCGGGGCTAAACAGGCAGCGATGTAGAATCGGTGAGCGGGGCTAAACAGGCAGCAATGTAGAATCTGAAGGCGGGGCTAAACAGGCAGCATGGTAGACTCGGAGGGCAGGGCTAAACAGGCAGCGATGTAGAATCGGTGGGCGGGGCTAAACAGGCAGTGATGTAGAATCTGAGGGCGGGGCTAAACAGGCAGCAATGTAGAATCTGTAGGCGGGGCTAAACAGGCAGCAATGTAGAATCTGAAGGCGGGGCTAAACAGGCAGCATGGTAGACTCGGAGGGCAGGGCTAAACAGGCAGCAATGTAGAATCTGAGGGCGGAGCTAAACAGGCAGCAATGTAGAATCTGAGGGCGGAGCTAAACAGGCAGCATGGTAGACTCGGAGGGCGGGGCTAAACAGGCAGTGATGTAGAATCGGTAGGCGGGGGCTAAACAGGTAGCAATGTAGAATCTGAGGGCGGGGCTAAACAAGCAGCGATGTAGAATCGGAGGGCGGGGCTAAACAGGCAGCATGGTAGACTCGGAGGGCGGGGCTAAACAGGCAGTGATGTAGAATCGGTAGGCGGGGGCTAAACAGGTAGCAATGTAGAATCTGAGGGCGGGGCTAAACAAGCAGCGATGTAGAATCGGAGGGCGGGGCTAAACAGGCAGCGCTGTAGAATTGGTAGGCGGGGTTAAACAGGTAGCAATGTAGAATCGGTGGGCAGGGCTAAGCAGGCAGCATGGTAGACTCGGAGGGTGGGGCTAAACAGGCAGCAATGTAGAATCTGAGGGCGGGGCTAAACAGGCAGCATGGTAGACTCGGAGGGTGGGGCTAAACAGGCAGCAATGTAAAGTCGGTGATCTTCTTTTGCGGAGGCGGGGTTTTTCCACACTATTACATAATCGAATAAAACATTCCACAAGCTGTCGTTTTGGCAAACTGGCTTCAATATAAGCTGTTTTTATACTAACAAGAAAGTTTTGAGTTCTGAAATAGCAAAATTACCTCTTATTTGTCAAAATATCAAGATAATTTTGGTTTCTCAGCTCATGACCCTTTTAATAGTAAAAACTATATCGCAAGCAAAAACACTATTGTATTGAATATTCTGAAAATGTTGTATGTGAGTTAGCGTTTTCTTTCTATATATGAATACATACAATTTAGAAAATAATGCAGAATTAAAATTACACACAAATACAGTAACTGTAATTATAATTTTTAATAAAGTTTATCAACATTTCAGGGCTCTCACTGAGTCATTGTTAAGCCTTTTTTGAAAGACAGTATTACACGAACCCATCCATCATATTACATCATCCCTGGTTAAGAGAAGCAAAACAGGGAATGTGAGATTGAGTTTCATGGACAGACAATGACAGACAGTGAGGACATTCAGCTTGAGTCACGGCCCACAGAACTAATTGGATTCTCCCAGTTTCTCATCACAAACTCATGGCAACATAAGACAGTAGAGGTTAACTTCAGGTCATCATGGCAAATTATCTCAACTCATTATAGCCTCAGTCATTAGTGAGACTACCCAATTAAGTGAAAGAACAACACCATGAAACAAATACTATCTCTCTCCTGTTCATTGTTTTGATAAAGACAGCTGCCATGGCAATGGAGGTTGGTAAATGCACAGGGGAGGGCAAGAAAACCTCAGTCAGACGCTCATTCAGTGTCATTTCATTCAGGATCACTATCACACTTGATGCAGATAATAGCATGAATACTGGTAAAGGGTTCAATTGTTTTTAACTAAAGTTGCAAAAGTAACCTATGAGTCTATATGGGTGCAAAATGTATAAATGTTAATACAAGACTTACAGTATACAATATGAAATCAATTCCAAGAAAGCCGTTCTCCCTGCTAAACCATCATAGAAATTCCAATGGTTTCCATTAAAATACCATCATTAGCTTTTTCCAGTAAAACAGTACAAAATTCCTTTTTGTATTGTGTTTTGAGCATTTTTCCATCCCACCAATAGAATCCATCACATACCAGTAGACACCATTATAGTTTCCATTAAAACCAATACAATTCCCATTATAAACATTAAACCCATTACATTTTTTATTGTGTTTTGAAGCAGGGTTCTATTGTTTCTATTGTCACTGTATGGTGTACAACAAACGCACGAAGATGATGAATAATGGTAAACAGTATTTAATAAATCCACATAGAGGTAATCCACAAAAGGCAGGTAGAATATGAATACACGCAAGCAACGTTAACACTGGACAAGGACAAACTGAAACGACTAGAACGTAAGTAGACAGACCAATGAGGGACTACGACTAAATTAACTAGACACAGGTGAACCGACTGACATAATCAAGAGACAGAAACTAGGTCAAGGAACACATGAGGGATGAAAGTGTCATGGCGGACACCCAAATGCACTATCATTTTATCAATAATAATGATTTTGTGTCACGGAATGTAGTTTTAAGATTTTTTTATGTATTTTATAAGACTTTAAAAATGCAGTTTGTTAATAAAGATAACGTCTATTTGAACATTTGCTTAAATGTTTTTGGAGATGTGAGCGGCCGTTCAGCGCTCATGAACCCGTAGAGAGAGCGCCTCACCTCGGTCAGATCTTCGGTAATTGACTGCTGTTTAATAATTATTATTATTTAATAATATTTATAGAAATAATAGTAGTATTTAATAATAGTATTTAGTATTGGGAAACTGTGTATGTTCGTGATGGTGATTTAAGTTACATTGTTCCACCATTAGATGGCGACAAAAGACTGTTTTTAAGAGTGAGTCAGCAGTAAAGACTTTTATTGAAAGAGACTACAAAAGAGCTCTAAACAATGAAGTTATTTTTACTTTTAACAACAAATGCACTGAGTAGACAGCGTGTGAATACTTTAATTAGACATGTTAAATGTTAAATTGTTAAATGTCAGTCGTGATGTGAGCACATCTTGATAAAAATGCAATTTAACTTAAGAATCTTGTGTAAGATCTTTTCTGTTGTATTGTGAATTTAATGTTGATCATTTCAGCTCGTCTTGAATATTAACTCAAAGCTTTACTGACAGAATAAAGCTTATTAAGTTGGTCAGAGTGTTTGAATCTTGTACATTTATCAGGTTGAGTTTCAGTGATCTTGACTGTAAGATCTGGCACTGTTATTGAGCTCAGTCATTAACCCTATATCCTCCTGAGACAACCCTCCCCCTTTAGTATTTTTTTCATGTCATTACATTGTTTAGACCATAAGAAAAAAATTGAAAAATCATATTTTCTTCTATGCCCTGTGTAGAGGACACTGGGACTATAAAACCATAAAATGTCACAAATCGACATCAAAAAGACAAAAACAATGGGATAAAAAAAGATAATAATCACAAATCATTATTTAGGTTTCAGGATTTAAACACTATACACTGTATCTAATTAGCATATTAATGTGTTGCTGTTGGGACAACATGTTGAAACAGGAATTGTCATAATGGGAGTAATAAATGGCCAGATTTTCATAATAATATCTCATATTTCATAAGACAATTGATAATCTTGCAATATGTGTGAAAAAAATTTATACTGGTTTGCATTAAACACTATGCCTACACTAATCTATATTAGCATACAATGTGTTGCTGTTGGGACAACTATTTGAAACAGGAATTGTCATAATGGGAGTAATAAATGGCCAGATTTTCATAATAATATCTCATATTTCATAAGACAATTGATAATCTTGCTATTTATATCTATAAATCTAGAAATTGCATCGCTAAGTGTAAATATAGTAAATATTATCTATATCTATTGCACGAAATCAATCACGTTAGCATCTGTCGAAATCAAGGAGGGGAGAAGATGGGGAGTCAGCAAGGAGGGGGGGGCACAGTAAGTGGGGGGGGGGGGGAGGGGGGGGGGGGGGATTCACAGCCCGGAATACCCCCACCCCCGGGAGGACCCACCCACCTTTATTTTACTTCCTACGCCCATGTACATATATAACAAACTTGCTATAGTGAAACATTGTTTTTAGGATGATTCGATGGGATGTTTTTTTTTATAAATTCCATTTTTTTTTTTTTTTTATTATTTTTTTATGATGCAGAGACATCCAAACGCTTCAATTCACACGTTTTACTTTCATTATATGTTGTATGCGCAGGTAACATTAGCCTGCTTTGTAAATCAATACATGCTTCTTTTTATTTAAAGCACGCTCGGTTGTTGTAGTAAAGCACTGTAGTTTGTGGTTTGGGAGGATGAGACAGAAGCCGTGAGCTGTTTGTGCGCGCTGCTGTGAAATCATTTCATTGTTGCGCGAGCGCGGATCGAGCTGTCCTCTCCTCACACACACACACACACACACACACACCGAGCATGCTCGCGCTTCCGCTGTGAACATTCACGCGTTAATGCGATGGAAGCTCCGTCCTGACAGCATTCGTTCACTCGGTGCAGAAATGCCGGAGCGAGTGACGCGCCATGGCGCGGCGGTGCTGCTGACGCTGTGCGCGGTGCTCGAGGTGAGTCTGCCCGCTGTTCTCACGCATTTCATCGAGTCCTTATTACCCGCTGTTTGTGCTGTAGCGTTCCTAAAGAGCCGCGTAACGGTGTGTTATATACACATGTAATGTAGCGCTAGGTGAGCCTTTGTCTCTGTCCGCTAAGTAACAGTAAACACTGGAGACACACTGTACATGTCATTGTATCAGAGTCAAAGCAGAGCTGTGCTTGTGTTCACCTGAATTGTGTTTAGAACAGTTTTAGGGGTTGTTTAACTCTTAGTTGATGAAATCAGACGTGTATTAATTGTGTATGATGATGTGTGTGTGTGTGTGTGTGTGTGTGTGTGTGTGTGTGTGTGTGTGTGTGTGTGTGTGCGTGCTGGCATCGTTAATATCACTGTTGGATTATCACAGGCCTTTTAAGCACAGTCTGCATGTTCATGAAAATCCCTTTGAGGAAGTTATAGGTGGCTGAATGTAAAAATATGTTAGTTATTAATTTATTTATTTGACATGTTGTGCTCCAAGATTTTGCATGTTTAAAAAAATGTAATGTAATGAGATCAAAATGTTTGTGTGTGTGTGTGTGTGTGTGTGTGTGTGTGTGTGTGTGTGTGTGTTAAAAGTGTATATGTATAATACATGATGCATTCCTTCTAAAATGCATATGTTTCATATTTGTTATTTATTTTACGGTTTAAAATAAGATTTGAAACTGTCTGGTTTAATCGTATTTGATTTCATAGCATGCTGATTTGACCCGGTTTGTTTGTATATTGTACACTCAACTGGTTTGCTATGATATGATTTAATGTGTATCTCTCATTAGGTGATTTGCTATGGGTTGGCTGTTTAATTTTCTAATAACTTTCCAATATTTGATATGTACAGCATTTACATTTCAAAGGCTTTTTTGAAGCTAAGGCATCATGTCTCATCAGAGCTCCTTACTGTACATCAGATATTGCGTCTGCATCTACAGTAAAGGTATTTCATCACTGCATCATTATACAGGCCTGTCAGAGAAGTGAGAGATGCTTTGTCATAAGCACTTAGATGAGGATAAATCAATATGCAAGCTTATTCCCTTATAAATTGTAGCATAACATCAATTAAATCCAAACAGGTAGTGTTGATGGTAGCACTGATTCTCTCAGACATTCATGCATGTTGTTTCTCAGTAATGATGTGCTCGTTAGAGCATGGGCTGCTAATGACTGGGAAACATTCAGAGCTTGAATAGAGAGTTATGACTTATATCTGCCTGATATGCATGTTTTATTGCTAATATACACTTGTGCCAAAGATGTTGATTGTATTGTATGATCTATAGAAGTCGTTTTAAGCAGTGCTATGCATTTATTTGTTGTTTTACAGTCATGTAACCGCAAATAAAGAATATGACTGGCTTTTTTTAGCCAACCTGAAGATTGTGTGAAAAGAAAAACTTTTAATGCTCAAAAATTGCTTGTAGTTATCCAGGTATAGGGTCAAACAAGTGAATGTAGTTGGTTTAAATTAAACCTTAAGGGAGCTGACATGTGCTGTTGTGATGTGATATACTGCATCTAAAACCATTATAAAAAATGTTTTATTATTATAAACATATATTATTTGAGGGCTTTTAAAATTGATTTGTCACACCACTGGACCATGAAATTGTGTAATGAATGAAGGCAAAAGGGTAGTAAAAAAAATGTTAAAACTTTGTGGCAGGACCTGAGATATGCATTGTTTAAAATTCAAAAGTGAAATTTACAGTAAAAATTGTAGCTGTGGTTGCCAGAGCTTCAGCAAAATGTTAGCTGTCACACAGGGCTGTTAATTGAAATACATTTAATTTAAAAAAACTGTTAATTTACTATTTTACCCTATAATTACACAACATGGAATTATATGTATCTCAAATATTTTTTTTTAACCATCTTTTAACCATTAAAACTAGCAGTTCCAACTATATCGGAACCGGCCGATAATAGAATGTAGATATCGGTATCGGTCCGATATGTCCAATTATGAGATATGCATTGTTTAAAATAAAAAAGTTACATTTACAGTAAAAATTGTAGCTGTGGTTATCAGAGCTTCAGCAAAATGTTAGCTGTCAAACGGGTGTTAATTGAAATACATTTTTTATTTAATTAAAAAAACTGTTAATTTACTATTTAACCCTTAAATTACACTACATTGAATTATATGCATCTTAATTGTGTTTTCTTACTGTAGTATTTTTTACCATCTTTTAGCATTAAAACTAGCAGTTCCAACAATATTGGAATCGGACGATAATAGAATGTAAATATCGGTATCGGTCCGATATGTCCAATTATGCCGATATGTCTTGCCGATAAACGAATAACTCGCATGCGCTCAGCGTGTGCTAGCGTTAAGTCAGCATCGTGGTCATTCTTGAAGCGAATTACTGTTTTTGATCGCTGCATTTAATCTGAGAATGCATGAACAGAATGACGCAATAGATTCAACAGTCACTAGGCCTAAAACCCGTCAGGTCAGGAGTTTTAATCCCTAGGGGGCGCTGTTGGCCTACATGTAATAAAATGAAAGTAAAATACACAAATAACATTAAGATTGTATTTCTGATTAAATAAAGCAGTAACTGATGTCGTAAAACCACGAGTATATTTTGATTTAAAGGTCAGAAGATATAGTGTACATTAATAAAAAATCACAAACATGACTCTTGTAAATTAAATAATTGATATATAGCCTAGATTTATTTATTAAAGTGTCTTTTATCAAACAGATTATGAGCTTTGAAATATTTTCAGAATGTTTAGAACTCTTCTGCTTTAGACCATCTACAAATATTACATCTTTAAATAAAATAAATCATTTGTATGAAAAAAATATTGATTTATAGTTTATTTATATTATAATTATGTTCAAAGCTTTCAATGTACTCCATTTAATTCTAACAAATACGTTTTTGTTCAAAACTAACGAAAATTGTATAATAATGTTTAGAATCTCTGCAAGGAAATATATCGGTATCTGCAAAATATCGGTATATCGGATATCGGCAAAATCCAATATCATCATTCCTAATTAAAACGAATTCATTTTTTAACTCTTTCCCTTGTATCTAAATTTAAACATAATTGATGTTGATTACAAGAACTGCATCAACTGCTTCTGTGTAATTGACCTTTAGGCGTCTAATGAGAAGCGTTGTGTTGTACTGTTACTCTCATATCCAGCATGCTGCTGTTGAGGAGTGCTTTACCCGCATCGATCTTCAGTGACATTGAGCAAAGGCATTAGCTGCAGGGATCAGTCAGAAGTTGACAGAAAACAGCAAGGAGTTTGATTCAGCGTTTTGTGTGGTTGAAACATTGATACGGGGATTTGCTCAGTTGGTCCTGTGAATCTATATTTACCAGAGACAACGGTTTCAGATTAATGCCCCGGTTAGTGCTCCGTTAACAGCCGCTCTCCCTCACTGAACAGCAGCCAATGTTAAACACGGCTCGGGTTAAAGGACTGACGTCTGGCGTAGGCGGTACCGTTTCATTTTTTAATTATCATTAAATCCGTATTCGATTACAGCAATTTGAACTTCTCACAACACAAAAATACTGTCCAGCATAAAGCACAGTTTTCAGTAGCAGTGTCACGTGCGCACAGCAGCAGAGCGGAAAAGCTGGGAGGTTTTTAAAGAGTGCTGAGGGAATTATACACATGAATATATGAATGAAGGAATTATATGAATGTACCTCTGAAGACTCTGACTGTCTTCAGAAACGATTCGATGGCATTTTGTTTTTCATCTTCGCTCCATGTAATACCTAAAGAAAGTGCTCTTAATCACAATACTGTTTGAAGTGATGTTTCTGTGTGTGTGTACAGTATGATATGGTACCGATTGATTTAATGTGAATCGGTACTTGGTAGTACCCACGCAATTTGGCTGGTACCCTTAAAAGTACCCAACCCTACTGCTCAGTAAACAACCATTAACCTTCAATCAAGAACGGACCTGCTGAAAAGAACTGTTTGCTTACATCTCTAATATCAGGAGTTTTTTTGTTTAAGCAATGACATTATTGAAGGATGATACTGGAGCGAAAACATAAACAGTTTCTTGAAAAGATGTGCAATTTATAGTTTGACTTTGTTTTGTTTTGCGTCGACTGTCTATACTTCATCTGATCCAGTGTGTAAACTCAGCATTGGTTCCAGGTTGACGTTCTGTCCAAGAGAAGAAAAAAATCCTTCTTAGAAAGTTCTTAGAAATGTGATCTTTGTATTCATATTGATTAATTTTTAAGATTCAGATTTACAGTGCATGACAATACAGAAATATTTCACACTATTTGGCAACCCTTTCTATCATGCACCAAAAACAAAAATAAAAGGTTACATTTAACGCCTCTTAAAAATTGTTATCCAAGTAAAATTGTTTAACAAGGTAAAGACATTGAGATTTTATTTACACTTAAAAACAAGTGACAGTAGATATCTTAATTGTTATTTCCAAACAAGTTTTAGTATATATATATATATATATACATACACAGTTGTGCTCATAAGTTTGCATACCCCTTGCAGAATCTATATATATATATACATTACTGTTTGTATGTGTGTATGTGTGTGTATGTATATATAATTGTTTTCTGAAATTAATCACGATTAATCCCACCTAACTTTAAAGTTTTTAAATATACGTTTACATTGCAATAATTGCACATTAAATATTCAATTTAATGTATAAACAGCATAAAGACAGTATATATGTTAATATTTGTTTAATGGCATCTTTTTTATGACTAAAAACGAGTATCACTGATACCAATACTGATGTCTCTTGGAAATACTTAATTTTTTCTCTAATATTTAACATTACGGTATAATTGAGAGCTATCAATTTTAACCCGTATTAGACTTTAAAAATAACTTAACTAATTTAAGTGAACTTAAAACAATCTTCACATAAACCCATTATAATCAATGTCATATGTACCTGTGGCCTTCAGCAGAAATATACAGAAATTGAATAATTGCATCGAACATTCTAAATTAATATAGATGAATCCTTAAAGCTACAAAAGTGATTGATTTCACCATTTTTTTATTTAGTTTTTAGTAATCACAGCAACTGGGTAATTCGATTATTTGTCTGCTATTACTTTAAGAGCTGCCGCTGCTGAACGTGATGCATCTCTTTACCTTTTCTGACCCACTTCAGGTCTTAAAGTCTCTATAACGAGCTGACGAGTTTAATCAAGTGTGTTAGATGAGTGAGACAGTCCTGGACTGAAAACCATTTCAGAGACATTTTCTTAAATCTGACTCATATTTAAAAAATATTACATGCATGCAGTGTTAATTTTCAAACGCAAACGGTAAAGCAAGATTTGCAATTGTGTTTGGATTGTGTCACAATTTATGCTTCCAAATATGGAAAACTCAATTGATAATACTGATGTCTGAAACGTCTCCGGTTTAAAATGCTGCTAAAGACGTTCTGCATCTAAACAAACACACTTGCCACGAAAAATAGACAGAAGCAGCCGTTGTGAGTGACGGCCAACCCTAGCTCCGCCCCCTCGTTAACTGCGTAAAATATTTGTTATGCATTAAACTGAAAAAAATTATGGCCTGCGTTAATGCGCTAATATAATATATAAATAATAATATTCCAGTGTTTTTTACAAATATCATGAATTAAGTAGTTTTATGGTTTTGGATTAATGACCACACAAGTCATTTTACAGCCTTAACTAGCCTTGCCTTATATAAAATACAATTAAAATAAAATTATCTAGAATTGCATTGCCCTCATGACTTTGTTGGCTGCTTTGAAACAGTGTGTTGTACAAATAGGACAGTTATATAATTTCTTACATCATAATTATTTACTTCAACCCCCATTCTATAAGAGAAAGGGCAGGAATGTACAGATTTAAAACATGATAATCCATGAGGAGGTGTATTTAAGTTATTTAATGGATGCATTTATATGAATAAATGAGTAAATGGGTCAAACAGTTAGAGTTTTGTCACTGGCCCATTAACTAAAGCCAGCCAGTCAGTGTAAAGCTTGGCAGATTGACCGTTTCTCTGCACGATATGCATCCGTCTGTCCGCGGGCGAAGCGTCTGAGAGGATGCCGTCCTTGTTCTGTGAGGAGTTTCCAGCCTCCACATTAACTGGAACCAGTCCCAGCCGATGCTGTAATACAGCAGAGAGGATACAGGTCATTATTGTTGAGGAGGAGACGGAATAGGGCTGTCAAAAACAATTCCAATTTGAATATTCGTCAAATAAAAAAAAAATAATCCACATTCCAATGCAAAAACTCTGCATTTGAATTTTAGGTGTGCGTCAGGCTGCTTATATGTGGCACATTAGCTGTGATGACGATGTGGCATTGAACCCATGCAGCGCTGTTCAATCACAGTATTGCAGAAAAAGAGAAAATCAATGCAGAGATGTTGTTTACCTCAAAACTGAAACCAAGCCGTTCACACAGAACACGTTTTCTATAGAGACGTCTATCAGCGTTGCACTCGCGTCTCACACAAGAGAGACGCATGTTTAGAAAGCACATCAAATTAATGCAAGTTCAACTTAAAAAACACGTCTCAAAGCTTTATGCCGTTTTTTCTGCATCTCACAACATCTCGTTTTTAAATTAAAAAGTGTTCTTTGTGATTGGTTTTCAGTCCTTAAAATATGCATACATGCATTATACTTTTTGTTTCTAATTGTTTAAGCAACGTAAGTAATTATATATGGTTTTTAAACATTATGCACGTTTTATTTTATTGCTTTGAAGAAACGTGCATTAGTAATATTTAGCTTGATGTGCCCTCTTGTGGCCACAGGAGAGAAGACAAAAGCTTTTCCCCCCTAACTGAAATTATGCCTTTTATTCAAATATTGATAATATTTTAGTACAAAAATCTAATTTTTAAGACACAACCGAACTTAACCCTGCAAACTCGTGGCATATTGGTCCCTGTTGACCTCTCTTTTGAAACTGTTGTTCTTTAGCTGAGAGCAATTATAGCATTTGCGATTCTGTGCCTGTATTATGTGTTTATTTCAGTCCAGATCTGCGTATTGAATGGCGTTCGTCTTTCTCTCTGCTGGAACTGAGATTGTTTCTCTAAACAAAACACACAACTCATGCCCTGAACGCTTGGCTTACATGCAACGATTCTGCTTCTTCCCGCTAGATTTCCCTGGTGGGAAGAGCTTGAGATTTGATTGGATTTAGCCTTAAAGCTACTATCATTAAGGACTCTTGGGAGAAAGCTGCGGTCTTACGCCATAAATTTTGACCTTTCGGATCCTGAACAGAGACTTCTGCTAATTATGGACCGCTGAGATCAGCTTTATTTTGTTCTTCATGCGTAGTGGAATAATGTGTGTCATTGAGCCCAGTATGATCAGGACTTTATTTGTGTCCCAGAGAGAATCTGACGATGCTCTTGTATCTGACGCAGAACTGTTTGGGAGAAACTGAATGTAACAAACATAACTTTTGTATTTTTTAGTAACACTTTCAATTAGGGACCGCTATACATTATTAACTAGATGCTTATTAGCATACACAGTACTAGTGTATTGGCTGATTATTGGTACTTATAAAGCACATATTAATGTCTTATTATGCATATTTTAGATATCTTAAACCAGAACTATTACAATAACTACTGTACTTAGTATGGAGTAAGTGTAGTTCATTGAAGAAAAAACCTTCGTTAAAGCTGCAGTCGGTCATTTTTGGGGGTTAAAATTATACAAAATCAATATTTGAGCAAGTACATAACCAGCCAGTGTTTAAAACTGTCTCCTTACTTTAGCCCGATTCACAACTGTAAGCTTATAATAATGTTTTATAATCTGAGTGGTACAGGTAGGAATCCGCAGTTGCATGTTTTCAAACAGAGATGGCGACAAAGAGGCAAAACTTATGGACTGCGGCTGTTATAGTGAAGATGTTCCCTAATCTAAAGTGTTACCCTTTTTTAATAGGATTTACAGTATGTCAAATGCTTTTAAATTGCTGTAGATGTTTTTTTTTTTTTTTGTAAAAAATTTTTTTTTTTTTTTTTCTAGAAAAAGTAAAAAAATTTATTTTCAAGATGTTTTAAACCTGAAGATAAAATAATATGAATGATTGAAATGGCTGTGTGTGCATTTAAGTACACTTTAAAATAAGTGCACTTTGTGATGATAAAAGTAAAATATTCAACCCTGTTATTAAAAGTAAGTACATTTTTAATAATCTTGTGTTGTGCTTTAAAAAATTCACTTATTTTGATGTGTTGACTTACATACTAACGTATACTAAATTACTTGATCATAATTTAACTGTAGTGTGTTATTCGATTAATATATTTAAAGAGAATATATTTCAAATGTACTAAATCGCAACTTCATCATTACAGATATATTTTAATACATTACATACGCATTTCAATACATTAAATATATTTTGGTTTATCATAAATGCTTTTCAGTTACATTCAAGAATACATTTTTATTAAATATATAAATAAAGTATAATATTTATGTAAATGTATACATACTAAGATGTCCTTAAGTCCTACTTAGGTGAAAAGCACTTTATATCTAAGTAATTACATTTAATATACATGTAAGCTATACCGCATTTTCATTTAATTGCAATCACATGAAATTAAGTGTCCAAAAACACTTAAAAACAAAAATGTGCGCTTTTAAAACGAGCACTTATTACAGAAATAATAGTGTCAAGTGTCCATATTCCATTGAAGTGTTTCTCTAATGTAAGGGTTTATTATGTTCTCCAATTGTTTTATTTAAATTAGGGTGTTTTTAATTGTATCCGGTGTAAATGTATGGTTTGCCCAGTTTAATGTTAAGAAATCTGAGTCATATTTGTGAGGTGTTCAAGTGAGCGTTTTATGCATGCTTTTCAAAATGTATTTTTACTGTATATGCAACATTTTGACCACATGTATTATTCAGCATGTTTCTGGTCAGGTGTTGTTGAGGACGGCCGCACTAATGAAAGCTCTCGGCTGGCTCCGGGGGTTAATTAACCGTCTGGGACCTTTCTCTCGCTGTCAGATCTCTCTCATGTCTCCATTTCTGGATAATACCACCCACACGCATCCAAGCGCTTCGTCTGATTGCTCAATCTTTTGTCTTCCCTGAATCCCAGTTTGCCTTCTTTCAGTAGCCAGATTATTTGTACAGTACACTGTAAAAAATTACCGTGATTTAATCGGTAAAAAACTGTCAAAATGCCACAGTAAAAACCTGATTAATGTGGTTAACGGTAAGTTCCCCTAATATATACGGTGAAAAACTGTAATAGACATTTCAGACAGTTTTACGGTAAAATACCGTTTTTGAAAATGCATTTCAAATCGGATGTTTTTCTTCTTCTTTGAAATAACTGTTTCTTCTTAGTTTTTTCTTATTAGGGTTGCATGTTACATCTAATGTTGTTAAATTAAGTTTATTGCATATTTCAGTTTATTGAGTGTTACCATGATAGTGATTAGTGTTTGTGTGAATGTTCACCATCTATATATGTTAATATTTTAAAGCTGCTTGTGATTGTCTTTGGTTCATCATGTGACTTTCTCACTACCGCCTGCTATTGGTAGTTATCAGTGTATTACAAACGTACAAAACAGTTTTCATTACTGTAATAGGTTGATATATTAACATTATATAAATTATTGAAATTAAGCTATGTAACTGTACATTTAAGTTAAAACCGTAAAACCTAAAATGTTGTTACTGTATTTTTTACGGTAGAATTCTGGCAACCATTTTTACCGTAAATTGTACAGAATTGTCTTTACAGTTTTGCATCCAGATTTTATGAAGTTAATGAAATTACGGTATTTAACTATAAATGTAAGTTAAAACTTGTACCGTAGTTTTCACGGTAGAATTCCAGCAACCACAGCTGCCGTTTTTTACTGTAAATTGTATGTGTTTTTTTACAGTATAGTTAATTTCTCCATTTAGGATCTGTTCAGGAGTTGAAACTGCGCATCTTATACAGTATATCACGTCATCACTGAGTTAATGTCATCAACAAAGCACTTATTAGCAGGACAGAAACACTCCAGTGTTCATTCAGGGTTTCAGCACTCGCTCGTGTCCCTTTTTAATCTTCATTATGCTGCTGCTGTAAACAACCTCTTCTCATAAGTGCATGAATATTGATTGTAGGTTAGTGTGGAGGATTTGTCATTAATTTATCTCTTTCTGAACACCGGAGGATAGAAAGTAGACCTTCAGAGTGCTGTTTTAGCGGCTGAGACCATCCCAAAGCATTGGTCATGCATATTCATCACAGCCTCGAATGCTTGGCAAACACTCAGCTGTAAACAGTCTGTAAACTTTGACTTTGCTGCTGTTTACAGTATTAGTCATTACACGCCTAACGCTGAAGTGGAAAATGGCCTTGTTTGGTTTGCTTGATGTTTGTTTACTGGCACTTTCCACATGTAGATTACAAAATAGGCCTGGAACTTCTATTTATATGTTTTGTTAAATATTGCAGTTTTTTAACTATACATATTTGGGACATTTACAGCTTAACCATAATACATATTTAAAGATTTAAAGATAGAAAGATTGACTTTTGGTTGCAAATGTAGCCTAGTTAATGATAGTTGTTGACTACAGATTGATTCTTGAATAAAAAAAATATTTTATTATATATATATTTTTTTTAATTACAATAACTTATGCAAACAGGGTTGAATTGCTGAACACCAGCCAACATCAACACTATGATTTAAAATACAATTATATTATTAATTTATTATTCATATTATTTATTTATTTGCTTACAATGTAACAGGGTTTGGTTACATTGTATCACTGATTTATTTACACACACACACACACACACACACACACATATATATATATATATATATAATTGTGTATTATAGGATCCAAATAATGCTACTTCTTGAGTGTCAGTATTTTAAGTATGTATATATTAGATAATTAAAATAATTATGGTCAGTATTGTGCCATTGTTGTATGATTTTAATTGTTGGACAATTAAATATTTTTCTTTTCATAATCAAAAATTCTCATTTTATTGGGGATACAGATATTTGTGTTCATTCAGAAATCGCAGTTAATTTCTCAAACAATTACAAAGTAATGGCGAATAATGCATTGAATGAAATGTGAAAGTTGAAAATGTGTATTTTCTTGTGAAACATGCTCCAATAATTGATGAGTTAATTTGCAAAAAACAGATATAACTATAATTCTCAGAAATCATGTTTTTTCATCGTGCATTCCAATTAATCTCAATCAAGTTATTTAGGCTAGGTTAAAAAATATCTAAAAAAACAGCTACCTAACACAATAAAACATAACATAATAAAAAAACAGGATTAAAAAAATAAAAACAGAGTTATATGTTTTTGCAAATAAACTCCTCAGTTTTTATTTTAACCCTATAGCCTTTTGAATAATTTATTTGTACAACTTTTTTCTCCCTGGGCTTTGTGCATCCAATGCACTCTGTCTGTAGTATTCAGGATGGATCATCTGTCATTCCTCTGACTGGATGTTGGGATCTCTGGCAGACACACACTGTGTTAATGCTGTGGCTGATGATTGACAGCAGCTGAGCCGTATTGATTGTTGAACCGACGTGCTGTGCTGCAGTCCATCATAATGAATGATTGAGTCCAGTGTAATGGATCCGGGAGAAAACTCAATCTAAAGTCTGAACAAACACTAGCTAAACTTAACTGCACCTCAGAGATTGACAAAGACAGCAGCAGTTCAGAATGAACAAATATACATTTACAACCTTCACTGTATTTGTGTCGCTTATGTTGGGAAGGAATGAAAAGGAATGAAATCAACCTGAAACCTGCACAATAAATATAACCTTTTTGCATTTTTACATTATTTGCATTGCACATATTATATTCATGAAGTCAGTGTGACTGAAGAAGAAGAATATTTTACACTGATGTGTTCTGTGTGGCTTTATTTTGATCTTAATCAGTCAAATATTGTTAGTCCAGCCTCATAGAAAAGTAGTGAGATGGGCTTGAGATGTCATTCATATCTGTAGCATAAATGCTGGATGAGTTATGTTCCAGAAAATTAATATTTAGGGTTTTGTTTTTAAAGTTTATAGTGTTTGAATGTTTGAGGTTGGTACGATTTTTTTTTTAAATGTTTCTGAAAAAAGTATCTTCTGTTCACAGAGGCTGCATTTATTTGATCAAAAATGCAGTAAAAATTTTGAAATATTATAATTTTAAAAAGCAGTTTTCTGTGTGAATATGTGTTAAAGTGTAATTTATTTCTGTATTTTCAGCATCATTACTCCAGTCTTCAGTGTCACATGATCTTCAGAAATCATAATAATATGCTTTCCGAGAAACATTTATGATTATTATCAATGTAGAAAACAGTTGTGCTGCACAATATTTTTGTGGAAACAGTCATACATTAAAAAAATACTAAAAAAACGTACCGACACTAATTGTAATGTATTTGTATATATATTATGCCTTTTTATATTATATTTGATATTATCATGTATAATATTACTATATATTGTATTTTAGCTTTTTTTATAATTGTAGGTTTCTGCCTTTATTTATAGGAATAAAAAGTGCAGAAAGACACATACATTATTTAAAAAATCGTTTTTTTTTTTATCTATAAGAAAAATGTAAATGTAGCTTACTGGTAATTTTCTGCCAGGACTTTATCTGGATATATGGACAATACATAAAATTCCTTCATATTTCCTGAAGGTTTCATCATCAAGTTTTTGCAGGCTTCAGTGCCTCTATTAGACTCACATTTCTTTGCAAAAGTCTCAACAGACATTTTAGTGTGACGGTTCAGTCAGCGCTCAACAAATCAGTGCAAGCAGTGGAATATTCCACAGTAATACACAAACTGTGCATGCTGTGGACAGAACACATTTCTTTACGTCTCTTATATTGTTCAGCATAATCTAAAGTTTCCAATTAAATAAGTAAAATGTACTGAATGTACACAAGAAATCTCCTTTTGTACGCTCTCAATCTGTGACGGCTGTTAGAACACGAGCGATAGGGATCGACTCTTGAGCTTGTGTCTTTGATTTGTGCTGTTTGTGAAGAGTTTCTCTTTAATCGATGACCTCAAAAGCCAGAAGAAGTTATTTCTGCTTCTACAGCGTGTGCTTGCATCTGTTTGTCTGTCGTATTGCCAATGTCTGATTCGATTAACTGCAGACACCACCTGGTTTGATATTTTGCATCTGCTACAATGACATTCAGACATTTTTAAGCGTGACTTTAGTGTCCTGTAACGTTTTAGAGCCACTTCAAATCTGGAGGCAAAACTGTAAAAACAATTCCGTAAAATTTACGGTAAAAAATGGTTGCCAGAATTCTGCTGTAAAGTAACAACATTTTTTTTTTTTTTACCGTAATTTCAATAATTGATATAATGTTAATATACCAACCTATTAAAGTACTGAAATCTGTTTTGTATCTTTGTAATACACTGATAACCACCAATAGCAGCCGGTGATGAGAAAGTCACATGATGAACCAAAGCCAATCACAAGCAGCTTTTACTAATCACCGTCATGGTAACACTCAATAAACTGAAATATGCAATAAACTTAATTTAACAACATTAGATGTAACATACAACCCTAATAAACATAACTGATAAGAAAAAACTAAGAAGAAACAGTTATTTCAAAGAAAAAACATCAAATTAAAATTAAATTTGAAATGCAATGCAGGGAATTCTGGGAATGTCAGTTAAATTTTACCATTTAACAGGTTTTACTGCAGCATTTTTACAGTTTTTTTACAGTTAAAATCTTTTTTTTACAGTGTATGTAGTAAATTTACCCAGAATGTGGTTGTCATTTTTATGTTATTTAGTGTTATTTATTTTCCTTTTTTTTATTGTTTTTGCAGTGCACAGAAGCAAAGAAGTACTGCTGGTATTTTGAAGGAGGATACCCCATCTATTTCATGTAAGTACAATCACTTTCTCAGACACTTTCCCATCATCTGCATACAGTTTTTGTTTTTTTATGTTTCTTATTTTATAACCTCTAACGTACATGGCTTCCACGGCTGCAATGGCTGTGTTTTCCACCAACTGGCAACCCGGGGTGTTATTACTATTGGGTAAACTATCAGTGGGCGGAGTCTAGGGGTGTGCAAAATATATCGTCTGCGATAATATCGTAATTGTTGTTTTAACGATGTGCAATTTGACAATATCGAGTATTTTGCAAAAACCCAACTAACAACTACATAGTGCACGTCGCATACATTATCCTGCGTGGTGATGAAGGGGTTAAACAGTGCGCACGCGCATTTAGAGCGTGTTCTTTCACTGCATGATTCAGTCGATTAAAATGCATTAAGAGTGATCGCATAATTCAAGATATGGGGCAGAAAATGTATATATTTACGTTTCATATGATTAAAATCACAGGAAGGGGGCCGTTTTTTTCTTCAAAAATAAGCATGATTACAAATGTGTTATTGATTTTATACAACAGTTCAATAAACAATAATTTAATATTAAGATACTTACGTTTTAGACACCATATTGCCTGTTTTTGCTGCATTTTGCCAACAAAAAATAATTCCAAACAGCTACAGCGATGTTTTGAGTCTCAGTGATTCGTTCCTGAATGAATCAATGAATCGTTTAAATGATTCGGTTCAGTCGCAACGACTCACTTGTTTACAGTGACGTGCTGCCATCTGCTGGCGATTTAATTTCGCATTTAAAGTCTATTTTCATTTTTTTTATAATTTTAAATATCAGTATTCAATGTTTTATGTTTAAAATGTCAAAAAATGATGCATTTGTAACTGGTTAAAGCACTCTGAGCTGCATTAAACAGTGTGTGAACACATCTAAACACTTCTGCAGAGGTTCATTTTGATGATACTGGTTTCATTTGTTTGGGAGCAGCCTAAATGTGTATCATCTTAATTGACTGGTTAAATGTAACAATTTGACTCAAAAGATGTACACTTTTAGAAACAAAATGGCTTTATTAAAAGGTAAAAATCTAATTTAAACTTAAATGAAAAGATTGATTAATCACTGATGTGAACTGAGCACACAGAATATGAAGAATATCATAAACTGCAGCTGTGCACGGTATTCAGATATCAGCACAATAACACACTCTGCAAAATATCATCTAATTATCGTTATCGGAAAAATCCACAAAAATATCGAGATAAAAATTTTTTTTAATATCGCACACCCCTAGCGGAGTCACACAGACCAAAACAGAAACAGACATTTCGACACCGAACGCACTTTTCAAAGCAGAATAACTTGCTTTAGCATTGTTTTTCAGAGAAACAAGAACTTAGCGTGTTTACTAAATATTTGCAAACATATCATGGTGTTTTTATGCATTAGTAAAGTCTAATAAAATTACATACAGCCCCTTTAATGTTCATTACTTATCAGCAATTAAAATAGCAGTGTGCCTGCTACTCTCCAAAATATGTTATTCTATTATTGTTTAGGCTTATATTCTATTATAGTATTTATACTTTTAAAAACGTTTTTAATTTGGTATTTTTTTGCTTGTATTTTTATATTGTCAGTTTTTATTTTCACGTTATATGCTTTTTTCTAGTAGTAGTAATAGTAATTGTAATACTTCAACTTATTCAGTTAGATGAAAAGGCAACATTTTTTACGTAAATTTTTCGTCTAATGTTTATATTAAAAAGCTTTATTTCAGTTTCTAACTAGCAGGTTTAGTTTGAGTTTTCAGTGAGAGCAGTGTTTTGAATTGAATGAGATGACCGCGTATGTACTTTGCTGAAGGTGAGTGAAGTGAAACGATGTTTCCTCGTCACTTAGAAAAGACACTCAGGCTATTTTTATCTTTTAACAGTGAACACAAAAATAAGAAAAACACCAGGATGGATTTCTGATGAGAACAGATGGTTATATCTGCTAAGTTCACCCAAACATGTACAGTAAATTCTGCTCGTTCCAAAATCCATGTGACTTTCTTTTAGGCATGCACTGATATGGACATTTTGGGCATTGCAAAATAACAGATCATTTTATATACTTGGAAGCTCATAGCTGATATATTAGCTGTTAAATCAAAATCTTTACATGCATTTTTTTAAGAGTCTGGTTACAAAAGAAAAGCATACCTATAAAAGCTCCAGAGAAAATATTATGTAATTTATCACCAATACCGATAACCGATTATTTTGTGTACTTTGAAGCTTTAGAGAAAATATTCTATAATTTATTGCTAATTTATTGTATTGTAATTTATAACAAATAAATGTGTATATACTTGGAAGCTCCAGAGAAAATATTATATAGTTTATTATTGATGTTCTATGATTTATTGCTAATACCAATAACCGATAATTTTGTATTCTTGAAAGCTCCAGAGAAAATATAATATTTACATTTAGTCATTTTGCAGATGCTTTTATCCAAAGCGACTTACAATTGGGGAATACATAAAGCGATTAATCTTGAAGAGGCAAACATACAGAGGAAGTGCCAATAACACCACGTCTCAGGCATTGTTCAAATAAGTACAAGATAGCAAGAGAAGGAGAGAAAGATAAAGAGAAGGATGAAGATATAGAAAAAGGGAAGGATTTTTTTTGATGAAGTCAAGTAGTGTTGAAAGAGATGAGTTTTCAGTTGTTGCTTGAAGATTGACAGGGATCCAGCAGTCCGGATGGGGGGGGAAGATCATTCCACCGGCCAGGAACGGTGAAAGAGAATGTTCTGGAGAGTGATTTTGAGCCTCTCTGTGATGGTACCACGAGGCGTCGCTCACTAGCAGATCTCAGACTTCTGGAGGGGATGTAGATTCGTAATAGTGAGTGGAAGTAGGTGGGGCTTCTGAAGGGGATGTAGATTCGTAATAGTGAGTGGAAGTAGGCGGGGCTTCTGGAGGGGATGTAGATTCGTAATAGTGAGTGGAAGTAGGCGGGGCTTCTGGAGGGGATGTAGATTTGTAATAGTGAGTGGAAGTAGGCGGGGCTTCTGGAGGGGATGTAGATTTGTAATAGTGAGTGGAAGTAGGCGGGGCTTCTGGAGGGGATGTAGATTTGTAATAGTGAGTGGAAGTAGGCGGTGCTTCTGGAGGGGATGTAGAGTAATAGTGAATGGAAGTAGGCGGGGCTTCTGGAGGGGATGTAGATTCGTAATAGTGAGTGGAAGTAGGTGGGGCTTCTGGAGGGGATGTAGATTGTTATAAGTGAGTGGAAGTAGGCGGGGCTTCTGGAGGGGATGTAGAGTAATAGTGAATGGAAGTAGGCGGGGCTTCTGGAGGGGATGTAGAGTAATAGTGAATGGAAGTAGGCGGGGCTTCTGGAGGGGATGTAGATTCGTAATAGTGAGTGGAAGTAGGCGGGGCTTCTGGAGGGGATGTAGAGTAATAGTGAATGGAAGTAGGCGGGGCTTCTGGAGGGGATGTAGATTCGTAATAGTGAGTGGAAGTAGGAGGGGCTTCTGGAGGGGATGTAGATTTGTAATAGTGAGTGGAAGTAGGCGGGGCTTCTGGAGGGGATGTAGAGTAATAGTGAATGGAAGTAGGCGGGGCTTCTGGAGGGGATGTAGATTTGTAATAGTGAGTGGAAGTAGGCGGGGCTTCTGGAGGGGATGTAGAGTAATAGTGAATGGAAGTAGGCGGGGCTTCTGGAGGGGATGTAGATTCGTAATAGTGAGTGGAAGTAGGTGGGGCTTCTGGAGGGGATGTAGATTGTTATAAGTGAGTGGAAGTAGGTGGGGCTTCTGGAGGGGATGTAGATTGTTATAAGTGAGTGGAAGTAGGTGGGGCTTCTGGAGGGGATGTAGATTGTTATAAGTGAGTGGAAGTAGGTGGGGCTTCTGGAGGGGATGTAGATTGTTATAAGTGAGTGGAAGTAGGTGGGGCTTCTGGAGGTGATGTAGATTCGTAATAGTGAGTGGAAGTAGGTGGGTGCTGAGCCTGTGGTTGTTCTATATGCAATCATCAGTGTCTTGAACTTGATACGAGCTGCAACTGGTAGCCAGTGCAAGGAGACAAAGAGAGGTGTAACATGGGCTCTTTTGGGCTCGTTGAAGACCAGTCGTGCCGCTGCATTCTGAATCATTTGTAGAGGTTTGATTGTGTTTGATGGAAGTCCAGCCAGAAGAGCATTGCAGTAATCCAGTCTAGAAATGACAAGGGCCTGGACAAGAAGTTGTGCAGCATGCTCTGTCAGAAAGAGCCTGATCTTTCTGATGTTGTGAATGCAAACCTGCAAGATCGAGCATAGTTTATTGGTGATGTTCTATGATTTATCGCTAATACCAATAACCGATTAGTTTAGGTCCTTGGTAGCTTTAGAGAAAATATTCTATAATTTTTCAGTGATATTCGATAATTTATGTCTCATACCAATAACCGATAATTTTGCATACTTAGAAGCTCCAGAGAAAATATTCTATAATTTATTGGTGTGGTGAAGCCTCACAACAATTCATCTTTCAGCTGAATTTTGACTGCAAAATATGGACCAGATTCCAATCAGAGAGTTTGCATTTATTGATTTATTTATTGTGATGTGTGTGCATGGTCTACAAAAGGGAAAAAAGTGAAATAATTACAAATAATATTAATTCATCAGGTAGTGTACAACAGGGCTAAGTGGTAAAAGTTGACTTTATTTTCCTCTAAACCACTAGATTGCATAACAACTCAGTTTTTCAATAACTGAATCATGTAAAAAATGATGATGTATTTGGGGTGAAGATCAACTCTACTGTTGAGGCTAAAGGCGCAATAATTGACTCTTTAATAGCTGGCTGACTTTTGAGCGGTGTTTAAGCTTTTTACAATGCTATGCAAATTATTAAATGTGATTTATTTTTTTTTTGTATGATTGGATATTAGTAAAATAACAAATTAAAACAATAATAATGAATAAAGTAATATTATTTTATTAATATTTAATATAATATTGATTATTTTATTAATATTTAATACATATTATTTTATAAACATAAATATATATAATATTATTCATTTTAAGATTAAATGTTAAGCTGCAGTCCCATGTACTTGCATGTCAACGGTTTGGAATAGTGATAGAATGATGTTAAATGTTTCATTTTTGGGGAGCTGTCTCTTTAAGAGCCCTGGGCTGGATGTTGTGTCCCACTGGGAGTTCATCAGCAGGCCTCCAGTGATAATGCTGCATGTTCTTTCTGTTTATAACGAGCCACATTGAACATCCTGTGGTCCTGCTTTAATCTCTGAATGTGTCCTGTGTAATACCAGCAGCAGTGTTCATTTGGGGCGTGATTGCATGGCTTTGGATTGTGGTGTGCGGATAAAGCAGGAGTCAGTGGGAAATGCTGGAGGGGTGATGGATCCGTGTGAGATCTTCAAACCCATCATGATGTTTTCCCCTCTGGTTCTTCTGTTTTCTGTTGAATGATTGGCACCTTTGAATGACTGCGAAAGCAGAGGAAAAACTCGTCTTAAGTTCGTTTGGCTGTTTGATGGCGATGACCTTTCAGATTAGCCATGTTGTGTTTGCACTCAGAATAAAGGCATAATGTGACCCTGGAGCACACTTAAGTGTCAATTTTTTTAAATTGATATTTATGCATCATCTGAAAGCTGAATAAATAATCTTTCCATTGATGCATGGACAATATTTGAAAATCTGAGGGCGCAAAAAAATCTAAATATTGAGAAAATCACCTTTAAAGTTGTTCAAATGAAGTTCTTAGCAATGCATATTACTAATCAAAAATTAAGTTTTGATATATTTACGGTAGGAAATATCTTCATGGAACATGATCTTAATATCCTAATGATTTTTGTCATAAAATAAAAATTTATAATTTGGACACATACAATGTATTGTTGGCTATTGCTAAAAATATACCTGTGCTTATGACTGCGTCTGTGCTCCAGTGTCATAAATTAAGATTAGCTGTTAATTCACTCTCTCTCAGGCCGTCCGAGATATAGCTGACTTTTGTTCTTCAGTAAAGATGATATTTAGCTGAAAGCACAGGCCTTGATGATTCATAATATGCAAGTCGACGTCTACCATCACTTTGAGAGTCCAAAAAGCATATCTGGCAACCCAAAATTAATACCCATGGCGATATATTGAGGTCTTATGCATGAAACTGAACACATTATCGGTGATCCAGAGCCTCAGAAAAACACGTAAATCCAATTATTTTCCGTGAACTGATTCTTTCGGGCAGTTTGTTTACGTAATGATGTAATGTATATGCAATTATATTATTATAACTCCCAAGAATGATGTTAAACGTGGATGTTTTTTGGTGTCTAAAGCATATAAAGTGAATAAACTAGTCTTCATCGGTTCACCTTTTTACATAAACCATGATAAATCATAAACTGCCACATTTTGTGTTTCCATCTAAACACATCTACAGTAGTGTGAGATAGTAAGCATGGAAAGGTCTTTGTACGTTATATGTAGTTCATCAGAAGACTGTGGTCATGAATTGAGTAGTTTGTCTACATCAGCTATAGATTAAACAAGCTCTAATGGTGAAATATCGAATACATATATTATATTCCACTGTCTTTAAGAAAGAAGAATACACTGGACGTCTACATAGACCAGGACTTTCTAACGGTTTTACTTACAGTTAATTGTTTATAGCAGGATACACAAAAAATATGTTTATTTCAATTTTATTTTAAATAGATTTATCGTTTAATTATGATCAGATATCCTGCATTCAAAAAAAAAATTCTAGGGACATTTTACTAATAAATAAATACTTTTTTGCTTTTATCTACTTTATCTACTACTACTCTTCTGTCATTATATATGCATATATATATATATATAATGTTTTATGGCATTTTAAAATCTGTCCGAAGGACTACAGTTAAAAATGAGTCTGTAGGCTAATACTGGCACATTTACAGAAATATTATAAATGAAGTAATCCTTGATTAAGTTTCTGAGATGACTTGTAAAGTAATTTATAGACGTTTCTCCCGAAGCTATTAAACTTCAAACACACGTCTTTCTTTGCAGCAGGGATGCTTTTAACCTCTTAAGACCCAATAAAGCAGTTTTATGGGAAAACATAGTTTTTTTTCATGTCTTTACATTGTTTAGAGCATTACAAATAATATTAATATATATATATATATATTTCATTCATAAGTTATGCTATGTCCTCGTTCGAAAAAATAAAAAGACATGAATGAACATGCATAGGCAAAAACAATAGATTTTTAAAATAAGCAATACATATATTTATTTATATTTACCAAACATTGCATAAAGATGATTCTCAACTATGTTATAACAGAATGATTCTTCTTTCTGCAAAATGTGTGTAAAATGGCCATAAATGTGTTTTCTCATTATATACAATGTATCAATAAACTAAATCTAATTAGCATATTAATGTGTTTTTGGGGCAACATGTAATGAAAAAAGGAAGTGCAACAATGAGAGTAATAATTGACAAGATTTTCATAATAATATATAATATTTCATAGAATATTGAAATATAATTTATTTCCCCATTAATTTGTCTCCCAAAATGCGTAATAAACATGCTTTTAGTCCCGCTGTGCTCGTATGAGGACGTTTATTAAATCATCGTCATGTTTCATAACAGAAACTCAGATTTTGATTTGAAACCCCATAGCATTTTCCTGAGATGTTGATTAGACAGATTTAAATTAGAATCACTAAATATGATCATATTTCCATAATTAATTTCAGACATCTTCTGAAAAGCCCTGAATGTGTTCTGTACACGACATCCAGACTAGTCTCAGATAAATGATCTCAAATATAATGTCCTCATATGAGGTCTTAAAGAGGTTAAGGCAGTGAATTCATTTCCTCCCAAACTGTAGGTGTTTACAGGTAAATTGTGTCGAGTACACTGTGGTATTTCTGATGATTCAGCTTTCTGTCCATATCCCGTGAAATATTAAACACTTAAAGAAACCCTCATCCGCTCCGGCACAATCCAGTCATATATCACTGTTCACATTAGACATCGCATCTCACTTTATTTATCAGGGCCTCTATTCATAGAATTCAATTATAACTCATATGTGTTTCATATTTCATGCTGTAGCCATCATTTATTTATCACGTGGCTTATATGTGTCCCTGGACCAGCCAGTCATAAGCAGCACAGCTATATTTACAGCAATAGCCAACAATACATTGTATGGGTCAAAATTATACATTTTTATTTTATGACAAAAATCATTAGATATTAAGATCATGTTCCATGAAGATATTTGTACCGTAAATATATCAAAACTTAACTTTTTTGTTAGTAATATCATGCATTGCTTAGAACTTCATTTGAACAACTTTAAAGATGATTTTCTCAATATTAATATTTTTTTGCACCCTCAAAATCCAGACTTTCAAATATTGTCCAAACCATACATCAATGGAAATATTATTTATTCAGCTTTCAGGTGATGCACAAATCTCAATTTCAGGTTCAGGGTCACATATGCAGTGTGTCACTTTTTAAATATAGATCATAAGTTTTCTTTGAACGGCTGTAAATATTGACATGGCCTTCTTTTATAATTGATGAGGATTTCAGTGTGCCTGGACACAGCATGTTTCATAGACGATCCTGTCAACATGGCATTGCACGACTTGCTATTGATGACATTCAATTGGGGAATTCAGTAAACGCATTACTTAAGAAATTCAGTGCAATTCATCTGCCATCTAACCTCATGCAATACAGTTGAATTTAGTTTCTAAATGTTCTGAAATATCACCGTGCATTATTATAAATGAGATAAATGTAATTATTTTTAGTGCAAACCAGAGTTATTATAATGCCGTTCATACTCAGAACTGTCCATTGTTGCTCAGACATGCTTCACAATCAAGACTCGTGTTGAGTTTGATCTCATTTTTAAGGCTCATTATCTAAACGATCTTGTTTTGAGGATGTGAATCTGTTCGCTGCATGTAATGTGCTTTTGAAAATGCTCCAAAAGCAGCTCCCCAAGTTTGTATTAAGCGTTTATAAATCTGTTGTCAACAAAACAGAAGTATTTCTAAAGAGAAGTTTCCATGCAGTTTCCACCAAAATAAAAACTCTATGATTTAATATTTGAAAGCCAATAAATATTTGTATTGCAATTGTGCTGTTGTCAAATGTAAGGGATATTACACGGCTGGCTGTGCATTAAATGATTTTAATGCACAAAGGGGAAGCAAAGAACAACCCGACACACAGCGGAATGTATTAAAATGGTTATCCGTGCATTATTCTCATTATACCATGGTCATTTGCCAGCATTGACGAGATAAATCTGTTAATGATGTTTGCATTGTAATATTAGACTGAAAGGATATACATGATGGTTATTTTCATCAGTGACAGCTCGAATGGCATTCTGCCCGCTTCAAAACAAACACATAGATGAAGTAGATTATCACATTTATTTGAATGCATTAATTTGAATTAATCGATTGAGAGACAGAATGAGAGCGATGACAGTGTGTGTGTGTGTGTGTGTGTGTGTGTGTGTGTGTGTGTGTGTGTGAATTACCTGCATCTGCGTGTCTCTGAAGCTGCGAGTTTAGTTGCTTCAAAAACAGCGATTTTAATAAACATAATAAATATATACAGAACACACACATATATTATGCAACAAAAAACTTATTTTGGATGCGATTAATCACGATTAATCGTTTGACAGCGCTAGTTTTCTTATTGTATAATAAATAAAAAGAAAACAGACAGAATAGAGAAGCTAGTATACTGTATAATAACACCTTTCATTCTCGCTCGCTCTGCAATAGCGTTTTTTTCCAAAACTTTACACAAATCCAAGATTTTCACTAAATACTAAACACCTCACATCTCTTGCAAAACGAAGCGCTGCATTCAAAACATCCCAAACATGTCTCAAAAGCAAACATTTGCAAATATGTAATATTAATTCCTGTTAGATTTGAGTGTGTTACATAGAGAACTATGTGTTGTGTTTTGCAAAAAGTGTTTTATGAAATTGAAAACCGAGTCAAAGGCTGATAATTAGCTTTTGTTTTATCTGTGTGTTCTGGATTATTATTATTTTTTTAATGTAATTTATATTTTAATTAATATATTACAAATACTTATTTTATTCATTTTGTATGTATTTTATGATAATTAATGTTTAAGCAGTGTGATTTTGACAGAGCTGTTTCACACCTCGCTGAACAGAGACTTACTGTAATTATCAGAAGCTCAATACGGACGGTTACGCTCGTTAAATCAAAGAGCAGCGACTTTTTAAAGCGTGCTGGTAATTAGGACCTTCAATTACAGATGTTCTGTTGAAAGGTCATCGTCAATGGCTAATTATCTGCTTCAGCATCCATTGTGGCAGAAGTATTTACCCAGCATGCCAATGGGTCACAAGAATATAATTTTATATTACACTGTCAGAAACTAGATGAAATATTGTCTATTTGCATTTAAAAAATGACTGATTTTAATGGTCAAATACTGTGAAAACGCTACAGTAAAAACCTGTTAAATGCTACACGGTAAGTTCCTGTAAACTGATGTTCCCAGAATTAATTAATTTGAAGTTTTTTCTTTGAAATAACTATTTTTATTAGGTTTAATGTTGTTAAATTAAGTTTATTGCATATTTCAGTTTATTGAGTATCACCATGATGGTGATTAGTGTTTGTGTGAAAGTGCATCTTCTATATGTTAATATTTAAAAGCTGCTTGTGATTGGCTTTGGTTCATCATGTGACTTTCTCATCACCTCCTGCTATTGGTGGGTATCCGTGTATTACAAAGATACAAAACAGATTTCAGTACTTTAATAGGTTGATATATTAACATTATATCAGTTATAGAAATTACGGTAAATTACGAAATCGCGGTATTGAAATTACGGTATTTAACTGTAAAATTAAATTAAAACGGTAAAACATAAAATGTTGTTACTGTATTTTTTACAGTATAATTCCAACAACCACAGCTACTAAGTTTTTTTACTGTAATCTTTACGGATTTTTTTACAGTGTACTGAGTAAGAACATGTCAGATGAGCACAAGCAGCATTAATTAATTAATTTGGTTTTGTGTAAGTGTTGAAAACATTTTGGGTGACATAAAATACATTTTGTATGATAACTATTAATCTTATTTTTATTTATAATTTTTTTTAAAGTAAAATGTAGTGGTCATTTGGGGTTTATAAATGATGGTGAAATTCTTGTTCAGGTGGTGAACTGTTATTTTAAACTCTGTTGGATGAATGGGTTTTTAACATCTTAATCAAACCAATGCAAACACCATCCATCAACATCACAGTTCAAGCGCTGAAGCGTAAAGCTGCAGTCACAGAGAAATACACTGACCTGTCATTGCATCAACTTTCAAGCTCTGCTGGATGCAGAAGTACTAGATCACGGGCAAGTTTTGATTGTATACGAGTCAGACAACTGTAGCGAAGAGGGTTATTCTCTACATCAGTGGTTCTCAAACTTTTTACACCAAGTACCACCTCAGAAAATATTTGGCTTTCCAAGTACCACCATTATGACCAACATTAAAATGCATTATAAATAGCTGCCCACTGCTCTGGGTGTGTGTGTGTGTGTGTGTGTGTGTTTGTGTGTGCGCTTTGGATGGGTTAAATGCAGAGCACAAATTCCGAGTATGTCACGTCACTTTCAGTAGCACCATACACAGTAAAAAATAAAATAAAAAACAAGTCAGTTTTAATCCTTAGAAGGATATTTATTATTGTCAGCCTCTTAAACTATAGTAAATACACAGTTTGAACATGAACACTGCACCGTGCTTACTTCCACGTAAATAAAAAACGTAATTATTCAATTTAAATATATTGTACCTAAAAGTGAAATAAAAACTGTACTGTACTTAAATGTTAAAAAACTGTACTTAAATAAAGATTAAATGACAATGTATCATACTTACTTAACCCCCCCGGGTCCACACCATCACACCGAGCGGGTCTCGAACCCGGGATTCCGGCGCAGGAGGCAGGCGCTCTAACAAGGAACGCCAAAGGCTATACTGACGTTAGAATGCCTCTTTTTGAGGTCAGGAGAGTGAGGTTTACACACCGCCCTTACTGGCATACACATCTGTTACACTTAACATTTAAGTACAGTAACTTAGTTTTTATTTAACTTTAAGCAGCTACAATACATTTTCATTTAATCTTTAAGCACAGTACAGTTTTTATTTCACTTTTAAATAAAAAAGTACTTGATAAAAAAACACACAGGCTGTATATGTAGCTGCAAGTAACAACAATCAGGCCACGTGTCCACCAAAGCCAGCTGAAAACACCCAGGTGTGAGCGCTTGAGAGCGCAGCGTATTTTCGAGATGCTGCGGTTGCTGATATGGAATATCCGCTGAAGTAATATGGCAGATGCATCGCGAATGAAATGTTTCTCCAAGCATTTATTAGTCCCGCCCCTCCTCCACTGTGATTGGCTAGCTGACTAAAAAGTGACAGTGATGAGTGCTAACATTCTTAAATTCTCGGTGCCAAGAAAAAAACGCCCGAGTGCTCAGCATGAAAAAGACGCTCCCATTTAAAACAAT
The DNA here is from genome assembly GCA_027474115.1 of Schizopygopsis malacanthus. Classification (NCBI taxonomy): domain Eukaryota; kingdom Metazoa; phylum Chordata; class Actinopteri; order Cypriniformes; family Cyprinidae; genus Schizopygopsis; species Schizopygopsis malacanthus. Next base: position 26,737,058 of record CM049886.1, read on the forward strand.
TAAAAAAAAATCGCTTTGGTGGACACGCGGCCTGATTTATATTTAATTCTGAGATTCCTCTGCGTACCACTAGAGGTACGCGTACCACACTTTGAGAACCACTGCACTACATCAAACATTGGACTCAGTGCACAAGAAGGATTATGTTATGTATGATCTGTTTGAAATATTAAAGGAGTTAGGGTTAAATGTGCTCACCTTCAGCCCATCCAATCTTTGGAGAAGTGTCTCAGCAATGGATGCTCTGCAGTGAATGGGTGCCGTCAGAATGAGAGTCTGATAAAAACATCACAGCACTCCAGTCCATCAGTTAACATCTGGAGAAGACAAAAGAGATTCAATTAGTGATTAAAAGCTATCGATTAGCATTGCATTAAAATATACTTTCCTTATAAACAATATCCAAGATTGCTTGAAGAACACAGATAAACTACATATTTTGTGCAATCGTATGTTTATTGTCTTCGAGTTTCAGCAGTTAAAATGTCTCTATCTGTTGTGTGTTTTATTTAGCGATAACTGGGTGTCTTTGTCCATATGAGGGATTTCCTGGAGCGTTACTTCTGCGATGCATGTGTGTGGTGTCTGCTCAAGAGCGCCCTCCGGCTTCCAGGAGGAATTAAACAGTCATTACATTACGCGTGTAACACCCTATTTTGGGCAAAAATAGGAAAGATAATACTTTTCTCTAAAGAAATGGGATTCACTGAATTATCATCATTGCAATAAATACCAGAAATATCGTGATATATTTTCAAGCCGAATCGCCCATCCCTAAATCCCAACTTGGCTGAATGGGAAGTCCCTCCTTAATATTATATCTGGTTGGGTTCCCCATTTCCCCCCCCAAGTTATTTTAGCTGCGTCATTGCTGTGGGTGTTTGCACGGTTTTTGATGCTCTTTTCACCAGGTAGACAGGCAATGCATCAAGGCATGGTGTAGTGGGTATTTTGTTCCCCATAGTGTCCACTAGAGGGCGCAGTGTGAGTTCCCTTTAATGGGAACGTCTCGGGTTACGCATGTAACAATGGTTCTTTGAGAGGGAAATCATAAACAAAAAAAGTGGCTACATATTCAACATAGTATACTCAGTCAATTGCAGTTTTGTCAATTACAGACTTATTTGGACCCTTTAAGTCTGTGTGACTGATTTGAGGTTTGCTGACATCTTGAAGTCCAGTCATTCTCAGAGCTTCAGAGGAAAAACACATGCATGTAAAGGTTAATACCAGCACAGAACCGCGTTTGCTCACTTCAGAACTATATTTGGTCGTGGTAAACTATCTGACACATGCTGAGATAGTCCTATCATTTACTCACAGTCTACTAAGCTTGCACTATACAACTTTTATTTCTGAATGGTATGATTCATTAGTAATAAAACTAAGAAATAATAATATAACCTAATATACTTCATGAACAGGGCCAGCAATATTTTAAATGTGATATTTGAACATTTTTGAAAAATCAAAGCAAATATATGCATAAACATGTAAACAATAAACAAATAAATTAAAACTGTTATTTTCTTTTCTTAAATCAAATAATTTAACATTTGAATGACGATTTTTTTTAACAGCCTGAACTAGTAAAATAATCACAATTTATTTAATACATTTTATACTTGCATGTATTGAAGGAAATTATACTTAGTTACACAATATTTAAATTTTTCTTCAACACACTCTTTGTCATTGACTCCTTTATAATGTGATAATCTGAGATACAGCAATATTTTAAATGTAATAAATAAATCTGTTTCACAAGTGTTTGACGCAGTACTGTTCATATGGGATGTGTAATAATTGAAGATGCATAAACCCGCGGGCTGCAGATTCATATGAATTAGTTATGAATGAGGTAACAGTGATGTATTACGACAGAGATGCACAGATGAGAGACGCCACTCACGGAAACAGATTCATAGAAATTACAGTGCGTATGAAACGAAGTCCCATTTTATAGTGACTAATAAATCCCATCATATTCCATTCTGTAGGGATCCAAGAGATTATCAAGTCCCCCCCCCCCCCAGACAATATAGATTTGAACAAAGATACATTGATGATGATGCCTTTAGTACCTTTGTCAGATTTTCATAAGTGAACTGATTATCTTAGTGTTTAAAACCGCATAAAAAATTATGAAATATTATCAAAATTGTAATACAAGTTTTCTATGTGAATTTATGTTAACGTGTAATGTATTGCTGTGATGTAAAGTCACTTTTAATCAATTCAATGCGTCCTTGATGATACAAATATTGACCCCCCTCCCCCTCCAAAAAAAAGATTCTGACAAATATATGATTTTTAGTGAGATTATAGTTGATTTTTCTTTAGTGCTGTGCGTTATGAAATCATTTAAATCAATAATTATATTACCCTGGCTGGCACTGTGTCTCATGCGCATGCTGTTGTTTATATTGTTGTGATGCTGTTCCTCTGATGGTAATAATCACGTTCTCGTCCCGCTGGCTCCTCATAAAGGTCCATTAATTATGCTAATAGATGGCAGCGGCTCGTTTATTTCTCATTTCACAATATGGCCCAGTTTGGTAGTGCTTTTCAGTGCTGTCGTTCTCTTTCTGAACATAGAGCTGATCGTATGAAGTGCTTGTTCAGGATCTGAACTGCTCTTGGGTTATCCAGAAGTCTAAACGAGCAGGGTTTGAGCTGCTGTGACGAGCTTTATGTGGGTCGTCTCGGTCATTAGTGCTGATGTTCTGCTAAAACAGCCTTTGATGCTTCATCTCCGTGTCGTTCTGAACAGCTCCAGCTGATCTCGCAGATGTTCGTGCTGCTGTTTTCACCCCAAAGATGACTTTTGTTATCCGTCTTGTAGCTGCTCAGATCGCCACAGGACCTGAAGGAGAACAGCCTGCTGCTCTGATAGTGCTGATCAGATTGTGTTATTCAGTTCGAGTAAATTGAGAGTCATTAAACTGAATAGGACAATAGGAACACAACTAATGCATTTACGTAAACTCTTTCATTGTGTGCAATGCTGAATGCAAATAATAAAATAATAATAAAGCAACAATTTATTAAAGGACGTCGAAAATGTTTCCCATCATGGACAGATTTAGACCAGTTTATATTAACTGAGAGAATCTGAATTGATGCATCTCGGCATATGTTCATATTTCAGGTGATATTATCTGCAGCACATCTGTGAATCAATAATGCATTGGAGCTCAGCTCTGACAGACCATAATTACTCAAACTGCACTGTGTGATGTTCAGATTGAGGGAAAAATATTAACGCTTTCCGTACTAAAATATTGGGCTGTTTTCAACATTGATAATAATCAGAAATGTTTCATATTAGTATGATTTCTGAAGATCATGTGACACTGAAGACTGGAGTAATGATGCTGAAAATACAGAAATAAATTACAGTTTAACACATATTCACATAGACAACTGCTGATTTACATTATAATAATATTTCATAATTTCTACTGTATTTTGATCAAATAAATGCAGCTTTGGTGAGCAAAAGGTGACTATAAAAATCATATAGATAGATTAATGTTTAATGCAACATATATTATTATTGTTTTAATTACAATAACTATGTGACCATGAAGCACAAAACCTGTCATAAGGGTCAATTTTCAAATTTCAGAAGCTGAACAAATAATTTGAGCTCTTATTCCCGGTTTCTCCACAGATGCCGCTCGTATGAGGACTGCTGTGGGACTCGCTGCTGCGTCCGAGCGCTTTCCGTCCAGAGACTCTGGTATTTCTGGTAAGAGCGGCCTTTTCTTCTCCTTTTATGCATTATACATTTCTGTTTTATTTATTTGAAACATCTATTTTGACTCAGAAATTGCAAGTCAATTTCGCAAATAATTATAAAACAGCAAGTTGCATTGATGAGGCCTATATTATTCGCGAGATGCAGAAAACGCGGAATTTACACAAAATGTATGAAATTTGGATGAATTAATCAAAAGTAGGTCTTTAAAGTCTAATCACGATATGGACTAGTATCTGTAAATATTAAGCCGCAGAAGTGGATTTAAATATAATACATAAATACTTCAACAATAGCCGGGTTTCCATCCAAAGTTGCGAATTTAACTTATGCGCAAAATTGGAATATTGCATAAAATATTTGCAATATTTTTGTTCTTTGTTCAGAACGACCAGAACGATGTTTCAGATGCTGTGAACGAGATCGGTCCGCTGCTAGTCAAGTTAACCAATGTTTAATACAGCTTTACAATTTGAATGTTTTCCCTCATAAATTAGAATGTTTCATTTTATTTGTTCTGAGCAAAACATAATGACCATGATTTTCAGAAGACACCTACTAAAATATAATTCAGTGTAATAATAGGTCATATACCAAAAAAGCTATACCAAGAATCATTAGATGACATCAAAATAGGTTCTTCTATGGCATCGTGAAGCAGATTTATTTTTAAGCGTGTATATAAAATAATGTTTGTAAATTTAATTTCTCATAAAGTCTCATTTTTGACCTTTTTTTACCACTTCAATAAAACGGTATAGAATGTTAATATCTGGCATTTGTGGGTTATGTGCCGCAGCTGGCGTGTGATTGGATGGCGTTTGTGTCAGTCAGGTGTATCTGCTCTCTCATAGGCTGCTGCTGATGATGGGCGTGCTCTTCTGCTGCGGGGCGGGCTTCTTCATTCGCCGGCGCATGTATCCGTCAGCGCTCAGCGAGGAGCCCGCCTTCAACGTGTCCTTCACCAGACAACCGGTCAGCTCTCCAGGTCAGCATCATCATCATCATCATCATCATCATCATCACAGATCTGGAGCAAACAGCACAAACTGAACACGCACAAAAACACCATATCTTTCCCCAATCGTCAATAAGTGTCTCTGGAGCACAAAAGCAGTCATAAGCAGCACAGCTATATTTGTAGCAATAGCCAACAATACATTGTATGGGTCAAAATTATACATTTATATTTTGTGCCAAAAATCATTAGATATTAAGATCATGTTCCATGAAGATATTTCTTACCGTAAATATATCAAAACTTAACACTTCTAACATTTCACTACTTATCTAACATATTTCTAACATTTACCTTATAAATATATCAAATAATAAAAACTTAAATTATTGATTAGTAATATGCATTGCTAAGAACTTCATTTGAACAACTTTAAAGATGATTTTCTCAATATTTAGATTTTTTGCACCCTCAGATTCCAGATTTACAAATATTGTCCAAACCATACATCAATGTAAATATCATTTGATTCATCTTTCAGATGATGCACACATCTCATGACCAGGGTCAGATGTGATATCAGGACATACTCACTGCTTCAGATAGAGAGAAACAGCACCGCAGCACATCTTACGGACATGTTTAGAGCAGTGCAGGAGATTCCAGGACAAGCACGTCGTTATGGACAATATTAATTGATTGCATTGTGAAAAGTGGGTGTTATATTCCAGAGTTTGCCATCGATTGCGGTGCGATCTCTTCTTGAAACGGCGGCAGACGCTTGTTAAACTTGAGCACGTTATTACATTACAGATGAAAGATTACAAGATGAACATTTCTTTAAATGAGAACTGATCAATCATACGCAATAAGAGCAGGAATTATATTAAGACAGTAAATAAGGTGCATATTGACTTCAAAGGCTAAGCTAGATTGAAGATACTGATTTTATACACATTACTGTACAGAAGTTTGGGGGTTGATATGATTCGATGTGAATTTGTGTTAAACTGTAATTTATTTCTGTATTTTGAACATCATTACTCCAGTCTTCAGTGTCACATGATCTTCAGAAATCATAATAATATGCTGCTCGAGAAACATTTCTGATTATTATCAATGTTGAAACATTAATATTTTTGTGAAAACTGTGATTTTTATTTTTCAGGATTCACAGATGAATAGAAAGTTCAAAAGAACAGCGTTTATCTGAAATATAACTCTTTTGGAACATTATAAATGTCTTTACTGACACTTTTGATCAATTTAATGCATCTTTGATTAATAAAAGTATTAGTTTCTAAAAATCAACCCCAAACTTTAAATGCTAATTTAAGTTGTTGACTACAAATTGATCAGTACCTTATAATTTCACAAAAGCCTCAAAAGTGATAGTTCACAAAAATAAAAATTTTCTATTATAGTTTTTTTAACCTCATGTGGTTCCAAACCTGTATTACACAGAAAGATGTTTTTAAGAAGTATAATCAATCTGATTATGATTTTAATTCAGTTATGATTCCTGGCTGTATTTCAGTTTTAATGTCAATCTTGTTGCGGCTGATTCTGTAAGTTATACAGGAGAGGGTTTCAGACGGATTCAAACCAGTATCTCCAGCTATTAGTTTCAATAAATTATGTATAAGAGTTTATGTTTTGAGAATCGTCCCACGTTTAGTCAATTCACTAAAAAGAACTGCTTCAATAAAGTCGGTTGTTCTTGAATCAGACAACACTGATTGTTAGGATTGGGTTTCGTTTGAGTTTTAACGAATTCAATTCTGTTTATCAATTCCTTAACGATTCCCAGTTTCGATTCCAATACAGTGTTAACAAAATTAAGTCAAACGTATTTATTCTGTGTCTTTTAGTTTTATTTTATTAAAACAAAAAAATATGATTTCAATATTTCGCCCAGCGCACTGTATTTTTGTGCTCTGTGAGTGTGTTTGGAGTCATTAATTGTAATTGATGCATATGTTTCAGATGAGTTTTTAATGAGGTCAGTATGTTTGGAACGGAGCCTGATGTTGTAATGTGACATGCAGTGTCGGGGAAAGTTACGTTTAAAAGTAATGCATTACAATATTGCGTTACTCCTTAAAAAAGTAACTAATTACGTTACTTAGTTACTTTTTAAATACGAGCAGGGCTTGATTGTTTGTTTTTAATACAATAAGTTATATTTATAGCGAATGTAAACGCCCGTTCACACCAGAAAGTGTAATGAATAAACCTCAGACTGAAGGACGAGTAAATCACGTCTGTACAGAAGAACACAGGAGAAGTTCAACACTCTTCAGCAATAAAAAACAAAACAATGTTAGTTTATCTAAAGTAATTTTTGCTTATTAGTATGGTTGAACTGATCATCAAAGGTCAGCAGCAAACACATCAGTTAATAAAATGGGATTAGATATATTTGTGTCGTTTAACATGTTTAATTTTTCATATTCTGAGTTTGCATTTCACTGTTTTAATTAATTTTGATGAATACTGAATGTTTTTTGCGAGTGAGAAGAATTAATGCACATTCACATTTAGTCTACTACAGTAAGATAATGTTTACACAGCGCAGTCAGTCAATAAATTAGGAAACAGTTACTTAAAAAAAATATATATTTTCTTAATGCGTTACTTTACTAGTTACTTGAAAAAAAGTATAGTATTATTACGTAACACGCGTTTCTTGTAATGCGTTACCCCCCCAACACTGTTGACAGGACACGCCTCCTCCTGATTATGATGCTGCTGCTGCTGCTATTAAATCATCTCCACAGTTTGTCCTTTAACCGAGCCAAACAAGGTTTGGACACAGAAAGCGAATTCTTGCTCACTATTACAGCCGGTAGCAGGCAGTTATTATCAGCTCTTGCTTGGAGCCAAGGTTGGCACTTCACCACAGACTTGATTTATTTCCCATCTCTGTGCCAAACCAGCAGAAAATTGCAAATGAGCAATTCTGGGATGTGATACGTCGCCAACATATGGCCAGCAGCGCCCTGCTGTTCTCAATCGATGCAGTAAACAGTGTTTCTGACAAGCTATTTTGTAAGCTGGCGCATGGCGCTGCTATGTTTTCATGCATTCGATGCGTCACACTCATCATATTAATTGTTGCTTCGGTTGGCAGCACAATAAGGGTGTAATTTGGATCTTTAAAGGAATAATGAGGGTTATTTTCTCAGTTTGCAGAACCAGTTTACAGTAATGCACAGCACCCTTGAAGACAAGCGTCAGAGAGTCAAAATGGTGGTGTGGTCTAGATTTGGGTGGATTCTTGGTCTGGTTTTTGTCTGTGTAAATAGCGCTTTAATATCATATATTATGTTCCTGTCCCTTCCTTTCATGGTACCAAGTGAAAGTAACCGGGCTAATACTCGAGTTGAAAGCTTTGATAATAGAGCTCATACAGACGGCTGATAAATGATTGCATATTTATTTATATACTGCTTTTAACAAGACAAGTCGTTGCAAAGTATCTTTCTTCACAGAAAATGAGTTTCTACATTACATTTAGGAGTAGTTCATCAGTGGTGACGATGTAAAGCTCATCAGCTTAACCATGAAAACTAATCCCGTATTTTCTAATAATATTACCAAGGAGCAACATGTATAATGACAATAGCAGAGGACCTAGGACAGATCCTTGAGGCACTCCATACTTTACTGGCCTTAATTGAGACGATTCCCTGTTTAAATAAACAAACTGATAACGATAGCACAGGTAGGGCCTAAACCAGTGCTTCTCAAAGTCCGGACTCCGGTCTGCATCCGGACCCGCCTTCATTTCGTATTTCAAGAGCACTAATTATATTTCCTACTTTGATAAACTTGTAAATCATTGATGAAACTTTTCCTTCATGACTTTTGTTGTCATGACATCCAGTGAGTTTGACGTTTGACAATCAGTTTCACTGCAAATATGAGTATTTTATTATTATTATTAATGTTATCACTTAGATTATGGCCATTTGACTTATATTAGTGTCCAGTGTTTCCCATTCATTGATTTATTTGTGGCGCCCGTCTCAATATCAAAACTGACCGCCACAAACAGACTAAGGATTATACTTGGTTGAATAAACTGAGTACGGCACGTTTCAACATTAAATACAGAGCGGGTGGTGAACCGAGCATCTTCTTTAAAGCTTCGATGTCATTTTTATTTTGTTTTTCCTGTAACGCTTGATAAAGTAGCGTTTGAGTGCATTATTTTGATTACAGCCGTTACCGTGGAAACCACTGTATCTCCCGCTCCAACAGCGCCTCCTTCTGGCAGAGAATGCATGTGCAAGTCTGTGGAAACACTGCTGTCTGTCTGTAAACATTAACAAAAAGCTTCAGAACTGTTTGGAGAAGGTGCTTAAGTTCTGACCCATGTATTATTACTATGAATTAGGCTACTACTACTACTATTACCATATTGTGCCCAGCAATAATCATTTACTCAAACTCTCTTTTATGAGATAAAGGGGAAGAAAGAAAATCGGCCCAAAATATCAGCATCTAATATCGGCTGCCCCGATGTCTAAATATCGGCATCTGCCAGAGAAAAACCCTTGTCGGTCGACCTCTATTGCAGACACTTAAATTAATTAAGTTAAATTTGGCTACTGAATGTTTATTAAAAACAAGTTTTGTAATAACCAATTGTTCCGGTCCGGACCCTTGACACTGATGAAAGTTCAGATTTGGACCCTTGAATGCAGACGCTGAGAACCCCTGATCTTAAAGCCTGCGCTTGAATACCTGTATAGTGTTGTACTCGATCTATGAGTATGATCTATAGCAGGGGTCATTTAACTGGATCCAGGAGGGCCCGTGTCCTGCAGAATTTAGCTCCAACTTGCCTTTTCAAGTACATCTAGTAAGAGCTTGATTAGCTGCTTCAGGTGTGTTTGATTAGGGTTGGAGATAAACTCTGCAGGACACCGGCCCTCCGGGACAGAGTTTGGTGACCCCTGATCTATAGTGTCGAACGCAGCAATAAGATCCAGTAAAACTAGCAATGAGATGCAGCCTTGGTCTGACGCACGAAGCAAGTCATTTGTGATCTTAACAAGCTATGATGAGGCCTGAAACCTGACTGAGATTCATCATAGAAATATTTTTTTTATAATTTTAGACATAAACGAAAGATTTGAAATGGGTCTGTAATTTGCCAGTTCACTAGTTGTGGTTTCTTAATAAGAGGCTTAAATGGTTTTGGGACGTGACCTAACAATAACGATGAGTTAGTGATTGAGTGGGTATATATATATATATATATGTTGTTGGTTCAGATACAGTGATACGTTTATTTAGCTATAGTTGTAAAGCTCTGCAGTTTTTCTTTGGGTGCGATGAATGAAGCAAGACGCAGTAGATTCTACATTTGTTAATGCATTTCTGATGCTTTATCAGTGAAGAAATTCATAAAGTCAATACTACTAAACTGAGGGAATATTTAGTTCGGGTGATTATTTGTTGATCTATCCACTCAAGCTTTGTATCATGTTGGTTATTTTCTGTATGTTTGCAGATATGCCTGGTATCTTTTAGAGCCCGTCTAAACGCACATATGTTTAGAATATAGTTTTTATATGCAATTAAAAAATAATTCTCAATTTGCGCTCAAGATCACGAGTTTCGTAACCAATGTAAACAGTGCACACGTTCCTGCTAGGCTTTTATTATGAATGTGTAATTTGCATACATTTTAACACGAGGTATAAGTCAAAATGATCAGACCGGCATGCTTTACGGCTGACATCAGTCTTCATAAAGATGAAACCCTGATGCTTATTGAAGGCAAAGAGAAGAACTGATTATATATTCCCAAGCATTTATTAGGAAAATAGGCCACTTTAGTTTGGCTCTGAAGGAAAATGAAGCGAGTCGTTATATTTGCTGCGAATCTGAATAAGACTCGGTTTTTACTTCTTAAATAGTTTTGTTCAGAGGACATATTAACATGGAGCATTTATCTTACAGTAGATAGAGAAACTAAAAAACTTCAATGTAAGAAGAAAGCTGGCATCAGACTGAATGAACTGCTGGAGGTCTAGTTTCTTGCAGTTGCTCTTAATCTATAATATATTGCATTTTAACACATAATATAAAGCTGCCGTTATATTACACAGGAGTGCGCTGTATCTGGTTAAACACTGATGTCAGATTATTCCCTTCATCTCATCTACATCAGATCAAATACAGACATAATCATAAATCTGTGTCATGGAAGTCAAACAAAGCCTATATTACAAATATAATAGTATTTCACAATATCACTGTTTATAGTTTTAATGAAATAAATGCAGCCTTCGTGAACAGAAGAGACTTAAAACAACAACTTTTGAACTTTGATGCATATTAAAACATATTTATAATTAATTTAGCAGTTGCTTTTAACCACATACACATTTGGTTTGATGCACTGATGTATGGTTATAAAGCACTGCAGTGTTTCTTTGAGTGCGATGAATGAAGCAAGACGCAGATTATATTAATAGAAATATATATTTATAAATGAATGCATTTGTTCAAATGTGACCCTGGAGCACAAAACCAGTCATAAGTGTCAATTTTTCAAAATGTATATTTATGCATCATCTGAAAGCTAATAATATTTCCATTGATTTATGGTTTGGACAATATTAGAAAATCTGGAATCTGAGGGTGCAAAAAAATCTAAATATTGAGAAAATCATCTTTAAAGTTGTTCAAATTAATTCTTAGCAATGCATATTACTAATCAATAATTACGTTTTGATATATTTACGGTACAACATATCTTTATGGAACATGATCTTAATATCCTAATAATTTTTGGCATAAAAGAAAAATTATAATTTTGACCCATACAATGTATTGCTACAAATATACCTGAGTTGCTTATGACTGCTTTTGTGCTCCAGGGACACAATAAAAAATATATAAATTATGTTTTTGTAATTTATCAAATTACCCCCCATCCCCCCCCCCATATATACATTATGCATATAAAACACACACCTATTAGACTTTTATAAACTGCTGCTGCTGTTGTCACACATCGATAAACCTTGTTCATGGTTTCTCCAACAGTCTCCCAGCAGCCGGGCATGCAAGGCTACGGTGACCCCTGCGGCGCCATGACGACGACCCTGACCCCTGCCTACCCGGGTCAGACACCCCCCGCGCACACGATGAGCTCGTACCCGCCGCCGCCGTCCTACTGCAACCATCCACCGCCTTCCTACGAACAGCTCTTCAGGAGCGGCGAGAAGAAGAGCCACAGCGAAGCCTCGCAGTGAGAGACGCCATTCCTGTTTCAGGGTGGACAACGGTCCTGACGGGATTTGATTGGACTTCTCTACCTGACAGAGCTTTGAAGGAGCAGGAGATGGTCTGGAGTGGACCTTGGGGGGGTCGACGAGGTGGAGAAACACACACGACGTGCATCCAGAAGCGTTTCGTACTGTAGCCTGATTCTGATGCACCACCTGAACATGTGGAAGCCTGTTTATGCTTGAAATCACACACTGCCACTTTTGAGTTTGCATGTTTAATTCAGACTTTGTTTTAGTAAGACGTTAAGCAAATGCACTTAAAAACAATCAAAAGTTGAGAAAACGAGGCAACCGGCTTCAGGAGATTTTTGAGTTTATACAACTAAACGTGTGAAACTGAAGTTATCTCAACTTTTGATTGTTTACAGAGTAGCTTGTTGTCAGAATTGCTTTATAACTCGCAATTGCGTGTTTATATCTAACAATTATGAGAAAATAAGTCAGATATAAATTCACAATTGTGAGAAAGTGCATCAGAATTACAAGATAAAAGCCCAATTCGCCAAAAATCTACAAAAACGTTAAGAAAAAAAACTGAGATATAAAGTCAAAAAACGTCACCTGTGGGATAAAAAGAAAAAGAGATCTAAAGTCATATTTGTGAGATAGATGCTTTAAAAATTCAAAAGTAACTAAATTAAATTCGTTAATGAAATAAGAAAAAACGTTTTGAGAACTCACAGAGGCAAAATATAATTAAATAAAAATACTTAGCATTCATATTTAATTAATAGACATTTAAGTTTTGAGAAAATTCTAAATAGTGTAGAATTTGAACTCTCAGATGCTAAAAAAAGAAGCAATATTACTTAAAAAAAGTACAAAATCCAAATGAGCTGTGAGATGAAGTCAAATCTCCCGAAGCCGGTCGCCTCGTTCTCTCGTCTGTTGATTGTTTACAGAGTAGCGTGTTGTCAGAATTGTCTTTATAACTCACAATTGCACGTTTAGAAAATAAGTCAGATATAAACTCACAATTGTAAAAAAGTGCATCAAAATTACGAGATAAAAGCCCAATTCGCCCAATTGTTTTTGTTTATGAATTTAATAATCTCAGTTATTAGTCACGTGGCTAAAATGATTAAACATGAATATTATTATTATTATTCACTCTGATAGAAATTAATCGTTCCCAATAAGTAAAAACTAAATGTATGGGCATTTTTTATCATTATAAAGCCTTTTTTTCTAAAAGAGTCCATTATCTTTTGAGTTAAATCCTTACATTTAATCAGTGAAGAAGAAGAATAAAACATTAATTTGGGTTGTTCTGTTACCAAGCAGATGAAGTCAACACAGAATCTGAAGTGGCATTTAGATGTATTTACACGCTGTTTAATGCAAGACGTTAATGCATTTAGCCTAATTACAAACGCAGAAATAATGTTTTGATATATTAAACATAAAACGTTGAATATTGATATTTGAAATGATTTAAAACATGAATAAAATCAGAAAAGAAAGTCGAAATGTGAAATTAAAACCACCAGTAGGTGGCAGCAAATCACTGTTAATGAGTGAGTCACTGCGATTGAACCGAATCCTTTAAAGCAGGGGTCACCAAGTTCGGTCCTGCAGAGTTTAGCACCCACCCTAATTAAACACACCTGAAGCAGCTAATCAAGCTCTTACTAGCTATACTAGAAACGTCCATGCAGGTGTGTTGAGGTAAGTTAGAGCTCTGCAGGATCAAGTTTGATGACCCCTGCTTTAAACGATTGAATCATTCAGGAACGAAACACGGTCATGTTGCTCAGAAACACAAAACAGTGCCGTGGCTGTGTTTGGAATTACTTTTGTCCACGAAATAGAGCAAAAACAGGCATTATGGTGTCTAAAGCATATGTCTCCTAATTAACTTGACTTTATAGAACTGTTAAAATCAAGATCACATTTGTAATCATAAAAAGAAAAGAACAAGTGTGATGTCCGCACACTGATATAACTGCGCCATAAAAGATGAGATAAAATACTGGCTACTATACGACTCGCACTAGAGCGAAAACCTGAATGATTAGATGCTGGGTCACGTGTATAGTCGTAAGGAACATTATCCTGTTTATGATATATCATATTAGATTCGAGGGAAATCACAGGCTTTGGGGGGGTAATTTCTAAATCACACGAGGTCCCCGGATAACACCAACCCCGTGCAAAAAGAGAATTGTGAGTTTATATTTTGCATTATATATATATTACTATATTCAGTTTATACAACTAAAAATTAAGAAAAGTTCTGAAGCTGCAGTTTTTTCAACTTTTGTAGTTTTTGTCAGAATTGGTCTTTATGAATAACAAGTATAGACGGTTTCATCGAGCGCACGCGCCGGACCGAAGGTAACCGTCTGTGTTTGTATATCGGGCTGTTAGTGGCGCCGGCTACAAACACAGTTAAAGTGATGAGTAATGAAGCTGGGCTCAGGTTGTTGTATTATGGGATGTGTTTCACATACATACATGTATTTGAGGTGACCCGCCACGATATCAACACTTTCCCAAAAGGCTTTGTTGAATAAACATGAGCACGTAATGCACGTTTAAAAATCAAAACGTGATATATCACTGTATTTCTGAAGAACACTGTCTTGATGTCATCTTGCATGTTATATGTCTGATAAAGCAGCGTTTGTAAGCTCAGCTTCTCTAACGCAAACCTCTAACGTTAACGTTATTTCTCCGCTTTTAAGCGTCTCCTGCTGGAGGAGAGTGAATTTGCATTTTTAATAAGTCCGTGTAAGTAGATATCGCTGCATCTCAGTCCGTCTGATTTACGAAGCAAACATATTTTGCTTGTTATAATAAATAATCTCCTCCAGAGGAACTGTTGTTATTGATTTTATTCGGACGTCTACGTGAAGTTAAGTTAGGGCCACAAACACGCGCGGTAACGTTTGTTTATGTTGTTGCCGGTGAAACCGTCTATAAGCGGGAGGAGCGCGTAGACTCACGGTTTCACGCCAGTTTGGAGAGAAATAAAACGCACGGGAATGATTTAAACACAAAGCCGTAAAAACACTCTTCTTGATTTGAGCGCTGCGTGGCCCGAGGCGTAACCAGAGCGGTACTCGGAGGGACAAATCGTACAGGTGTGCAATTATGAGAAAAGTCTTCCAGGTGAGCTTAAACCCGCTCGGGAGCAGCTTATTTCATGTAAACATAATTAGATGCATCTTTTTAAGCAGAATTGATCTTAAAATCTGTCACAGACACAGCTACTTTATTATAAGAGTATGCTGCTGGTCCAGGGACAATCATTTAAAATAATAATCATTAAAACAGTTTGAAAATAAGATAACGCGTACAGGTTGGCAGGTGTGCAATTATGAGAAAAGTCAAAATTGCAAGATTTGTACGAAAAACAATTAGTTTTTTATTTTGCAATTCTGACTTTATTTCTGGCAAATGTGAGCTGATATCACACAATTCTGAGAAGTGGCAGAAACAGGCTTCCATACAAACAATACTTTGTTCTTTCATCCCAGCGCTTTAATATAAACTCTTGTATGGGTATTAATCTGAAACAGATATGTATTCACATCTTATCTGCTTCATTACACTCATAGTGCCCTGTTTTTGTGGATGCCGCTGGTTTTGGGTTAAACGTCTGGTTTCGTCACTCTTCTTAATGACCCTCATCATCTGTGCAAATTAATCACTGGACTACAATTATCACTGACGTGTGCAGATGCACAACGAGAAGCACAGCTGGATTCTAGTGTTATTGGAGTGATGCATTCACCACAACACCTGCTTCAACATAACTCTAATTAGTTTAAAGCCTCCTCGTTAGCATGGAAAATCATCAAATGGGAAGCAAACACATTTTCAATCCCATCACAAATTCAATACAACATTGTTGAGAAGTTCACATTAAAACACTGAATTAGATTAAACTAAAAATGTATTACATTTGCAGAAAATTGAGCATATTTTTAGGCACTTTTTGTGTGTGATTACAGTGAAGTCAATTCAGAACGTTTAGAATAATTTGGGCAAATATGCATTTTTAAAATTAAAGTAAAATTCCACAAAAAATGTTTTGAGGTGAAATGTGACGTAGTCTTCATAACAGTATTTAATATATATATACACAGTTAGACTGCTCTGGAGACTAATATGATTCTGAAGTTTATATTTCAATGTATTTATTAATAATTCAACGTGATTTGTTTTGGTAAAAACTGCCTTGATTTGGTTTTGATTCGTACGATGTTGTGACTGAACAGAATGTAGCTTTGGGATGAAAATATGAAGTACATTCGTTGCATTATTTACACATCTATCTCTTGATGAGTCCTAATATTGACGAAGCATCATAAGTTTGGGGTATATTTTTGTGATTGTGGTGTCGTTTGAAGTCGATCTATGCAAACCGAGTCCATGTTTTATCTTCACTCTCCTGGACTCGTGCTCGAAGAGATGTTCATATGATAAAATCATCTAGGACATTAATAAAGCCCCCTCTGTTTGAGTGTTCAGGTCTAATCGTGCTATTTTACTGGAACGAGCATAACCTCAGACTAATAGCTTTTAGGTTAATTAAGACTTCTCACATTAAAATGTCTTCACATGTTTGCTGTAGTCACTAATTATTTGGATTCATCTTGCTTTATTACGTTTGTGAGTTTTTATTTTTATTATAGCACACTGAAGAAATGCATTAAAAGAGGAGCACGGCAAATCAAATTCATAAACGATGTATGCAGTATATACGCTTAAGTTTAAAAGTTTAGGGTCATTTTTGAACACTTGCGCACTAAAGAACAATAATACACTGATATATTAATAGAGTTAAAAATGACTTCTCTATATGAATATTAACATGTATTTTACTAAAACGATTTGTATTCAGTTTTACAAGAAAATACTCGACTTGAAAATGTTCTCTAATTGTTTGTGAAATGTACAAGCAATTTTTGAGTTATTTCTAGACCAATTTTGTTTATAATACATTTCAGGCAAAAAGTGAAGAACTGGCTCACTTTCAGTTCAATTGGAATTGTAATTTAATTGGCTATAACACAAAAATTAACGAACTAAATTGTAATATACATGCCTGTTCAAAAGTTTGGCTCGGTAGAATTGTGCCTTGAAGTCTCTTCTGCTAAATATTATTAAAATAATTTGTATGCACTGCAAAAAATTATTTGTTTCCAGCCAAAATATCAAAACAATCTTATGTCAAGGTTTTTCTAGAAAATTAAAACTTGTCTTGTTTTCAGAAAAAAATCTAAATTAAGTGCGTTTGTGTTTGATAAGAAAAATATCTTATTTCAAATAGAAAACAATAATATTTTGGTAGATTATTTTTAGGCACAAACGCACTTAATTTAGAAATTTTTTTCTAGAAAAACCTTGACATAATAATTGTTTGATATTTTGGCTGGAAACAAAACAAAACAAAATCCTGTGATTAGTCCTTATTTTTATTATTTTTTACAAAAATTGCATCCTTGCTGCATTGAAGTATTATTACAAATAAATAAATAAATACAAAACTTACCAGTTTGAACACTAATAAATCATTCGGTGTCGACTCAACCAGCTCAAATGTGTTAAGTTTTTGTTTTTAGGGAAAATATACATAAATGCAGAACTACTATTAGATTGGTTAATAAAGCAGCAGCAAACATTTGGTTTTCATCCATTGAAAATGTGTAATATTCAACAAGTTGGACATTGACAAGGCCTTAAATATGAGAAACTAAAATAATAGAGATACAGGCAAAGTAGCGTTGACAAAAATCATATTTCTGGCACTGGTGTGTTCAATGCAGTTGTTTTGAGGTAAACTATTTGTTCTGTTAAAGATTAATGTGAAGTGACCCATGTTTGGATTTTGGCCACTAAATATGACATTTCAATATCTCTGATCTAAACTTGTGAAGATATGGAAACAAGTGAAATCTACGAGATCAGCGCTGGCGTATAATGCAACAATTATTGCTAAAATCAATATCGGTGATCTCTGAAACTGGCTCCAAATTGTGTCATTGAGCGAATAGTGCCTCCATGACATATGTTTGTCTTTATTCAGAACAAAATATTGATAAAATACTAAATCTAAGCTGGGGAAGTTTCTGAGATTTGGTTGATTTGACATGAAATGACCGCAACAATTACATTAAAATGTATTCACATTCACAATGCTTCACAGGATGAGTAGTTGAATGCCTTTACCTCAGCTTTAGTTTATGCATTAAGCTAATTGAGACTCGTTATAGCACTTGCTGTTTTGATCGCTTCTATTGTCCTCATCTGTAAGTCACTTTGGATAAAGCGTCCGCTAAATGACTAATTTTATTTTTACTGGGAAAATGAATGTAACATATAATTGTGAAACGGTGTGTTGAACCACACCCTAACTTCTCATTGGCTCATCTCTGCCAAACCATTTAAAGAGACAGTACACCCAAAAATAATTTACTTGCAAACCTGAATGAATGTGTTTCATAAATATCCTGAAGAATGTTTTGGGGTACCGTTGACTTCCATAGTAGGAGAAAAAATACTGTGTGTCCCATATTCTTCATAATATCTTTCATTTGTGTTCAGAACAAACACATTCATACAGGTTTGGAAGTAAATGGTTTTTGGGTGAACTGTCTCTTTAAGTGCCTGTCAGGAGAATCCACATGTTGTGCATAAGGGTCTTTTTGCATTGATATGACGCAAACGAACGTCCAAATTAACCTGAATTCCCCCTATATGTGGTCTAACCAAACTAGCCAGAGACCAGTTATCAGGATTAGACGATCCGGCATCTCTCAAATAATCTCAAGCGAGGTTGAAGAGCAGACCCCAGGTCAGTTCAGATCAGGATCCAGCGCTCTACTGTAATCTGACACACTTCATGTACAGTATTCGACTGATCACACAAATACTGCGACGTCTGAGAAGACTCGTGCATCGGTTGAACGACACGACAGGCTTTGAGCAGTTCAGAAAAAACAATTTATTGTGACAACGATATTCTTTCTTTCATCAAGGCATTTAACGATGAGACACTGACAGGACACACTTGTGTTGGATACTGGATTTGTTTACCGAAAGCCACACATACACCGCGACATGCAAAGACAACGCAGACGAGATCCGAGCGGTGAACAAACGAGCATGCAGACGCAAGAAACACTGCTGCGCTGTAAGATATCAACTTAAACCAAACCATATGTGTTCCTGGAGCACAACACGATACTGAAATGTGTGTGTGTGTGTGTGTGTTTGAGTGTGTGTGTGTGTGTGTGTGTGTGTGTGTGTGTGTGTGTGTGTGTGTGTGTGTGTGTGTGTGTGTGTCTGTGTGTGTGTTATGTGTGTGTGTGTGTGTGTGTGTGTTTGTGTGTACGGAAGTTATTTGAAAATCTAGCCATATAATGTATTGTTGTCTATTGCTGTAAATATAGCTGTGCTGCTTATGACTGCGTCTGTGCTGCAGAGATACACATCAGCATACAATATGATCCTAAAAACAGCCACACACTGATAAAGACTACACGCCACGCAGACCGAACTCAAGGCGGCGTTGTGTTAAACTACAGGCTGAAGGTTGGGTTTTTTGCGTCCATGATGAGGAATTGTTTTCTTCATTTTAAAGGTCCATCCAGAGAGATGAAAGCATGTACGCTCCTAATGACGGAGTAAACGTCTATGCTCCCAAACGCACAGGTCAAAGTTCAAACGCAGGGAAGCGGGAGCCTTCAGGCTGGAGGACATCTGAGAGGTAATGGATGGCTCCGGCCATACCTACAGCAGTAAGACAACCACAATCTGCTCAGCTTTATGATTATAATACTCATATTTATCAAAATCAACATCAGTTGAAAAACTATTTTTGTGTGTTTTTTTTATCATTTCAAGTCATAATAAACTAACAGCATGATGGAGATTAATGTGCAGCTGTCTGTTTCTGAAGGCATGTCGGGGGGGTCATGTGACCATCACCGACCGCTAACTACAGAGAAAGCTGCGGGAGACTCGAGCAGCCAATCAGAGTCTGAGAGCAGGAACTCAGGTTGCCATGGCAACAGAAGCAGATACATCACTATAGATGCTGTCCACCTGGACGACCAAACCAAGCTTTGCTCCGCCGCTATTTCTACACAGATCGCATCTATAGTACTTAAACAGATATTAAAAGGCGAGATTCCTTATTGATGATGTATATTTTGTACAGCCAGAATATAAAGACATATTTGATCTCATCTGCTTAGAAATCACAGAATAGTTATTGTGTATAATTAAAGACTGATGCGTGTCTCTAATGTCCCTCCAGAGGACGAGAGAAACATGTCTGATGCACAGGATTTAATGATGAGAACCGGCTGATTACATCATTCATTTAATGAGTAATGTCTGAACCTAATATTCAATACAACCCATTACATTAGGAGAATATGGAAGATATTTGGTCATGATCTATTTACCTTCAAACAGGGAATAAGGCCGGTCAGGAATACGACAGCCGTGGGTCCCGTAGTCTAGACACCATTCAGCGAACTAGAAACAAATACAATCAATTAATAAAAAACCAACACAAAGAGCATGCTTTATCAGAAAAGTGACGTGTGCATGCACAGCCATTCAAGTGTCCTATTATGCCATTTTTAAGATTGCTAATATTGTTTTATGAGTGCATTTACATGCATGCAAGGTCAAAAAACACTTTAGTTTCGCTTTAATTTGACCTCATATGTAAATGATTCCTAAACGACTCGTTCGAAGAATCCGTCTCTCTAAACCCCGCCTCTCACTGCTGTGATTGGTCTGCAGTGCGAATGACAGCCGTGGACGGAGATTATGCAAATGTGTTAATTTGTGACAACAGAATGTAAAAAAAAATGACGTGACGTCACCCGTATGTTTCTGAAGAGGAGCTCAAAGTGGGCGGAGCCGGCCGGCCGTCGGAAATGGGCAAAAAGGCGGGAGTTGGGAGGAGCTGGTTGCTGAAACCACGCCCACCTAGCATGACAGCAGTGGGAATCCACCTGTCACTTAAGTGGGCCCTTAATTATGCAGAACTTTAAGGCTTAATATAATTTAAACCGGATGAGTTATATTAAACTCCCCCCACCCCCCTCACAGTTATCATGAAGGGCAGAATGAGCTATATAGACCAAAAACACTTTTTGTACCAGGCTATAAACATACTTTTTTCTGCTGTAAAGTTGGGTATTTTAACATGGGGGGGTGGGGTCTCTCTTTTGGACCCAGCCGATGAATTGCATATTCGAAAAGGCATAATAGGGGCACTTTAAAGCATGTCCAGTTCCTCACAATCTCAAAGAGAATAACAATACTTTGTTCTAACGGACATTTATGCTTCATTTGTTCATAAAAGCATCAAAGAAAGAACCATAGATGGATGATGTCACCTAATCAGATTGATACAATTATTAATCATAATGTGATATAAACAAACGAAACAAGAAATTGAAACAGTGTGTGTGTGTGTGTGTGAGAGAGTGTGTGTGAGAGAGAGTGTGTGTGTGTGTGTGTGTGTGTGTGTGTGTATACGCGCATGTGTGTGTGTGTGTGTGTGTGTGTGTGTGTGTGTGTGTGTATGCACGTGTGTGTGTGTGTGTGTGTGTGTGTGAGAGAGAGAGTGTGTGTGTGTGTGTGTGTGTGTGTGTGTGTGTGTGTGTGTGTGCACGTGCTTAAATAAGATTGTGTGTGTGTGTGTGTGTGTGTGTGTGTGTGTGTGCGTGCGTGTGTGTGTGTGTGTGTGTGTGCGTGCGTGTGTGTGTGTGTGTGTGCGTGCGTGTGTGTGTGTGTGTGTGTGTGTGTGTGTGTGTGTGTGTGTGTGTGTGTGTGTGTGTGTGTGAGAGAGAGAGAGAGTGTATGTGTGAGAGAGTGTGTGTTGAAATTGAAACAGCTTTAATAAACAAACATGTTTTAAAAGCACACAGACATTACACTGCTCCAGCTGCTGGATCCGAGGTGAACTGACGCAGACCTTGCTTCGTTTCCATAGATGATGAACATGATGTATCTACTGTACATCTACTGTACACAGGGCCGAGCAGTGAGGGAGCGTGGCGCTGTACCTTGCAGGCACGGTGCAGGTGTTTCTTGTCCTGTGTGGCGTGGTAGAGCGAGAGCAAGGCGTATCCGTTCCCCGCCGAGCCGTGACAGAGTCCATAACCCTTCCTCAGCAAACCTCTCTGCCAGATCAGCTCTCCACACTCCACCGCGTCTCGCAGGTACTTCTCATCCCTGAACACCTGACACACAACAACACACGCATCTGAGGACCAGCCACACAGCCTTATTATGATCTAATTATAGGAATTATATCATTACTGGCACATGCAGTGATTACAGACTGTTGCATTTTAAATTCCTGCTATGTGAGGCCTGTAAGAGAGGGGGGGGTTGTACCTCTTTACTTTGGAGTGGATGAAATAAAGTGTGCATAAACCCATAATTGTGTGTGTGTGTGTGTGTGTGTGTGTGTGTGTGTGTGAGATTGGGTCAATATGCTCTCGAGCATGCGTGTAACGTGTGTGTGTACAAAACTGTGTGTGTATGTGTGTGTGTGCTGTGTGTGTGTGTAGGGTGTGCTCTGTGTGTGTGTGTGTGTGTGTGTGTGTGTGTGAGCATGTGTGTGTATGTGTATGTGTATGTGTGTGTGTGAGCGAGCGAGTGTGAATGTGTGAGGGAGCGAGCATGCGTGTGTGTGTGTGTGTGTGTGTGTGTGTGTGTGTGTGTGTGTGTGTGTGTGTGTGTGTGTGTGTGTGAGTGAGTGAGTGAGTGTGGAAAAGGTGCTCGAAGAAAAAATTTACTTTCCAAATACAACACATGCTCAATTTTCCCTTGAAGTCCTCAGGCGACCCACCAGACGGAGATAAAGACACAGACGAACACAGAATGAATGAGAGAGAGAGAGAGAGAGAGAGAGAGAGAGAGAGAGAGAGAGAGAGAGAGAGAGAGAGAGAGGAGAGAGAGAGAGAGAGAGAGAGAGAGAGAGAGAGGGAGAGAGAGAGAGAGAGAGAGAGAGAGAGAGAGAGAGAGAGAGAGAGAGAGAGAGAGAGAGGGCGAGAGAGAGAGAGAAACACGACCCATATGTTTATTATACAGTGATAGAGGGAGAAAAACTCATTAAAAGTGCACAGACTCATAAACATCTTTTTTCTGATTCTGTCTGACTACACATTTAAATGTGTGACCAAAAACAAGTTAAATATTAAAAAATATTTAAATATCACTATGACGCCTGATAAAAATAAGGTTATGATTCAAAAACATGACTCTGTGAGTGAGCACTAGATGGCAGTGTGGGCTGCTGTATGAAGAAATAAACAAGACTTACTTTTAACCATAAACTGAACAGATGAGCCAAACATCTGACCTTTTTAAAGATTAAAAAAATTAATCTATGCCCACCCCTAAAAATTATCAATATAATAAAAACAGCCCAAGACAGTAAATCTATGTACTAGATTAGATGCGAGTGTGTGTGTGTGTGTGTGTGTGTGTGTGTGTGTGTGTGTGTGTGTGTGTGTGTGTGTGAGCTGTGAACGTATGTGTGTGAGCAAATAACTGTGTTGACTGTGAGCAGTGTGTGTGCGTGTGTGTGTGTGCAGAGTGCATGTGTGTGTGTGTGTGTGTGATTGATGATGAGCTGTCAGTAAGCGTAATTCATTTTAAACATGACCTTGTAGTAGAGAACTGAGATGCGTGTGCTGAGAGTGTGTAAAAGTGTCTGTGTGTGTGTGCCGCATGGGTGTGTGAGAGTGTGTGTGGGCGTGTGTGTGTGGGCGTGTGTGTGTGAGCGTGTGTTTGTGTGAGTGTGTGAGAGAGAGTGTGTGTGTGCGTGCGTGTGTGTGTGTGTGTGTGTGAGCGTGTGTGTGTGAGAGCGTGTGTCTGTGCTGTGTGTGACTGAACTTCTTGTGTGAGAGTGTGCGTGAGATCTCTTTTGTGTGTGTGTGCCAAGACAGCGAATATTTGCGCGTGTGTGAATCTAATGTAAAAAGTGTGTGTGTGTGTGACATGAAGCAAAAGTGTGTGCGTGCGTGTGTGTGTGTGACATTTTTCAGTTACTTTATGAGCATATAATCATGATGCATAGCATATGTTCTTCTTCTCCATAAATAAGCACTCCAGGAGCTCCGTGACACCTTGAAAAGAGTGCAGCAGCACTTCATCATTATCTGTGCAACCGTATCGTCAAGGTATCGATTGTCTTAAAACTGAGGGATACAGATGGAACAGTAATTTCCCGACCGGAACTTCTTGTGCCGCACGTAATCCACACTGGGCCGGAGCAGCTCGTTCAGAACGTCCTGATGGACTTTAGCTCTCACACACACACTCGCTCTCACACACACTCACTCTCGCTCACACACACACACACACACACACTCACTCTCGCTCTCACACCACTCACTCTCGCTCTCACACACACACACACACACACACACTCTCGCCTCTCACACACACACTCTCGCTCTCACACTCACACACACACACACTTATATTGCTCTCACACACACAATCACACACACACTCACTCTCGCTTCACACACACACAAGCTCTCTCACACACACTCACTCAATCACACTCACTCACACACACACAGTACTCCTCCAAAAATACAGTCTGGCATTTGTGGTTTACAGGCACTCTCTAGGCGTAATGGTTTTTAATAACTGTTGTTTAGCCCTACACCTAAACTTAGCCCTAAGATTGCATTTTTAGAATAACATAATGACATCAGCCCTCATGTTGTAGTACATGAACAGTCACCATCCACACAAACATATTACACACACACACACACACACACACACACACACACACACACACACTCTCACACACACACATACCTGCATGAGCATGTAGTAAATGCCAGCCAGACCATGAGCTGCTCCCACATACTGTTTCTTATGCCACTCGTACAGCAGCGGGCAGCGCTCTGCTTTCTTCTCCTCTTTAGACAAGTTCTTCCCTGACTCCAGAACAGCGGTCACCACCTTGGAACAAGAGAGCGCACGCGGGCATCAGATGATAGTCTTGTTATCCGCAGGTTTATTTGCAGGGGTTCAGCAAAGGTTAAGAGCTGATTCAGTAACCAAAAGACTGCACATTGCGATTAAACCGAATCATTTAAACGATTGAATCATTTAATAAGTGATTCACTGCGATTGAACCGAATCATTTAAACGATTGATTCATTTAATAACTGATTCACTGCGATATAACCGAATCATTTAATAAGTGAGTCGTTGCGATTGAAACAAATCATTTAAACGATTTAATCATTTAATAACTGATTCACTGCGATATAACCGAATCATTTAATAAGTGATTTCGTTGCGATTAACCGAATCCTTTAAACAATTGAATAACTGATTTACTGCGATTGAACCGAATTATTTAAACGATTGATTCATTTAATAACTGATTCACTGCGATTGAACCGAATCATTTAAACGATTAATTTAATAACTGATTCACTGCGATTGAACCGAATCATTTAAAAGATTGATTCATTTAATAACTGATTCACTACGATTGAACCCGAATCATTTAAACAGTTGAATCATTTAATAAGGGAAGTCATTGCGATTAAACCAAATTATTTAAAGGATTGAATCATTTAATAAGTGATTCACTGCGAGTGAACCGAATCATTTAAACAGTTGAATCATTTAATAAGTGAGTCATTGCGATTAAACCGAATCATTTAAAGGATTGAATCATTTAATAAGTGATTCACTGCGAGTGAACCGAATCATTTAAACGATTGAATCATTTAATAAGTGAGTCATTGCGATTGAACCGAATCATTTAAACGATTGAATCATTTAATAAGTGAGTCATTGCGATTAAACCGAATCATTTAAACAGTTGAATCATTTAATAAGTGATTCATTGCGAGTGAACCGAATCATTTAAACGATTGAATCATTTAATAAGTGAGTCATTGCGATTGAACCGAGACACAAAACAATGCTGTGGCTGTGTTTGTGGTTATTTTTGTTTCCGAAATAAAGCAAAAACAATCAATATAGTGTCTAAAATCTCTTAATTAACTTCTTGTTTATTGGACTATTGTCAAAAATCATGGTAATATTTGGAGAAAAACAGCACTCTTCGTATGAAATTGATAACTATATGAAGTGATATAATGTTCTCCCTCCATGTCTTGAATGTGTGATCACTGAATGTATTTTAATAACTGAATCATGCAGTGAACGAACATATTAATGTTTTTTGCAAAATAGGCAATTATGTCAAAATCGCAGATTGTTAAAACAACAATTACGATAATATCGCACACCCCTACTTCATGTGCAAGTATGAACACAGAAAAATGTGATGAATTAGTTATAATTTTCAAAATTGAGATTTATACATCTGCATCTGAATAAATAATATTTGCCTTGATGTATGGTTTGGACAATATTTGAAAATCTGAGGGTGCAAAAAAATCTAAATATTGAGAATATCACCTTCAAATGAAGTTCTTATCAATGCATATGACTATATTTACGGTAGGAGATATCTGCATGTAACATATAAACTCAATGATTCTGACCGATACAGTGCATCGCTGCAGACACACGTGTGTTAACATGCACCTTGGCGATGGAGTCGTGGTCCGCCGCGTCCGGCCCGATCTCTTTGTTGACGTACAGCAGGGCGTAGAGATATCCGGCTCGTCCGTACAGAAGCTCATCAGGAACATCCGCGTCTGGACTGAGCACCGAGCGCTGGAGCTGGAGCAATCTGCACCACATCGAACACCAGACGCGTTACAATGTCTCAGCGACGGAAACACAACAACAAGTGCATCATGTGTGTTAGAACGCAACAGATGTTTTACATTAATATCTCAAATATAAATATTATTCTGACACGGAAATATCCTCATAAATATCAGAGAGTGTGTACATCATACATTTTCAGACTTAAAGAATATTATTTAATCTTTTTTATTTTGTATTAATTTAATTTAATTAGTTTTTCAACAGCAATGATAGTGTTTCCTTGGTTACCGCAGTAAACAAAGCGCTTATGAACAGCAATGATACAGTGTTGAACTTTATGAGCTTTAATATGCATTATACAGAAGCATCTAAAATCTAACCCCTGTAATAGTGAGTCTTCCACCCACTGGGTTAATTCAAGTTTTGTTTGCTAGCTTTCCCAAACACACGTCCAGACAGCAGGCAATGGAAGCAACCAGAGATAGCCAACGAGAGCTTGACATGCTTCGTACTTCGTCAGACACTCCTGGGACTCGGCCTGGTTTTTTAAGTGATGATGAACGACTGCGCCTACGGCTAGGGGCCCGGCGTCTCCGCACAGGAAGGTGACGCGCCGTCCGTTCAGGTTCCTCAGCGTGCGCTTGACGTAATCCAGAGCGCGCTGCAGGTGCGAGGCCTCCTGCGTCACGCGGTACAGCTGCAGGTACAGCAGGGCTATGCCTGACAAAGACAATCAGCTTTCAGCTCTACTACAGCATACTCAAAACATGTCACAAATACAACTTTACTATTTATTTCATATTGGACTATATTTTATAAAAATATTAAATAAACTGGTCTGCAGAAAGCAGCTGAACACCTCTGGTGTGACTTTAAATGAGCCACAAACTCATCACCAAACACCAATGACTTGTACATATGGGTACAGTCCTTTCATACACTTCAAAACTGGTGCAACAGAGGTGGAAATACCATTTATAAGTACATTAATTTATTTATTGGCACAGTTTGGAAGTGCCTTTTTCTCTTCTAAAGAAGGGGTGCCAGTACTTTTGTCCATATAATGAATGTACAAGTCATTGGTGTTTGGTGATGAAAAAATACAAATAATAGCACACTGATTTATATGATATTCAGCAAATAAAGCACATGAAGTTGATGATATTAACGGTTTGGTATTCACCGGTCCAGCCCGTGTAGGTGGAGAAATCATGTGGATCTGCCGTCTTCAGGCCCTCCTCCATCTGTTGGAGCAGGTCTTTGATCTTGCTTTGCACCTTCTTCTGAAAGGCGTCGCTGATCTATTTTCAGGGAAGATAGTTGCTTCACAAATGAATTCACATGAAGAGACGCTGGCACTGAATAACATACAGCATTGTGCTGCGGACCACAGACAGAGCCCTGTGGTATCTCCGTTATAAAACTCTAAATATATGCATAGCCAATCACATCTCAAAATGTATTTGATTTAAAAAGATATACACACTGTATAATTTAAAATTATTAAACTGTACTTCAGAGACTTCGTGGCCCTGCAATGCATCATCTCAGTTCAGCCTTGAGGAACTACTCAGAGAACCACTGATAATAAGTGTGTGTGTGATTGTATAGTGAGTGAGTGAGTGAGTGAGTGAGTGAGTGAGTGTGTGTGTGTGTGTGTGTGTGTGTGTGGACCACCCCCCTTTTTGAATTGATGGCTACGCCCCTGACGCGGAGGAACAACAGTGTGTTTGTAAACACAGCAGCTAGCGTAACATGCTACACGTTAGTCGCTCAAATAATAATACATGATCACGAACCTTTCCGTCGGCATCCAGCGACTCGTTTCCTCCGCTGTGTTCTGCTGGGTCTGAGGACACGGGGAGGCTCGGGTCCCAGTCCGGGAACGGGTTGATGAAGCTGCGCTCCTCCATCTCTGCCTCGGAGCCGGTGACTAGCTTCAGCCGCTTCGACATGCTCTCGCCCATCGCGACGGCGGCCCGCCAGGGACACGCGCGCACTACGGCAGCGGCAGAAACGCGTTTCAGTTTTGTGTCTGGTCCTGATGATGATGATGATGCCGGGCTACTGATGAAGGTCAGGAGTCACTCGGACAGTATTCAGCGCTCTAGAGACCTTCATTAGAAATAAAAAAATCATATACTACATTTATTTGATAAAAAATACATAAAACAGTGAAATAAATATTATTATAATCAGCTGTTTTCTCTGTGAATATGTGTTAAACTATTTCTGTATTTTCAGCATCATTACTCCAGTCTTCAGTCACGTGATCTTCAGAAATCATAATAATATCAAGAAACATTTATGATTATTATCAATGTTGAAAACAGTCGTGCAGTGCAATATTTTTGTGGAAAACATATTACTACTTTTTTATTATTTGATGAATACAAATATTTTCTGCATGTTTATTGTTATCAGTTATTGGAGTGTGTTATGTCGTTTAGTTCATGTATTAATTACTGTTTTTTAAATATTATATTAATCATCACAGCTGTTTAAGAGGACGATTTTGAAAGCATAATGTGACCTGATTTTTTTATTATTATTGTAATTTTTTATAAAGTAAAAAAGTGTGATTCTTGATGTTAATTTGAACTCGAAAATGTTCTTATATAATTTAATTTAAGTATAATTAACGTGATTTCTCTGCTAAACCACGATGAGAAATGTTGTTATAAAACTCATTTTTAAGCAACACAATGAATTAAACTAAGTTTTTATGAGATTTTCTTGCAAAATATGCTGCAATAACCATTGTTTTATTGACTAATAATAATTGCTCCAATATTCATATGCTGTGCATGGTCTAATATTCATATGCTGTGCATGGTCTAATATTCATATGCTGTGCATGCTACAATATTCATATGCTGTGCATGGTCTAATATTCATATGCTGTGCATGCTCCAATATTCATATGCTGTGCATGCTCCAATATTCATATGCTGTGCATGGTCTAATATTCATATGCTGTGCATGCTCCAATATTCATATGCTGTGCATGGTCTAATATTCATATGCTGTGCATGCTCCAATATTAATATGCTGTGCATGGTCCTAATTTAATATGCTGTCGCCGTCCCGTATGGCCTAACTTTACTTCAATATATTACCATTAAATCTTAATCTAATCATGACAAACTATATATGTGCAGGTCCAAGACTCCTAAATAATATTACCACTGTTTGTTGTAAAAAATTATGTGCAGTAATATTATAGAGCGCATGGTCTGACACAAAATATTCATAGGCTGTGCATGGTCATATAATATATCATAGGCTTGCATAATCTCAAAATTCATCCTGTGAAAACCGTTTTATCGGCATTGCGTTACCATAGAAATGGTCTTTTAAGTAGGTTCATATTCCAAATGTTACGGTCTAGAATCACAACTTTTTATATCTTGACAAAATACATATCATTGGAAAGGTCTGAGTCTCAAGATTCATATGGCATTTTGTGATGGTCTAAATTAATATGCTGTGCAGAAAAGTGCATAAAAAAAATTCAATTGAATGGCATGCTGTGCATGGTCTAACGCCTAAATATGCATGTGTGGTTATATATCAACTTCAATATGGTGAAACACAATATTCATATGCTTAATTTTATGCATGGTAAAACATATTTTGTAATATTTATATAATATGCAATAATAATTGTGATTACATTTATTTACAGTAAATTTCTAACTTTTTTTTATTCATTTTTTATGATTTCACTTCTGCAATAATCTGCATGGTCTAATATTAAAAAGAGACCATATGCTGTCAAAAGCATGGTCATGAATTATAACAATTTACTTTAATATGCACTTTCAAGTTTTTCAAAAAGGGGGGGTGACAGTTAAGGGGTTAATATGCTGTGCATGGTCTAATATTAATATGCTGTGCATGGTCTAATATTCATATGCTGTGCATGGTCTAATATTCATATGCTGTGCATGGTCTAATATTCATATGCTGTGCATGGTCTAATATTCATATGCTGTGCATGGTCTAATATTAATATGCTGTGCATGGTCTAATATTAATATGCTGTGCATGGTCTAATATTAATATGCTGTGCATGGTCTAATATTCATATGCTGTGCATGGTCTAATATTCATATGCTGTGCATGGTCTAATATTAATATGCTGTGCATGGTCTAATATTCATATGCTGTGCATGGTCTAATATTCATATGCTGTGCATGGTCTAATATTCATATGCCGCATCCTCGGCGGCTTCTACATTAATAAGCGCTGCGGCTGCTCTTATATGATGCATATGATCCGGAATACCGTCCTTCAGAACGCTTCTAACACAGCATGATGATGATCTCAACAAAAGCTGAACGCGACATTCACTTACATGCTTCCAGTCAGGTCCAGTGCAGAATCCTCAGCGGTGGACGCGCGCGGTCCCGTCCCCTCTCACTCCCGGCGGCTGATGAAGATGATGATGATGATGGTGGTGGTGGTGGGTCTGCGTCTATCTTGAGCACATTTGAGTCTCAGGAGCAAACAGATGGCGATCCCGCTCCTCCTTCCAGGATTATACGACAAACAAACCCATAATCTCGCGCGCGCGCACACGCACGCACACACACACACACACACACACTCTCTCTCTCTCTCTCTCTCACACACATACACATTCACACATTCTCTGTCTCTCACACACTCTCTCTCACACACACACACACACACACACACACACACACACATTCTCTCTCACACACACACACACACACACACACACACACACACACTCTCTCTCTCTCTCTCTCACATCACACACACACACACACACACACTCACACACACACACACACACTCACACTCTTTCTCACACACACACTCTCACACACACACACACACACACACACACACACACACACACACTCTCTCACATACACACACTCTCTCTCTCACACACACACACACACACACACACACTCTCACACACACACACACACACACACACACACACACACACACACACACACACACACACACACGCACAACACACACACACACACTCTCACACACACACACAAATGTGTAAAAGCACAAGTTCTGCTTGTAAAGATACAAACTACAACTCTTCAGTGCATTCGTTTGATGTAGTTCATGCATGTAATTATACTTTTACTCATAA
Source organism: Schizopygopsis malacanthus (assembly GCA_027474115.1). Classification (NCBI taxonomy): domain Eukaryota; kingdom Metazoa; phylum Chordata; class Actinopteri; order Cypriniformes; family Cyprinidae; genus Schizopygopsis; species Schizopygopsis malacanthus. Next base: position 26,768,954 of record CM049886.1, read on the forward strand.
CTGCACATTTATATCTTTCATTGCGAGCCTAAATGGAGAAAACGTCAGAATTGAGAGATAAAAAGTCACAATAAAATGTATTTTTCAAGCAGAAACAGGCTTTTGTAACAAGAGAAAATAATGAGATCTCTCTGTTATTTCTTTGTTAGATCATGTCCATTTTTCTACTAATTTAAAATACTCATAATGAAATATAGGAGTGGTAACACAGATAATAAATGATTCACACTATTGTAGTTTTGAATACATTTCTTGTAATTAAAATGATAATGCTCGTTCTTAATGAACCGAACAGTCACACAATAGATTATCATTCATCTGCATCAGTTATGTGTTCATGTCCTCAAATACAAAACCAGATCATATTCAGCATGAAGAAATCCAGGAGAGCAATAAAAGAAGATGTTTTATTGACACTATGTTAGAAAGCAATAGTGCGCACACATCGGTCTCGTATGTAACAAACCAAACAGTGCTTTAATAATAACACAATGCCAAATATATACACTGAGGTATAAACACATGGTCTTTTTGACTTTATTTTAAAGCATGATGCAAAACATTAGAAATACGTCCCGTGCAGTGCATCATGGAGTTTCCTCAAACCGTCCAATCAGCAGCGTCCGAGTGAAATGCACCATGGGATACTCGTCAGCTGCTCTTAAACCTCCAAACGTGTGCCGTCCAACGGTCTTTTTCACAGTGTCTGTATAATAATCACATATTAAACTGAGAGAAATGATGCGTTTGCATAAATGAATGCTTTAAAAATCCCCTTTAGCCAGTTAATGCTGTGCACTGGTAACATTCCCGACGAGCTTTCGTTAATTAGTCCATCTGACGTGCATTATATACCGCATACTTGAGAATGAGCTGTCTGGGTCATGTAAAGGCTTTCTGGAAATATGAGAACAATACTTAAGAATACAGTTTAACTTTTAAGAGAGTTCTGTGTGTATTTAGGAGACTAGTTTACTTTTATTTTGACGGGTTGCGTGAATGTTCTGTGTGTTTTAGGAGACTGTGCTTTTATTTTGACGGGTTGCCGATCTGTGTGTATATGATATGACTAGTTTGACTTTTATTTTGATCGTGAAAGTTCTGTGTGAATCATTTAGACTTTTATTTTGAACCGTGAAATCTGTGTGTATATGATAAAGGCTAGTTTGACTTTTATGACGGGTGGCCGTGAAAGTTCTGTGTGTATATGATCACTAGTTTACTTTTATTTTGATCGTGAATAGTTCTGTGTGTATATGATAAGCTAGTGACTTTTATTTTGACGGGTTGCCGTGAATAGTTCTGTGTGTATATGATACGAGGCTAGTTTGACTTTTATTTTACGTGAATAGTTCTGTGTGTATATGATACGAGGCTGTTAGACTTTTATACGGGTTGCCGTTAGTTCTGTGTGTATTTATATTAGACTTTTATTTTGATTGCCGTGAGTTCTGTGGTATATAACACTAGTTTACTTTTATGACGGGTTCCCGTAAGTTCTGTGTGTATATGATAGGCTATTTGACTTTTATTTTGACGTGAATACTGTGTGTATATGATAACTAGTTTAGACTTTTATATGGGTGGCCGTGAATAGTTCTGTGTGTATATGAACAGCTAGTTTAGATTTATTAATCTGAATAGTTCTGTGTGTATATGATATGAGGCTAGTTTAGACTTTTATTTTGACTGGTTGTCGTGAATAGTTCTGTGTGTATATGATACGAGGCTAGTTTAGACTTTTATTTTGACAGGTTGCCGTGAATAGTTCTGTGTGTATATGATACGAGGCTAGTTTAGACTTTTATGACGAGTTTGAATAGTTCTGTGTGTATATGATATGAGGCTAGTTTAGACTTTTATTTTGACGGGTGCCGTGAATAGTTCTGTGTGTATATGATATGAGGCTAGTTTAGACTTTTATTTTGACGGGTTACCGTGAATAGTTCTGTGTGTATATGATATGAGGCTAGTTTAGACTTTTATTTTGACGAGTTGCTGTGAATAGTTCTGTGTGTATATGATATGAGGCTAGTTTAGACTTTTATTTTGACGAGTGGCTGTGAATAGTTCTGTGTGTATATGATACGAGGCTAGTTTAGACTTTTATTTTGACGGGTTGTCGTGAATAGTTCTGTGTGTATATGATATGAGGCTAGTTTAGACTTTTATTTTGACGGGTTGTCGTGAATAGTTCTGTGTGTATATGATACGAGACTAGTTTAGACTTTTATTTTACGGGTTTTGACTGTGTGTATATGATATGAGGCTAGTTTAGACTTTTATTTTGACGGGTCGTGAATAGTTCTGTGTGTATATGATACGAGGCTAGTTTAGACTTTTATTTTGACGGGTTGCCGTGAATAGTTCTGTGTGTATATGATACGAGGTGTTTGACTTTTATCTTGACGAGTTGCTGTGATAGTTCTGTGTGTATATGATAGAGGCTAGTTTAGACTTTTATTTTGACGGGTTTCGTGAATAGTTCTGTGTGTATTTACGACTAGTTTAGACTTTTATTTTGACGAGTCGTGAATAGTTCTGTGTGTATATGATATGTGTGACTTTTATGACGAGTGGCTGTGATACTGTGTGTATATGATATGAGGCTAGTTTAGACTTTTATTTTGAATACTGTGTGTATATGATATGAGGCTAGTTTAGACTTTTATTTTGACGGGTACCGTGAATAGTTCTGTGTGTATATGATACGAGGCTAGTTTAGACTTTTATTTTGACGGGTTGCCGTGAATAGTTCTGTGTGTATATGATACGAGGCTAGTTTAGACTTTTATTTTGACGGGTTGTCGTGAATAGTTCTGTGTGTATATGATACGAGACTAGTTTAGACTTTTATTTTGACGGGTTGTCGTGAATAGTTCTGTGTGTATATGACATTATGCATATGTAGACATTATTTATAGACATCATAAGTCTGGATGCATGTGATGTAAAGTGCAGGTTTCTGTGCACAAGCTTTGGACTCAAACTAATCTGGAAGTTAATCTCGGGTCAAATGAGACGCACAACACTTAAACATACAGGTTCACTTTGTATCAAAAACACTGTTTACTAACATTTCAGTCACATTTTACAGCGTTGTTGCTATAGTAACAGCAAAGGATCCTTCACAGCTGCAAAAAATACCATGATTTAGCTAAATAATGAGTCATGTTTTTGGACGGCAAGATTTTTAATGTTTCTTTGTGTTAAACTGTAATTTATTTATGTATTTTCAGCATCATTACTCCAGTCTTCAGTGTCACATGATCTTCAGAAATCATAATAATATACTGCTCCAGAAACATTTCTGAGCTAAAATATTGTTTTAAAGGTTTCTTTGATGAACAGAAAGTTCAGAAGCACAGCGTTTATCTGAAATATAAATATGTTATAATATTATAAATGTCTTTATCATCACTTTCGGTCAATGTAATGCATTCTTTCTTTATTGAAGAGTGTTGATTTATATAATATTTCTTAATTTTAATAATACATATATAATGATTTAAATACACTGACTCCAGGGTTTTGAATGATAAAGTGTATAATGTTAAAAAAGCTTTATTTCTGATAAATGCTGATCTTCGGATATTTCTACTCGACTGTTTTCAACATTGATAATAATCAGAAATGTTTGATATTATTATGATTTCTGAATCTCATGTGACACTGAAGACTGGAGTAATGATGCGGAAAATACAGAAATAAATTACACTTTAACACATTCACATAGAAAACAGCTGATTTAGATTATAATAATATTTCACAATATTACTGCTTTTGAATCTATTTGCGTCAGAAGAGACTTCTTTAAAAAAAACATAAAAAATCTTACTATCCAAAAAGAGTTTTTAGAAAATGTTTAAATCCTGTGTAATTCATAACCTTGTTTTCTCATTGTTCATTGTTTGCTAGTTTGTTTATATTCATGTTTTGTGCTGATCAACATTAAAACACACACGCTGTGGCCTGATCTTGAGCTGCATCGATCTGGGGATATTCTGTATATATTCATGGCCTGTAATCTGACCATACAGATCCGGGAACTCTCCTCAAACGCATGCCCATAAACACGAATCTGAAGTTACATGCTTGAATAAGCACCAGACACTGATACCTGGAGAACATCTGAGAGAACACTCTTCATTCACGAGCTCTGATCCGCTTCACATGCGTACACACACTCAACCGCTGCTGCATTACTGTCCTGGACACACACACACAACCGCTGCTGCATACTGTCCTGCACACACACACACACACAACCGCTGCTGCATACTGTCCTGCACACACACACATGCACACGCGCACACACACACTCACGCACGCACAACTAGGGGTGTGCGATATATATATTAAGAATGATCACAAAATTCAAGATATGGGGCAGAAATTGTATACATTTACGTTAAATGTTGGTTAAAATAGCACGAAATGTGCCGTTTTGTCTTCAAAAATAAGCATGATTACAAATGTGATATTAATTTTGTACGAAAGTTCAATAAACAGTTCAAAAGTTAATTTTAAGAAACTTACGTTTTAGACGCCATATTTCCTGTTTTTGCTCCATTTCGCGACACAAAATAATCCCAAACAGCTACAGCTGTTCAGTGTCAACATGAGTGATTCGTTCCTGAAATCAATGAATCGTTTAAATGACTCTGTTCAGTCGCAATGACTCACTTATTACCAGTGAATTCTGCCACCTGCTGGCGGTTTTCATTTCACATTTAAAGTCTATTTTTTTTTTTTTATTTTAAATATCAGTATTAAATGTTTTATGTTTAAAATATCAAAACATGCATTTGTAACTGGTTAAAGCCCCCCCCCCGTGTGTGAATACACCCAAACACCTTCAGATGCAGCTTCTGCAGAGATTAATGTTAATGATGCTGGGTGCATGTGTTTGGTAACACCCTAAACGTGTATTATCTTAATTGAGTGAATGAAAAAATTTGACTCAAAAGATGTACACTTTTAGAAAAAAAAATGCTTTATTAAAAGGTAAAAATCAATTTAAACTTATCACACAGAATATGAAGATTATGAGAAACTGCATCTGTCCACGGCAGTCAGATATCAGCACAATAACACACTCGCCAAAATATCGCTAATTATGGTTATCGAAAAAATACTGAGATACAGTTTTTTTTCCAATATTGCACACCCCTACACACAACACACGCACGCACAGCACACATACAACACACATGCACGCACACACACACACACACACACACACACACACACACACACACACTCAACATACACACACACACACACACACACACACACACTCAACATACACACACACACACACACACACACACACACACACACACACACACTCAACATACACACACACACACACACACACACACACACACACACCAGCTCTACGGTGGTCCCTTAATGCTCGCTCTAAAGAATCCTTTTGTACATTCCGCTACAAAAAGTCGCTACACAATGTTGGCAAGCCTATGGCTCAGTAATAATCCATCTTCTATATTTGACCCTGGACCACAAAACCAGTCATAAGGGTCAATTATTTTTCAAATAGGACAATATTTAAAAATCTAGAATCTGAGGTGCTAAATATTGAGAAAATCATCTTTAAAGTTGTCCAAATGAAGTTCTTAGCAATGCATGTTAATAATCAGTAATTAAATTTTGATATATTTACGGTTTGAATATCTTTATGGAACATGATCGTAATATCTAATGATTTTTGGCATAAAATACAAATCTATAATTTTGACCTGTGCTGCTTAAGACTGGTTCTTTGCTCCAGGCTCACACATGAACGCACCTCGAGAGCTTTCTAATCGTATGTTCAAGTAACGCTCCGCACCTCAAAAGCATTCTAATCGTATGTTCAGGTAACTCTCCACACCTCGAGAGCGCTCTAATCATATGTTCAGGTAACGCTCTGCACCTCGAGAGCGTTCTAATCATATGTTCAGGTAACTCTCCACACCTCGAGAGCGTTCTAATCGTATGTTCAGGTAACTCTCCGCACCTCGAGAGCGCTCTAATCATATGTTCAGGTAACTCTCCACACCTCGAGAGCGTTCTAATCGTATGTTCAGGTAACTCTCCACACCTCGAGAGCGTTCTAATCGTATGTTCAGGTAACGCTCCGCACCTCGAGAGCGCTCTAATCATATGTTCAGGTAACTCTCCGCACCTCGAGAGCGCTCTAAACATATGTTCAAGTAACTCTCCGCACCTCGAGAGCGCTCTAATCATATGTTCAGGTAATGCTCCGCACCTTGAGAGCGCTCTAATTATATGTTCAGGTAACGCTCCGCACCTCGAGAGCGCTCTAATCATATGTTCAGGTAACTCTCCGCACCTCGAGAGCGCTCTAATCATATGTTCAGGTAACGCTCCGCACCTCGAGAGCGCTCTAATCATATGTTCAGGTAACGCTCCGCACCTCGAGAGCGCTCTAATCATATGTTCAGGTAACGCTCCGCACCTCGAGAGCGCTCTAATCATATGTTCAGGTAACTCTCCGCACCTCGAGAGCGCTCTAATCATATGTTCAGGTAACGCTCCGCACCTCGAGAGCGCTCTAATCATATGTTCAGGTAACGCTCCGCACCTCGAGAGCGCTCTAATCATATGTTCAGGTAACGCGCCGCACCTCGAGAGCATTCTAATCGTATGTTCAGGTAACGTGCCGCACCTCGAGAGCGCTCTAATCATATGTTCAGGTAACACTCCGCACCTCGAGAGCGCTCTAATCATATGTTCAGGTAACGCTCCGCACCTCGAGAGCGCTCTAATCATATGTTCAGGTAACTCGCCGCACCTCGAGAGCGTTCTAATCATATGTTCAGGTAACTCGCCGCACCTCGAGAGCGTTCTAATCATATGTTCAGGTAACGCTCCGCACCTCGAGAGCGCTCTAATCATATGTTCAGGTAACGCTCCGCACCTCGAGAGCGCTCTAATCATATGTTCAGGTAACTCGCCGCACCTCGAGAGCGTTCTAATCGTATGTTCAGGTAACTCGCCGCACCTCGAGAGCGTTCTAATCATATGTTCAGGTAACGCTCCGCACCTCGAGAGCGCTCTAATCATATGTTCAGGTAACTCGCCGCACCTCGAGAGCGTTCTAATCGTACGTTCAGGTAACGCTCCGCACCTCGAGAGCGTTCTAATCATATGTTCAGGTAACAAACGCACCTCGAGAGCGTTCTAATCGTATGTTCAGGTAACGCGCCGCACCTCGAGAGCGCTCTAATCATATGTTTAGGTAACGCTCCGCACCTTCTGGTGGTCTGCAAGCGACCGCAGCACCGATGTAAGCTCCGGCTGTGAATGAAGAGGTCTATTTGTTGCAGCATCCTCAGAGAATGAAGGATGAAGCGCACCGTGAGGGTGGGTTGGGTTGGTTTAAAGCAGTGGCACTTTCTGGTAACACCTGGCTTGGAAGGCATGGTTGTTTTAGCAGAGCAGTACAAATATAAAGTCGAGAGGTTTCGTCTGTATTGCATATGTCGCAGCATGTTCGCCATGACTGAATGAGGTCCAGTTTTGTTTTTGCGAGAACAGAAAACGACGTGTATTTGACGCCGACCTGAAGAGCTGCAGCGATGAGCGGAAATTAAACACGAGGTCCTACAGAAACTGTCAAAGCTAACTCAGATCCACGTATAAATAATAAAAGAGTCCGTGTTCTGGAAGTCTCGTGCGGTCTACATCTTGATGCCCTCCTGCTGGCTGAGCTGAGACAGCGTCTTCTTGATGCGCAGCGCGGTGAGACGCGCCGCTCCGTTAGCGTACCAGCACTCCCTCATGATCTTCGCCATCACACGCAGAGCCTAGCACACAAAACAACACATGCAACTCGTTAAGACTAACGATTGACTTTAAGAGCATGCATTCATCATTCACTGATTTGATGGCTTCTGTCCCAAACCCAGACGATAACCATCAAATCTGAATTGACATTCGTGTTTATCATAGTTAAATAAAATTACAATGCATTCATATTGTGAGATATAATATTGCATCGCAAGAAATGAGGTCGCGGTTACAAAATATAGCCATAGTGGGAAATATACAAATTTGCGAAATACATGAAATAAGGTTATAATTATGAACAAAAGAGTCAGATATTAAGTCAAAATTATGAGAAATTGTCAAATTGTGAGATATAAACATGCAAAGTAGTCATTATGTGAAATATAAATATTTATATTTTTAAGTTATTTTTTAAATGGAATCGCAGATGAATCGCATGCGATAGTGAACGTGAGCTTGCGTAGCTTGTCAGCGATCTACGGCTCTGTGTATTAAATGCCGCTCCATTTGAAAACAGCTGATGGAGATCTAACGCTAATCACAGAACCGTCTTTACCGATGAGATGCGCATGACTATCGCATGCAATATATCGTGCAGCCCTAGTAACTAGTATTGTAATATTTGAATTAGTTATTTGAGCTATAACACTGTCGCAAGTGACTAGAACTCACATGACAGAAAGCGACATCCTATTTGTTTTCTTTATTTTACAAAAGCACAATGTTTTCCTTGTGAGTGTACACAAATAAAAGTAGACCTTTTATAGTGATGCATTATTAAGAACATAAATGATGGAGTGTTTTGAGTTGACTCTGCTGGTGTTAGGAAACAGTTTAGGTGACCGCGCAGACGACACACACACACACACACACACACACAATCACAGTTCGTTTCATTCAGCGTCACGTTACACTGCCCAGGTAAAGTTTATGTGTGGGAAACACTGATTTACATATATATATTAGTGCTGTCAAACGATTAATCGCGATTAATCGTATCCAAAATAAACGTTTTTGTTTACATTATGAATGTCTGCATAATTTATATATGTATATATACTATACAGACATTCATTATATAAACAAAAACTTTATTTTGGATAAGATTAATCACGATTAATCGCATCCAAAACTCAGTGTTTTTATTTTTGGAAGCAATTAATCGCGATTAATCGATTGAAAGCACTCATATATGTACATGTATGTTGTTTGTCAACTCACAGAGCGATATATGTACAGATTGGGATGTCGTAGCACAAGTTCAGTGTCCTCACCTCACAGCTTTGCCATCTGTTGGGAATGTTGGGCCGTAGTTTCTGTTCGCACACGACTCTCTTCATCTCCTCCACCGACGGGTCGGACTGCACCAGGTCATAGTATGGCAGCTGGTAATCTTCATGAATGCCTGCGCAAACACAGGTTTCGTTTAAGGTATGATGAGTCCAAAACACAGATAATGCCACTGATCAAAAGATTAGACACACTTGAGCTGAGAGAATGAAAGACACACTGATGCACATATTTAGAAAGCAGAGCTAGTTTCATTATTAATAATACCTCCAATAGAACATCTGCTGGCAATTTCCCAGAAGACCAGCCCCATGGCATAGATGTCTGCCCGCTTGAAAGACTCAAAGTGCTTCATGTTTATTGAATCGTCAAGCACTTCTGGGGCCATATACCTGTTGAAGGAAGTGAATATAGAGTTATTATTTTTGATGAAGCAAATCACAATCCAGGGTCCTTCTGAAGGTTGCCTTTATTGTCATTCAGTGTCCTCTTTCATAGGTTCACTCAACCTAAGACGCTTTGGGAACGGCGTGCCGATTGTCTGAGACCCGTATAGAATCACGCTAATTAATTGGCTGATGGCGCGGATGCCACCCTCGACATTCTCACGTCGTCTCCTTATACAGACGAACGCGCCATCTGCTCCAAACCAGGGTTTCTGCAGGGTTTAGTCAGTCAAATTTAAGACTATTTAAGACCTTTTTATGACCTACACGAATTACGAAAAATAACTTCATTAAAAAAATAACAGTCATTAAAATTCTGTTCAAAAGTCTTTTTTTATTGACTTTCATTGAAGGCAACAAGTTTTATTATTTAAAGGTTCCATTTTCTTAAGGGTAACAAACTGAAGGCTATATTCTGCCAAGCCAAAACCGGGTGATGTATGAGGTCTTATCTTTCCCGCACGTAACAGTCTTGGCTATGTCTGAGTCTGGGAACATTGCTCGGAAAGGTTCGGCAATATCTTCGTTCCCCTTGTACGACAGTCACGGTATTCAACACCCACAGGATCTCCGCTTTCAGTGTGGAGGTTGATCCGAAACCACTGTGTGTGGCACTGGATGCGGGAAAAACGGTATCCCGCGCTGTGCTTGGACCGGGTAACGTTAGTGACGGAGCCGAACAAAACCTGCACCCGCTGCAGACCTTTTACAGCAACTTTATAACTTTCTGACTTTGCATGCGACTAAGGATTTTATGCCTGAACTAGACAGTTCCACGCCTTCTTACACAGTGTGCAATAGGCTTGATACCGATTGTTTGCGACGGGCTTGAGCCAATAACTAAACGCACCATCTTCAAGCCATAGCTCGTTAAATGTACACTTTCCCATTGTGATAGACCGGGAGATTTCAGTTAAACTAAGCAGTGACTCAACGACATACAGTAATAAGCTGAGAGATGAGCTTGTGAACATCGACTGTAGGCCTAGGCTACATTAGAACATAGGCAGTGAAGCTTGGGAGTTTGCGCGGGTTTCTGTTAAAGTCCTTTGCTGCACTGCCACGTGGACCTTGTAGTTCTGGGACGCTGTGATACCACCCAGATTCCTCAGACAGAACTACAACAGGCGAAACGAATGAATGCCGCCGCCAGCGCATTTTCAGGGGGGGAAAAGGCAATGGTAGAACCAATGAATGAACAAGCATATCAATTTAAGATGTGGCTAAATGTAATTTATGACCTTGTATGGAAAATCTGGATGTTTTTAATGGCCTAAAATTTGTATTATTAAAAGTATTTCATTTTTTTATAACTCCGCGGAAACCCTGCCAAAATGTTGCTATAAAATTAGATTCCTAGAACATCATTATATGCTTAAACTAGGGGTGGGCATAGATTATTTTTTTTAATCTAGATTAATCTAGATTAATTTTGGAATTAATCTAGATTAATCTAGATTAAAATGGCTCATTTGAATTCTGCCGAAGGCATTCAGAATATGTGTGCTACCCAAATAATGACTAAAAGTAAGTCTTTGAGAACGGGTTTCTCAAGCCAGGTGGTGCATTAGACCAGGGGCTCATCTCCTGTTTCCAAAATGCATCACAAACTGCTTGAGAAAGCTGTTCTACTATGATAATTGGTGATGAAAATAAACTATGTTCAATAAGATGTACTTGTGTTTACTAACTGTTTATTCAGTTAAACATGAATTTTGAACTGCAGGCCTACATAAGAGGTCGTGATGAACTGTTTACAGTTTCCATTGGGAAGCTTCTTAAAAATACATTTTCCCTGAAGCAAACCCGGCTACCTCCATTAAAACAGTGGGTAGTACAATTCAAAAACGAAAAATTCTACCTGTTAAATTATGTTTTTATTAATGGTACACCTTACAGTAATGCACATACAGTAATTACGTGTTATATTCGCGGTTGTGGATAGAAGGGATACATCTAGTACCGGAAACCAACAATAAATATGGCTTTTCATCTACATTTTAGATTGTGTTTTATTAACGTCTACACCAACCCCAACCCTAAACATACCCTTACATGGCCGTAAATATTGTTGTTCAGCGTGAGAAATAGGATGCGCTATTGAGTGTTTGCACGCATGCGCAATGGAAGCCGAGGTAAGAAAATTTGACGGGTAGGATAAAATGTCAGGACACAGGCTCCGGTGAGCTCACTTGCTCTTAAAATCTCTGTAATTTTTGGTCATACAGATAAAAGTAGCCTAATACATCTTTCGAATCTGTAAAGACTCTACGTTTATTTGTGTGCACTCAGAATAACAACGAAACGTTGCGCTTTTAAGCAAACAGGATGCGCTTTAGGTCTCATGTGAACTTGAGAATTCACTCCCGTGTCACCCTCTGCTTCGAACCTGTGTGTATGCCTAACGTTACTGTGAAATTACCACATCAGACGTGACGTGCTAACATGGATGCAGCTATGAAGCCGCCGGTTTGCTTCGACAGAAACCTGTCCTATTTTTAAGCAAACGCGCTTCCAATGGAACACTGTAAACACTTCAATAGCGCACATTTCTCTTATGTAGGCCTAACATCATATTGAGCGGCCATGTAAAGTTGCTAAACTACATACATCTTTCAGAGGAAAAGCCATATTTGAGGTTGATGAATGATAGCTAGCGTTTGGATGTCCTGCCCGATTGTATTACCACATAGACCAGCCTTTTAACAATCTGTGATGCATTTTGGAAACACGGACTGCGAGCCTCTAGTTCGAAGACTCGTTCTCGCCTACAGTGCAATTCGGCTAGGTATACATCCGCGTTCTAAAACTTACTTTCAGGGTGAAAGTCATCATAGCTTGCGTAGTATAGACCCAGCTCCCAACCCAACTTTGAGAATAGATTAACGGCGATATTTTTTTTATCGCCGATAAGAGTCTCGCGTTAACGCAGCACGTTAACGCCGATAACGGCCCACCACTAGCTTAAACTAGATTAAGATTTGTACTCATGGAAGTTACTAAAGTACTCAAACCTTTCATTAGAAAAGGTGTGCCAATACTTTTGGCAATATAGTGTATATATATATATATATATATAAGCTCAGAATTGTTGAAGACTGCATTCGGAGCAAGCGAGCGTGCATCTGAGGAGCGAAGGCGTACCGTTTGGTCCCCACTCTGTGGTTGGGTGCGATGTCGATGGTGTCGGTGGCGGAGTCGTGGCGCACGGCCAAACCCAGGTCTGCAATGCAGCTCGTGCCGTTCTTCTTCACCAAGATGTTCTTGGACTTCAGATCCCTGTGAGCGATAGCAGGCTTACCTGCAAACACACCACAGAGAGACGACAGAGTTCAGCTTCTCCATCGAGACACAGAACAAGCAGTGATTCTTCACACTGAAAAACTCCTTCAAAACACCAGTCAATGATTTTGAATCAGTCAGTTGCACCAAAACTCCACATGGAGGCGTCACAAAGGTAACCGCGTGAGTTGAGTGGGTTCATTTTAATTAGATTTAATTCACTGTTTTATATTAATGCACTGCTTTCATTATAAAAGTGACCCTGGAGCACAAAACCACGATTTATGCATCATCTGAAAGCTAATAATATTTCCATTGATGTATGGTTTGGACAATATTTGAAAATCTGAGGGTGCAAAAAAATCTAAATATTGAGAAAATCATCTTTAAAGTTGTTCAAATGAAGTTCACAGCAATGCATATTACTAATCAATAATTATTTTTGGATATATTTACGGTAGGTAATATCTTCATGGAACATGATCTTAAATATACTTGTGCTGCTTATGACTGCGTCTGTGCTCCATTATTTGAATATTAAATTAATGTCGAAAACATGTTATTACCATGGTATGTGTTTAAAAAAAATATTCAAACTCTTCGAACCATTAGTGACACTTATGCAACTATTCATTCTATTGCATGGAACTGTATATACTGTAGTGACAGCATGGTAAAACAATCATCTGTACTCGAGTGTCTGCAGTGATTTCTGACATCGACAGCTCATGACACGACTGCCTGCATCATAATACATAATGCATGTGCACTCACTCGCACGCACACACACATACACACACACTCACACTCTCTCTCTCTCACACACACACACTCTCTCTCTCACACACACACACTCTCTCTCTCTCACACACACACACACACACACACTCTCTCTCTCACACACACACACACTCTCTCTCTCACACACACACACACACACACACACACACATGTTGGTTTTTATGGTTTACGGGGACTTTCCATAGGCGTAATGGTTTTTATACTGTACAAACTGTATGTGCTATTGCCCTACACCTACCCTACACCTAAACGTAGCCCTCACAGGAGACGGTGCATTTCTATTTTCCCTCAAAAAAACTCACTCTGTATGATTTATAAGCATTTTGAATTATGGGGACACTGAAAATGTCCTCATAAATCACCTTCTCATTGTAATACCTGTGTCATACCCATGTCATTATACAAATTTGTGTCCTCATAAACATGCCCACACACACACACACACACACACACACACACACACACACACACACACACACACGCACACACAACAGCAGCGTTTCATAAACACCTTCATTACTCCAGCTGACACAGACACACCTTCTCCATCGGCTGAGATGCGGTTGCTAAGGTGCTCTGAGCATGTTGCTATGCACAATTTCATCAGGTGGTTGCTACGGTGTTGTGCATTGCTTTTAAATATTTACAATCCAAATGTAACCACTTTGATTGTATAATTTGTTTATTTTTTGTAACTAAAACTTTCAAACATTTTTACATTCGATATTAATAAATTAATTAATCAAGGACACATTAAATTGATTAAAAGTGACAGTGTTTACAATGTAACAAATAAATGCTGTTCTTTTGAACTTTCTATTCATCTGTAAAACCTGAAAAATAAAATGTATCACAGTTTCTACATAAATATTAGGGCTGTAACGATACGCGATATGAAACCGAAATCGCGACACTCAGATCCACGATCCTGTGTCGCGGTGTAATAAGGGAGAATCGCGACACACCCCGTGACTACCTTTCCAATCATGTGACGCCTGCCTGCAAAAGTTGAGCTAGTGGCACACAGATTTTCCCCTCAAGGACATCGCGTGCGTGCTCCAATCATATTTCTGAATTAAATTAATAAAGAAACTAAACGAATTAATGACCACTTTGCTATTAAAAACCAAACGGAACTATTTTAATGGCCGCAAAAGCAGATTTATAATGTTGGGGAGAGAGAGAAAGACACGGGCTCTGGTCGGACTCGGGCGGCGAATTCTGATAAACTGCAGGGATCTATATTCATTCCCTAGTTCAATTAAAAGTTCCCCGGACTAATTGTGAACAGATTGCACTCCCGTCTTCTTCCAGAGCATGTGAACATGTTCATTTAATATATGAAATAAGTTATTGTTATGACAGACGATAAAATTAATGTTCACATAATAAGCGCCGTCATTCAGGTTGTTCAAAATATGTTTTAGCGCGTAATGTTTTAAGAATGATATTCTGTTTAGCGTAATATGTTTTAAGCCTAATATTCATTAATTAATTAATCAAACGGTTACGTTTTTTTTATGAATGTTCATGCTCATTTTTAAAATATAAATGTCCTAACCTTATGAGCAGTTGATAATCGACGGACTGTTCTGTTAATAAAAGCCTCATTCGGTTATGTTATATTAATATGTTTCAGCAATCATAAGTTATGACCATTAATTGTCTCAGGTTAAGATAGACTATTCTCTAATTAATAAAACTGTTATCTTACAGATTAAAAGCCTGAATAGTTTATCTCTCTCTCTCTCTCTGTGTATGTGTGTGTGCGTGGGTGGGTGGGTACATGCAAGCTAGGGGTGCGATTTTCGAATAGTAATCGAATAATACCCAGCGATTATTGAATATTACTTTTGCTTAAAATGCACATCCCTACCATTTATATTGTTAATAATTTGCATAGTTAATCTTGTTCTTTGGTGTTCAGTTTATAAAGATTTTTCAAATGTTATTTAATAAAAAATATTGTTTTAAAAATCTTTCTTTTTTTTTCTCCCACCCCCCACGAAAAAATCGTGATACGAACCGAATCGTGGGTTTGGTGTATCGTTACAGCCCTAATAAATATTAATATTTTCAACATTGATAATAATCAGAAATGTTTCTCGAGCAGCATATTATAATGATTTCTGAAGATCATGTGACACTGAAGACTGGAGTAATGATGCTGAAAATACAGAAATAAATTACAGTTTAACACATATTCACACAGAAAACTGATTTATATTATTATAATATTTCATGATTTTTATCAGCATTTTTGATCAATGCATTGGTGAGCAGAAGAGACTTAGAAACATTACACATCTTACAAACACCAAACTTGAGTGATTATTTCCCAAGTTCAACCAGATTGCTTGCAAAAAGTAATCACACTTTATGATTTCGATATTAATAATATCTGCAGCATGTGACTGCTGAATTTCACAACTCATGTTCAGGGTGTCAAAACAAGCAACAATAACTGTACACACCTCTATAATATACTTTCTCACATGTCTAGAAACGAAAGCTTTATTATAATTAATAACGGGTGGAATAGATCTGCAGAGCTTGATTGAGACACTCTCAATTACACACACACACACACACACACACACACACACACACACACACTCTCTCTCTCTCTCTCTCTCTCTCTCTCTCTCACACACACACACACACACACACACACACACACACACAGAGACACGCTCTCTCACACACACACACACACACACACACACACACACACACACACTCTCTCTCTCTCTCTCACACACACACACACAGAGACACGCTCTCTCACACACACACAGAGACACGCTCTCTCTCTCTCACACACACACACACACACACACACACACACACACACACACACACACATACATACACACACACACACACACACACACACACACACACACACACACACACACACACACTCTCTCACACACACACACATACACACGCACACACACACACACACTCTCTCTCCCACACACACACAGACAGACACACTCTCTCTCATACATACACACACTCTTTCACACACGCATTACGTCTTAATTATCTAAATGTAATAAAGCAGACGCAGCAGTAGATGAAGCTGACTTTAACAACAAGCAGCTCTGCTTTCTGTATTTTCAGCATCATTACTCCAGTCTTCAGTGTCACATGATCTTCAGAAATCATAACAATATCAAGAAACATTTCTGATTATTATCAATGTTGAAAACAGTCGTGCTGCACAATATTTTAGTGGAAACTGTCATATATTGTATTTAAAATATAAATGACTTTTGAGCACTTTTAAAAAAAACTACGGCATACGAGAGAAATATCCAAGACGAGGAAAATTCATAAAAACATAAAATTTTTTACATTAATGTTTGAATATGTTTTGAAAAACTTGTGTTCAAAAGACTGAACGGTTGAATCTATATCTAAATCTATATTTTTAATCATGAATACTAGAGTTTTGAATTAAAAATGTCATAAAAAAATTTGATACACAGTCGTGAAGGTCTACATGGCATCAATATATATTAAAAATAGTGCTTTTTTAATAATCTTTTAGTGTTAAAATATTAATCGCATGCTAAATAAAATCTTTGTATATATATATATATATATATATGAGTGTGTATATAAATACACTCATACAGCATATATTTATATTCATATAAATTACATCATATATAAATAAACATATTTAATACATAACACATAAACATGTTTATTAAATATATACATGCACGTGTGTGTATTTATATATTCATAATAATATACACAGTACACACTCATATATTATGTAAACGTTTTGGATGCGATTGATCGTTTGACAGCACTAATTAAAAAACTGCCTAATTTCAAGAATTAAAAAAGATAATCAAGCTACTTAAGATTTCATTTTCAATACTGTATGATGATGAGATATTAATATTTATATTATAAAGTAGTCATAAGCTGCACAGCTATAGACAACAACACATTGTATGGCTCAAAATTATCAAATTTCTGAAAAAAATCATTAGGATATTAAGATCATGTTCCATGATGATATTTTGTTCCATAAATATATGAATTATTGATTAGTAATATACATTGCTAAGAATTCATTTGAACAACTTTAAAGATTTTTTTTTCACCCTCAGATTTTCAAATATTGTCCAAATGGAAATATTATTAGCTTTCAGATGATGCATAAATCTCAGTTTCACAAAAAATTACTGGTTTTGTGCTCCAAGTTATGCCAAAAATCATTAGATATTAAGATCATGTTCCATGAAGATATTTTGCACCATAAATATATCAAAACTTAGTAATATGCATTGCTTAGAATTCATTCGAACAACTTTAAAGATGATTTTCTCAATATTTAGATTTTATTGCATCCTCAGAATTTCAAATATTGTCCAAATGGAAATATTATTAGCTTTCAGATGATGCATAGATCTCATTATGACTGTTTTTAATGCTCCAGGGTCACACATATGTTATATATATACGACAGAAGGTGATTTTGAGAGGCACACACCTTGCGTCCCCACGATCTCCATGTGCAGGTGCGCCAGGCCGCTGGCCGTGGACAGAGACAGCTTGATCATGCCCTCCACCGTCACCGTGTAGCGGTTCAGATAGTCGAACAGAGAGCCGTGCTCGTGATAGTCCGACACCAGCCACAGCTGCGTCCACGTGCCGTTATCTGAGACAACAGAACATCTTCAGGAGAAAAGCACTCGTGTGTGTCGTCCCGTTGCTCTAACCGTCTTGATTCTATGCGTGTAGTCATTAACGAGTCGAGTAACACGTTTGCATGTCTTACTATCAGCACAATATGCATGTATATGTTTTGTGAATACGGTGTGAAATCCATGCATTTGGGAGGTCAAATATTGGGTGGAAAACACACAAATTAACTAATTTGATTAAGATTCTGATTAATTATGTTCCTGGTCGTTACAGTACAATCAATTACTGTACAATCAACTAGAGATAAACATTTTTGGCTGATAATTTTTAACTAAAATCTCAATATTTAGATGTATTAAATGCATTTATTAAACAGGCTTGTCATTTATTATTATTATTATTATTTAATGTCAAAATAATTTGTTAGGTTAGTTTCATTACAAATACGGTGATTATATCTATTATATTTAAAAAAATATGATATTCATTATATTACTAAATATATTTACTGTTATTATTAAGAAGCTTTCTGAACATTCATTTTTTAATTACAAATGTTGGTAACACTTTTCTTAAAGCTTTTATGTATAATGCTTATAAAGTAGTTTTAATGCATTAATTATGGCTTGTAATGCACCTTATAATGCATCATATGATCTCATGAATAATCGTAACCACAGTTAATAATGATTATTAATTGTTACGCTATGTATTTTTAATTCAGTTATAATTATGTACAACAATAATTACTATGCACTCAATGTGTGAGTGTGAGTGTGTGAGAGAGAGAGAGAGAGAGACAGAGACAGAGAGAGAGAGAGAGAGAGAGAGTGTGTGTGTGTGTGTGTGTGTGTGTGTGTGTGTGTGTGTGTGAGAGAGAGAGAGAGAGAGAGAGAGAGAGAGAGAGACAGAGATGGAGAGAGAGAGAGAGAGTGTGTGTGTGTGTGTGTGTGTGTGTGTGTGAGAGAGAGAGAGAGACAGAGACAGAGAGAGTGTGTGTGTGTGTGTGTGTGTGAGAGAGAGAGAGAGAGACAGAGAGAGAGAGTGTGTGTGTGTGTGTGTGTGTGAGAGAGAGAGAGAGAGAGAAAGAGTGTGTGTGTGTCTGTGTGTGTGTGTATGTGAGAGAGTGTGAGTGTGTGTGTCTGAGAGTGTGTTATGAATAATTAGTGTGTGTGTGTGTGTGAGTGTGTGTCTGAGAGTGTGTTATGAATAATTATAATGCATTGTACATAAAG
>CM049886.1:26795999-26815999 GCA_027474115.1 Schizopygopsis malacanthus
ACATTACTGCTCCAGCACATCACTGTTTCAGAGTATTACTCCAGCACATTACTGCTCCAGCACATCACTGCTCCAGAGTATTACTCCAGCACATTACTGCTTCAGAGTATTACTGCTCCAGCACATCACTGCTTCAGAGTATTACTCCAGCACATTACTGCTCCAGCACATCACTGCTTCAGAGTATTACTCCAGCACATTACTGCTCCAGCACATCACTGTTTCAGAGTATTACTCCAGCACATTACTGCTCCAGCACATCACTGCTCCAGAGTATTACTCCAGCACATTACTGCTTCAGAGTATTACTGCTCCAGCACATCACTGCTCCAGAGTATTACTCCAGCACATTACTGCTTCAGCACATCACTGCTCCAGAGTATTACTCCAGCACATTACTGCTTCAGAGTATTACTCCAGCACATTACAGCACATTACAGCACATACAAATGATACACTTCACTCTTTGGTGGTTAAACTTATCAGTTAATCCACGAATCACATACGTGGGGACTGGTCCGTACGGATCACGGATCATCTGCGATCCGTTGCACCCCTAACCAAAACCATTCACTGTGTTGTTTTTGTTGTTAACAGATTGGACAGTGTTAAACCCTTAGTGATTTCTGACATGCTTGACGGTTAACGTTAGACAGGTTTAATGAGGATAATAACCGTGTGACGTATATATATAGTCGTTGGTCGGAATACGTCACTTTATTAGGCTGATGTCCATTTTAATTTGCATTACACAGTTGATGGAAACACACGCACCTGCGCATATTCTTGAGCTGAATTTTCATTAATGCAAATAAGTTGGATGGAAACCCGGCTATTGTCTGCATCAAACCATGCTTCCGAACAAATGTCACACACCGTTCTGGGCTGTGTCTCCGAGCACGGTGCTGTCCGTGAGCGGGGCGGAGTAACGTAGCCCTGCAGTATTTGTGAGAGATGTCGCCTTCTCCACGCATAGAGCGAAATTCTCCGACTGCGATACAGGAAAAATAAAACCGAACTTATAACATTGGGGCTAATATATAAGCTAGCATGCTGCTGATAGTTTTCGACTACAGTCCTTAAAGTTAACTACAAGTAAGCGAACCTACAACCAGCTGTAACATTATGCCAGTTCCCGACGGTTCTGTGCTATTCGTTTTTTCTTTCACTGAGTGAAGCAACACTTCATAGCTTACTAGTAATATATAGTAAATTTATGGCCATAGGACTTTGAAATATCAGAATGTAAGCCTTGCCTTTATCTCCCAGGACTGTTGAATCTTTCAAAAGTTTTGGCTTGGGGTCCTTCACATGCAGCAGCGCACGTTCCACCGCACCAATAACACGGGGCTGCCCGCGGACGTGCCTGACTTTAAATTGGCGCTTCTAAACACGGATATCGGCCAATGCCGATATATTAAAAAATGACAAATATCGGTCGACCTCTACTTCAGAGTATTATGTATTTGACGTATTTGGTGATGTATTTGGGCCACATCATGTTGGGTCATTGGGTTATGGGCTGGTGTGTGGTAAGCACACTGGCACCGTTGTCCTGTGGCAGCCAAGTGGATGATGCACACTGGTGGTGGTTGAGGAGAGAAAAAAAACTTTTATTGCATGTTTACTATAACAGCCGCCAAGGTTAGTTCATAAAGTTACCAAAGTTTCTTTATGTAACAGCAGTATAGTGACTGAGTTCATCAGAACACTCTGTTTTGATTACATACAACAATGACGCATGTTAAAGGCGTGTAGAAAAGTATAATTCATATTTTAAACTGGTTTGATTACTGAAAATTTCAGCATGTTTTTATTTTCTATTGTGGAATAACCTCTCATATGTCTAAACATCAAGAACATTTTGACTCTATATTTCATGAGCCCTTTAAAGACGCCCGATGAAATGAGAGGAATACTCTACGTTACGGAATAAAACAGATAATTTCATTACGCCGTTTTGAGTCACTCAACTCAATAATGCTTTCAATAAACCCAATTAAATCTGATTATGACCACATAAGCCGTTTATAAATGCATGGGGGCAACTCAAATGTCTGCAGTATTTCAGTCTCAGACATCAAAAGGATGGAAGCGGTCTCATCGAACGCCAAACACAAAGCAAGACAACAAAAACTCAACACAATGACTACTGATTTCGAGAATCAATGGCAATTGGATTTCACATCTTTGGAGGCTTTGGCTTCAACCTCTAATGCAGTAATTGAATGATCGGCATTGAAAGCCAATGTCTTTCTCGTCAGAAAGCTCGGTGTAAGCCAAGCACACAGCCGAGAGTTCAATGAATCGGTGTGCGGTTTGTTCACCATCCCTTTAGTTCTCTGGAGGATCGATTGAAGAGCGTGTCGAGTTTTCAGAGCCAAGATAATTAATCTTCATCTGGATGTGAATTGGTAAAGTGGTTGGGTGGGTTGGTTAGTATTCCCAACAACAAATCCCACTCGATTAGGCTCAAAAACAGAATCTGAGCCAAGACTCGGGAAAAAGACCCAATGTGAATGTCAGAATCAAACAGCACTCATTTTACATCCATAATAGGGCATGCTTCATTAAACTGGATATTTACATTCTTGCACACTGTAGGGCTCAATGAAAACGGTTTTATTTTTTCTAAATTCCATTTTTCCCTGTTTTAATTTTTCTAGACTCCTTTTTAATGGTCAAATTAAAGTGTATTAATCAAAAAGCATGCCTAATTAAGTAAAATCATGAAACAATTTAACATTACTTTATCAAAAATTATGTGTTTAGGGCTGTATTAAGTTGTTTATTTTTTTCCTCACCTTATGTTTTATTGTTACCAAATTCTGTGTTTTAGCACGTCTAATTATTTGAATGCATACAAACAATTTTTTATTAATTCTTACAGTAGCTTTATGAAATTATTTATTTCCTCAGAAATTCTGTTGTGTATTTAAATGTTACTGGTTATCAGATGTAAGGTCCTTTTTAAATGGACCAACACTTGTTAAAGTCACAAACATGAAACCCTCATGTGAACTGTATTCACCACAGTATTGAGTGACTGATTGCCATGCTGTGTGTGTGTGTGTAAGAATACTATGGTATTACCGTGGTCCATGTCTACCATATTTACCACCATATTTACATGGTACAAACACCAGCATGACATGGCAATATTAGTCATATTAAGACTGCTATTATTTAGTTATAACAAATGGCGAAACACTCAGGCAGGTACTGAGCACAGCTGTTTCTCCAGGGCTCATGATCCATCTCAATATTTCATAGCTTATGATGAAGACAGACTGCTGTAAGCTAAACACCAGAGCAGACTGTGTGCAAATACACACGCCATCTGCAGACCAGACTGACATCAACACAAGACACACCAGTGTTCAGGGTCTGTCCTGGTGACCTGGATACCGCTGTTATGACATAGAGTGATATTTGAAGCAACTATTGACATTTTAAAAGACAGCAAATCTCACTTTTACATGTTGTTTTGTACTGAAATGTGTGTGGCATCTCCTCAAATCATAAACGCTGTCTCAGATCACGCAGGCCCCTCCCACGATTGTTGATTGACATGAGTGTTTTACCTTGTACCAGCTCATAGACCTGCCTTTAAAGTGAACACTGTGAGTCCAGCCAAGACTAGCAGCGTGCACAGACTCCAAACATCACAAACGAAGCGCTCCAGAGCCAGATGGAGTGATTTAACAGAGGAACGCGGGCTTGGCATCAAGTGGGTTCTTCATCAAAGAAAGCTCTCTGCGTTCACTTTCCTTCCACGTGCGTCGGAATTAATTACAGCGTGTTTCCTAGCAACCCCGATCCCTACACAAGCGTCACACACTAGTGTTTGAGACGCACCCTTCCCCCTTCAATCCGGTCCAGCAGTCATTTCCATAGGTCAGCGCTCGCCCCTGACCCCTATACGCCTATTATTACCAGGCTTTTGTCCTCCACAGATGTGGGTTTGGGTGTGAGGGTCTCAGATGGACCCCGTCGACCTCCATACCCCCCACCCCCCTAAAAAGCCTTCTGCTATTCGCGTCTTTGTCTGAACATGATAAAGAATAGCACTCAGACGGCTCTCCCATATGCGTTCATTCACACCCAAATCGCACAAAAACGCTTGCATTTTATAGTAGGTTCACATGGAGTTAGATATTAGCAGACAGCGTTAGTTAATTATCGAACATATGCAAAGCTGTGCAATACATATTTCTGAACAATTAGTGGCAGCACACAGCCAAACAAAAACTCTAATTGAGCTTATTCGTTCATCTAACGCAGTGACGTCAGAGAGGAACAAACACAACTCAATGGCTACCGTCAACTGTGTGGTTCCCAGCATTCTTCAAAATATCTTATTTTATGTTCAACAGATGAAGAAATGACATTAGAGTGAGTAAATGATGACATAATGTACATTTTTTAGCTGATCTGTCGTTTTAAATAAACGTTTGTGTCTATTTACACTAAGTGCAAATGGCCCGACTTGTTGGCAGAGGCTATTTGCACTAACTCCACCCACCAGTGTGTGATTGGACGAGTCAAGATTACAAAAGGCCGTCATTAGTTGTAAGCTCAACCAATGGCACGGATGGTAAAGCGCGTGTCGTACTCCTTTTACGCGATCGACCCGGGTTTTTTCTCCATTTTCAAAATCACTTCAGCATTTATTTGATATAAAAATGAAGGAAATAATTAAAAAGTTTAAAATAAAGAAGGATTTATTGTCCCAATAAGGTGGCACCTGCAGGGGGCGCCGACGGCCTGGTGATTATTTCTACTCATTACTGCGTGATCTAATCCTCGTTTAATATCAACCAAGCACTGTTTAATTCAAACATCCACTTAATCTTTAATATTTGGCCATTTGTTTATGAAATAAATGTTATAGCTGCTGTAATTAAATGAATATGTGGGCATCAAAATGTGAATAATTAAAGCGCATATACTTATTTAATTAAATCATAGCATTTGTGAATTATTTTGTGATTATTAAAAGGGTTTAATATATCATGCAGTTTAATATATCTAATAATATGTTTTATGGATTCTCGTTAGTGAAATGCGCCACTTCCGGTATTTTTCCGGTTTGTCGACGCGAGCAAAATTAAGTCAGCGATTTTTAAAAATCGATTAGTCATGACGAATCACGACAGCATGCATACTGTTTTATAATGTCTGAGATGCAGATAATTGCAACTATTAATAATAAGTCATATAAATAGCAGTTTTAACAGCGTCAATAGAATCTAAAATTCTTTTGGAAGAAAAAGTTGCTATATTTAGTACCAAAATGGCTAAGCTGACAACACTGGACCCGGTTCTGAGCGATCTCAGTGTTGACCGAGGAGCCGTCCGAGTGTGTTTCGAGGACACTCCAGACCCGGCTGACACACTAATAATCCCCATCTTTCCTGGCAGGCTCATTGCTAGCGTGTCAGAGCACATGACGGACTGTTGTTTATAAATCCCCGGCGCTCCAGGCTCCTCGGAGGATCATAAACCTCCCGAGCGGACGGACAGCGTCTCCAAGAGAAACTCTCGTTCAGATCAGCAGTCACACTAATGAGTGGACTGTATCCAGCGCCTCAGATTCTGATGTTCTCTTTCACAGATAATAAATTCATATGTGATAGTGTTGAAGCAAATTAGGATGGATGCAATATATGGTAGAAATAAAAAATTATACATTTTAATTTAATGCCAAAAATCATTAGATACTAAGATCATATTCCATGAAGATATTTAGTACCATAAATATCTCAACACTTATTAATATGCATTTCTTAGAATTCATTTGAACAACTTTAAAGGTTATTTTCTCAATATTTAGATTTTTTTTGCACCCTCAGATTTTCAAATATTGTCCACACCATACATCAATGAAAATATATTTATTCAGCTTAATTCATACATCGATATTATTAGCTTTCAGATGATGCATCTCAATTTCTAAAACTTGACTTTTATGACTGGTTTTGTGCTCCAGGGTCGCATTTTAACGAGTGCATTAATTAATCAATGACTCATCTGGTTGTGGCGTATCTCTTGACCAATAAGAGCGTGAGATTTGTGAAACAGGAAGCTTTTCAGTCAAATAATGACTTTAATTTTGGTTCTTTCCTCACGTAAAGCCACTGTATGACTTCAGGAGATATCTACTGCATGAGTCATATGAATATTTCTGGAGAACAACAGCATCTTAATACACTTTAATCAACAGTTTGGGGGTCGGTGAGAGGATTTAATCTTTCTGAAAGACGTCTCTTCTCAACATTATGTTTTTGTAATATAGTGAAATATTATTATGATTTAAATCAGCTGTTTTCTATGTGAATGTGTTAAACTGTAATTTATTTCTGTATTTTCAGCATCATTACTCCAGTCTTCAGTGTCACATGATCTTCAGAAATCATAATAATATGCTCAATCAATGTTGAAAACATTAATATTTTTGTGGAACCCATGACATAATAATTAAATGATAATAATATGCTGATTTGCTGCTTAAACAAAACAAAAAAAAACAAGTAAAATGTATTTATACGTTTTTGCACGCATATTTTTAAAGTATAATTTAAGTCAAATCTGCTTAACTAAGTCGTGTAAAATTATCAAAGGTATGATTAACAAACAATCACGTATGTAAGCTCGTTATTCTTATTACGGTAATAATTTTACTCAATATGGTTATTAACTGAATGAACACAGAGAGCTGAATACTTGGCAGTGTTTGAGTATCAACGGGTTATTTTGAGTAAGAATTAACTAATTAATAATTAATTAACTACAGATTTACTCCAAGTTACTAAACCTAGGAACAAAAGCAACCATACTTCAATATAACCATATGTAAATAAATCTCAAAAACAACTAAACTATTTACCTTATTTATTATATTTATGCTTATGATATTTACTTAAACAATATTTGTAAAAAGAACAAACAATTTTAAGTAAAATATACTTAAGTTAAAATTCGACAAGATTAAATTAAGTACTAATATTGATTTTACTTTCATTGTTGCCTGAACTAAACTATTTAATGTAGAAATTACATTTTTATTTACTTCACCACAAAATCATAGGAAACATTTCTGATTATTATCAATGTTATATATTTTTGTGGAAACTGATGCATTTTTTCTTTTGAGTATTCACAGATTAATAGACAACAGAAGAGTATTTTTTGTGAAATATAAATATTTGATAACATTATATGTCAATTTTGATCAATTTAATGCATCCTTGATAAATGAATATCCTTGATAAATGTATTTTCTAATGTCTAATTTCAGCATTTCCAGAAGAGTAATTTTTAAAGAGGTTTGCAATGACTAAAAGCTGATTTCTGTAAACTGTTGTGTATGCATGCATCACATAATGTTGATATGTTGACCGTGCAAGCTGCAGAAACGCTTGATTTATGTGCTTTGACTGAGGCCATTAATCATGCCTCTATCTCCCATTGCATCCAAACCACAAATCCCACAGTCTGACCATCCGTATAACAACACGCTGTAACGTGATACAGGTACGGCAGGCCGATCGAACACGGAGGCGGAGAGCGCTAAAGCAAACGTGAGGTAATGAATTGAGATGGCTGAAACACGGGAACCCAAGCAGGGCACTTAACCCAAATTACTTCAGACCACAAATGGACCACCTGAGAGCAGCTCTTCATAATGGTGTCAGTAGTGCAATGCTTCAATTAATGAAAAGTCTGTAAGGTTTATTTCTCATTGGTAGTGTAAAAACACTTTGTAGCCTGTCAAAAACAGCTCTTTTCAGAGCAAGCCGTATTGTGTGATTCTCCTTTAAATGTTAATGAGCTCTGCTGACTCCGCCCCCTCTCTTCCGAGCGCGCGCTCTCTGAGGGACAGTTAACTTTAACCGCATTCATCGTGAAACTCGCTAATTAGCACATTATTAGGAAAGGCGATTTAAAACCTTGTACTCGCTTCTTCTGTAGATGAAGCCGGATCACGAATGATTCGCGTGAACATAGACGTATTTAGGTAGATCGAGGGCGCTTTCCCAAACGTAATCCTCGTCAGCGGCTCAGATGACGACTGCTATGTTCATTATTACATCCAACAACAAAACACCTCGGAGTCATTCTTGTCTACGTCTGCTTCCGGCGGAGAAACGACTGATGGACGGGTCTGAGGTGAGACAGCAGTGCAGTCTGTGCTGAAACGCTCCTGTCAATCAAACGATAGTGGGCGGGGCCTCTGTCAGTCTGACGTCACATTTGAGAAAGAGATAAATATTTTAGTAGATAAAAAACTCTGGGTGGATTTTCATCATTATAGGGTGGTTGTGTACACACACTGCAGTTCAAACTAGCATCATATGACCCCTTTAATAAAGCCTCTGGTATCAGTTTGAGACGAGCTCTTCAGAAGATGCAAATGTGCCTGTTATTAACTACGAATAATGCCAAATTCACCTCTCAGAGACAGACAAAAAGAGCGTTAATTAAAACCAAACCGGAGTCTATTACTTTAAAACTCTAGTACTGTCGCTTTAATAGCCGTTTGTTATATATATTTCCCTGCTTTTAAAAGCCACCAAAATACAGCTTCTGCCAAAGCATCGCTGCCTCTCCATTCACTCACAGCTGGCACTAATGCAACCTCAAATTAGTTTTGGCTCTTTAAACCGGGACAACAGGCGGTTTGGGTCACACAAATACTACAGATTCCCATCCCAAAGGCAACATTATAGTAGTGAGCATACCAGAGAGCATCCTTTGTTAATGCAACCAAATGCCCGCTCTCCGACGAAGAATAAAAAATATCAAACGTTTTATCGCATTTTTTATTTTAACGTGTCTATCGATACATATCGCGTCGCCCAGCCCAATCCGTCATTACATATTAACCACGCATCTGGAGCCAAACTGACCGAGAGACGCTCAGGTGATGTGCTTTTAAAGACAGTCCAATGCTGTCACTCTATTGTATATTAATCCCGTCTATTTCACACACGCTGCATGGTTCGGGTTCAGTGCCAGTTCAATCGGTGACACTTGACAAAGATGTTGACCCTGTTTTTTCCAAATCTGAGATACTGTGAAGCGCTTCTATTGGAAGTGGAGCTGGGTATCGTTCAGAAATTATTGATATCGATACCAGCTCTTGAATAGGGTTGCAGAAAGTTGAACAATTTCCAGTAAATTGCGGAAACTTTCCGGGATTTTTGGAAACTTTCCGGGAATTTAGGAAACTTTTCGGGATTTTTGGAAGCTTTACGGGAATTTAGGAAACTTTACAGGAATTTACCGGATACCCCCCCCCCCCCCACTCCTGAACGATACTTTTTTCGATACCAATTTTAACAAGATAACATAATTTTTTTTTTACTTTCGTTTTATTTTTCAGCTTGTTGATGTTTAGACTCAAAGACGCATCTCCTGAGCCACATAGTTTTAATAAAGCTCACATTTACACATCTGTTAGACTGTTTACACTCGTGCATGTTTGTTTTAAAACACATAGCTCAGAATCATAACATCTATTAATTTTGTTATTTTAAACAAACGGTCCGTCCGCACTCTTCTGCGGCTGAGTATACTAGCTGCGCAGTTTTTCAGTATGTTTGAAAGTATATCATTTCGGTTATTGGCCATGAGGCTCCTAAACTCAAACTCAGTCTCATAACATTTACAAGACTCAATTTAATAAACTGTAAGATATTCATTACTATCCATCATCCGCATCACTGCTATGTGTATATACCCGGTACAACCTGTTTGCACATTCCTCTTGCACATCCCTGTTCATATTACTATTTATTAAGTCCACAGTATACTGTATTGTAAATTTTACTCCTTATTTTTATTTTTTTCTTATTTTTATTTTATTTTTACCTATATTAGGGCTGTGATGGTGGCAGATTTTTACCACCGCAGTGGTAATGGACCAACTACCGCCGGTGGCGCGGTGTTGTAATATATATATTACCGCCACCGGCGGTAGGCCAATTTGGAGAAATCCTCACCAATATACACCTGATCATCCAGGCGTCTGCGATCACGTGAACTTGAAGACACTTGTACAAACGCGGATGGGTGACATGAATGGAGATGATTCCAGATCAGCGATTTAGTATTTGGTTTCCCAACAAGGTCCATCGCTCATCACGAAATAAATATGCTGAATGCATAATAAACAGTATTTTCTTGCACTCAAACCTGCCAATCTAAAGGAAGCGCCCTGTATGGCGTTTGAGGTAATTTGTGAATTAGCAGATTTATAGTCTAAATAAAACAATTTGCAACTGTTACTATTATTACACTTGTTTACAAAACTTTGTATTATGCTTGTTATAGAGTGTGTGACGTCACGTGCACTACCGCCGGTGACGCGGTTGTCACGGCCACCGTCACAGCCCTAACCTATATTTATATATATTCTCTTATGTTATGTTTCATTTTTTTGCACTGTCCATTGAGCGGACCTGTCCTGATTTACATTTCACTACTGATTATATCCTGTATAATTGAGTATGTGACGAATAAAAGAACCTCGAACCTTGGTACTTTCAGACTCTCTCTCTCCAATGGACCAAATATTTATGAAATAGCCTATGACGAGTACAGAGAGTCTCTCTCTCTTAACCCCCCCCCCCGATAATATCATGTATCGGCGATCTCACAGGCTGGCGATAATATGACGATATGAAAAATGACCATATCGCCCGACACTATCCCGCACTACTCTCCATTGGAAAGGAATGACTTCCGGTCTGTTGCTTGTCGGGGATAGTGGAAAACCGGCCTGAAACACAGCGGAAACGCCAATATGACGAGGATATTGCATTTTAAAACAAAAACACAGCAGTGTAAATGTAACCTTATATCTAAGGGGGCTGGGATGCAGTGAAATTTGTAGAAACTAATACAAATATATATATTTTTTTTTTTGTCATTTACAATAAAAATAAGTTGAATCTTAAAAAATACGATTGTTTAATTAAATATACACCGAAACAATTTACAGCACTTTCATATATGATTTTTTTTATCAAAAACATACAGGTTTTTGTCATTTTGTAGAAATAAAATCTTGAATTGGTGCATACTCCAACCAGTGACATGAACACACCTGACATTATAATTACACAATATCATCTTTAATTAATGCTCCTGTTGTGCCTTAACCTCCTCGATTTCTGCTTTTTTAACTAATAGAGGAAAAATGTGTGGTAATAGTTTGATTGCACTTATTAATTCCAGGGGTTTTATTATATAATTAACGCATTTACAGTGAACGTGAAACACAGATTGACATTATGCATTAATATGCATCTGGTAAACACACATTATGGAATGCAAAACGCTGTTTCGTGTTACTTTAAGCATCACTGCTCTCCTAAAAATTCATGATACTTGGTGCCAATAAAGCAACAAACTCAAGCATGTGACAATAACTGTGCCACAGACAAAGCAAGGTTATTCACCTCAACACCTCATTCCCATCAAACCCACAGGTACATTTAAACACACTTCTACAAAAATGCAAATAGCAATACCAAAAAACCTGTTGTCTAGTCACTAGTGTGACACCCACGCATGCTGTCTAGTTAGTCAGCACACAACTATTTGAGACAGTCTACATTCTTCAGTCTATATACACAAACATGCTTTGTTTACTTTACTATTATCATAATTACCACTGCTTAACTTCTTCCTCTATAAACGTGTTATTACAGCTATAAAACACTAACGTTATGTGTATAACACAACTGGAGACAAATCCGACAACCATTACCAGTTAACTAACTTGGCTTTATTCTGTTGTTCGTAACGTTAGATTAATTCGGTTTCAAACTGAGGAGAACTAACGTAACGTTACCGTTAAGTGAAAACAGGTTAGCCAAACAGCTAACAGCTAATACCGTATACAAAACTCAAACGAGGTGTCGAAACACTTTATAAATACAACAAACGAGGATAAAACACATTAAAGTTACACTCTGAGAAACAAATCGCACTGTTTCTAACTTTACCGTTACAACGCCAAGAGAGTTTAATACGTTAACGTTAGTTATCTGGACTGCTAGCCCGATACAGCTAACGTAAGTTAACTTAGCTATACACGTAAAAAACACCTTATATGGCGTATTTTAAGATTTTTGTTTAATAAGTGAGACTTAATACGAAAAATAATCTTTTTAACGGGTAAACAGTGAATAGCGAGATATTTATGAGCAGTGTGTCAAACTGGGGATTATTAGGCGAGACTAAAATAAAGACTGACTAGCGTTAGCGAGTAACGTTAACTTCACAATCTGTGTGTGTGTGTGTGTGTGTGTGTGTGTGTGTGTGTGTGTGTGTGTGTGTGTGTGTGTGTGTGCGTGCGTATGTGACTGAGTGTCTGTGTGTGTGTCACTGTCCTGACGAGTTTATGAACTGATAAGCACAAACACAATCAGACCGTAAACACAGCACTAATCACACGTGAATGCTCACACACACACACACACACAACACACACACGGTTCCGAGCGCGATCAGGTGTGGTGCTTTAAAGGACTTTCTCCGCCTTTCTTCTCTGTCGCGACGGAATAAAGAAGCTTGTGCTGACAGCATCTCTCTGTCTGTCTCTGACCTGCGCCATCTTAGCAGAAAGACTCTCTTTGGACTGCAGTTGCTTTCAAACAAAGAGCAGCCCTTCTCTGGCCCCAGACGAGCGCGCGCGCGAGCACACACACACACACACACAGAGAGAGAGAGAGAGAGAGAGAGAGAGAGAGCTGCTCGTACCGTCTGTGTGCTGGATCCTGGCTCCAAAGAACAGGGCTAAAAACACGAGACGACACGGTATAGCATCCATCCTCACCATCCTCATTCTCCGCGCTCGCGCTTCTTCTGCGAGACTCCAGCGGTTGAGTGAGTGAGAGAGAGAGAGAGAGAGAGAGAGAGAGAGAGAGAGAGGAGGAGCAGCGGCGCGCTGATTGGCTGGACGCAGCGCTCCAAGCCCCGCCCAGCGGAGTAAACGCGACGCGACGCGTCTGGAGCTCAGTGGAAAACAACACGCGTTCATTGCGTAAGAACACATTCCTGTCCTCCTCTGTCTGAGTGCTTTGGTCACGCTCGCGTCTCCTTTCTCTTTACAATATTATAGAAATATATAACTCCTGACTGGAGTAACACTTACTGACTAAACCTGACTGTGTATATAGGCTGCATACATACACATACACACATATACATATACATACACACACATACACACACACACACACACACACACACAGACGCATACATATACATACATATGCATATACATATGCATACACATACATACACACACATACACACACATACACATCCACATACACATACATATACATACATATACATACACATACACATACACATACACACACATACACATACACATACATATACATACATATGCATACACATACACATACATACACATATACAGGTGCTGGTCATATAATTAGAATATCATCAAAAAGTTGATTTATTTCACTAATTCCATTCAAAAAGTGAAACTTGTATAATGTATACATTCATTCCACACAGACTGATATATTTCAAGTGTTTATTTCTTTTAATTTTGATGATTATAACTGACAACTAATGAAAACCCCAAATTCAGTATCTCAGAAAATTAGAATATTGTGAAAAGGTTCAATATTGAAGACACCTGGTGCCACACTCTAATCAGCTAATTAACTCAAAACACCTGCAAAGGCCTTTAAATGGTTTCTCAGTCTAGTTCTGTAGGCTACACAATCATGGGGAAGACTGCTGACTTGACAGTTGTCCAAAAGACGACCATTGACACCTTGCACAAGGGGGGCAAGACACAAAAGGTCATTGCAAAAGAGGCTGGCTGTTCACAGAGCTCTGTGTCCAAGCACATTAATAGAGAGGCGAAGGGAAGGAAAAGATGTGTACAAGCAATAGGGATAACCGCACCCTGGAGAGGATTGTGAAACAAAACCCATTCAAAAATGTGGGGGAGATTCACAAAGAGTGGACTGCAGCTGGAGTCAGTGCTTCAAGAACCACTACGCACAGACGTATGCAAGACATGGGTTTCAGCTGTCGCATTCCTTGTGTCAAGCCACTCTTGAACAACAGACAGCGTCAGAAGCGTCTCGCCTGGGCTAAAGACAAAAAGGACTGGACTGCTGCTGAGTGGTCCAAAGTTATGTTCTCTGATGAAAGTAAATTTTGCATTTCCTTTGGAAATCAGGGTCCCAGAGTCTGGAGGAAGAGAGGAGAGGCACAGAATCCACGTTGCTTGAGGTCCAGTGTAAAGTTTCCACAGTCAGTGATGGTTTGGAGTGCCATGTCATCTGCTGGTGTTGGTCCACTGTGTTTTCTGAGGTCCAAGGTCAACACAGCCGTATACCAGGAAGTTTTAGAGCACTTCATGCTTCCTGCTGCAGATGCAGATTTCATTTTCCATCAGGACTTGGCACCTGCACACAGTGCCAAAGCTACCAGTACCTGGTTTAAGGACCATGGTATCCCTTTTCTTAATTGGCCAGCAAACTCGCCTGACCTTAACCCCATAGAAAATCTATGGGGTATTGTGAAGAGGAAGATGCGATATGCCAGACCCAACAATGCAGAAGAGCTGAAGGCCACTATCAGAGCAACCTGGGCTCTCATAACACCTGAGCAGTGCCACAGACTGATCGACTCCATGCCACGCCGCATTGCTGCAGTAATTCAGGCAAAAGCCCCAACTAAGTATTGAGTGCTGTACATGCTCATACTTTTCATGTTCATACTTTTCAGTTGGCCAAGATTTCTAAAAATCCTTTCTTTGTATTGGTCTTAAGTAATATTCTAATTTTCTGAGATACTGAATTTGGGGTTTTCATTAGTTGTCAGTTATAATCATCAAAATTAAAAGAAATAAACACTTGAAATATATCAGTCTGTGTGGAATGAATGTATACATTATACAAGTTTCACTTTTTGAATGGAATTAGTGAAATAAATCAACTTTTTGATGATATTCTAATTATATGACCAGCACCTGTATATTCATACACATACATATACATAAATATACATATACATATACATATCAAATGCAGTATTTAATAAAAAATAAACACTTTTTATGAAGTGTTTCAGTAACGGGGGGGGGGGGGGGATCAGATGCTTGATCTCAAATCATTTTTGAGCAGAACGTGACATCTTCACAATATTCATGTTTCGTCCAAAGCAGTTATGAAATAACATAAACATATTCAATATACACAGAATGTGTGTCTCTTATATTCATCTGACCTCATCAAGCTTACAACCCCCACAGACTGATGAGGGCCCATTGTTGGACCACGGCCCCAGACCCCCTCCCTCCCCCCTCACACACACACACACACACACACACACACACACACACACACCCACCCCCAGCACATGAGGGCCCCAGACCTGTAATATTTGGGGATTTATTTAAAGCTGTAGTGCATTTTAAAACTTCCTATGTCCATGTTTATAG
Organism: Schizopygopsis malacanthus; assembly: GCA_027474115.1. Taxonomy (NCBI): domain Eukaryota; kingdom Metazoa; phylum Chordata; class Actinopteri; order Cypriniformes; family Cyprinidae; genus Schizopygopsis; species Schizopygopsis malacanthus. The sequence continues at coordinate 26,811,508 of CM049886.1, forward strand.
TCACCTGTCACCTGTGTAATGAATAATTATACTCACCTGTGGTTGAATTCTTGTTAAATTAGACATTTGTAGTCTAAAATGTAGCTTTGCTCCAGAGACTTTCAGTGGGGTGTACTCATTTTTGCATCACCCTAATTTGAGTAAAACTGAAAATGTTGTTCTCTAAGTTATATTATTAACCTTACTTTCATGTTATAAGTTCAACAGATGTTATATAAAACTTAGTCTTGTCAACATTTTGGAAAATGTTTTTGTGTTCATTGAGATATTGTTTAAAATGTTACTTTTCAAAGTGGGTGTACTCATTTACGCTGAGCACTGTACATTTTTAGTGAAAAAACGGTTCTTTTACTCTTACTCAAGTACATTTTAAGTGAAAAAAACTGTACTTTTACTTCGTTACTGTGGGCGACGCTCCTCTCGATACTTTAAAAATTGCTTAAATTCATTCCGAACTAGAAATTATAGGCTACATTTGTTTACCTTTAGCAGAACAGACGGAAGAATATCCGTCATTTGTTTAGTTATGTTCAGATGTTGAGGAGTTTTCACTCTTCTTCGTCTCAGCTGATATATACTTTGAAATTACCTATAATTTAATTCAGTGACGCAAATCAGAAATTACTCCAGAGTCATTTGATCCTTCAGAAATCATTCTAATATATTGGTTTATTACCAGTGTTGGAAACAGTTTTGCTTTTTATTGATAATAAATCAACATATTGAAATGATTTCTGAAGGATTATGTGACACTGAAGACTGGCTGTAAAGACAGATGAAAATTATGATTTGCATCACTGACATAAATTACATTAAATATATTTTGAACGGCAGTGTTTGTGTGTGTACAACTAATTGAGTAGTTTTTTAAGTAACTATTCAGACTATTACTTTTACTTGAGTAAATATTTCTAGAAGTTTTGCTTGAGTACAGTTTTTGTGTACTCTGGTTGTTGAGCATAAGCAGTGATTTGCATGGGACATGCATTAACCTGACCTGGTTTAGGCAAAGGATGGGTGTGTGGTGTTTAACCTTGAGACGTGTTAGAAACGCCCGTCTGGCGCACGCCTCATTTAGAGCCCAAACCGCAGAAACACTCATTAATTAACGCTGCAACAGTGTTCTTCTTAAAACCCTTCTCTGCTATGAAGCGCTAACGGGGTTAACCATAAGTAGGGCAAACACAAAGTCTCTTCACCTCAGGGAATATTTCGGTCCTCAGAGTAATCCTTCAACAAAGTACATGCTCAAAAGAAGACGAGGCCGTTTGTGTGCTAATTGGGCAAATAAACGAGGTACGGTGTGTTCTGAACAGCAGCACTGAGATCGAGCAGTGGTTGATTTAAGTAGCATGAGAGACTTTAGAGCTGTAACATCTAATGCATATCATTCATATATTGTGTTTTTAATCTACAGAGATCACAAAAATGGGATTTTCTTAGACAGACAAACCTCAAAATCTAAAACGCACTGCCACAATGTGTCTGTGGTTGCTAGGGTGCTTCTGTGTGGTTGCTAAGTGATGGCATACAGGTCATAAAAATCAGCAGAGCTTATCCTGAAATCTCTGATATTCTGCTCTATTTCAGTCTATGAGATATTTAGACCAAATTGTGTGTGTGTGTGTGTGCGTGTGTGTCTGTGTGTGAGTGTGTGTGTGTGTGTGTGTGTGTGTGCGTGTGAGTGTTTGAGTGTGTGTGTGTATGAGTGTGTGAGTCCATATGTGTGTGTGTGTGTGTGTGTGTGTGTGTGTGTCCGCATGTGTGTGTCTGCATGTGTGTGTGTGTGTGTGTGTGCGCATGTTATAAATATACAGTGTGTGTGAGTTGTGTGTGTGTGTGTGAAAATATAAATGCACCGTCTCCTGTGTGTGTAAGTGTGTGTGTGTGAGTGCGTGAGTATGTGTAGGTGCATGCACATACAGTGTGTACAGTATAAAAACCATACGCGTGTGAAAGTCTGCAAACCATAAAAACCAACATGTGTGTGTGTGTGTGTGTGTGTGTGTGTGTGTGTGTGTGTGTGTGCATGTCTGTGTGTGTGTGTGCATAAGTGTGTTCATGTGCATTGTGTGCATGTGTGTTTGTTTTATTTTATTTATCTCACAATTCCACCAAAAAGTAAAAAAAAGTAATTGTAACTTAATAATTTTTATCCCTCAGAATTATGAGGAAAATAAGTTGAAACTGTGAGATAAAAGTGGCACTTACCTGTTTTATTGATTAGATTTGTATTTTGTTATGGAAATGGGCTTCCATAGAAAGTTATGTCTAACCACTTAGTAAAAGAGAAGTAAAAGTCTTTTATTATGAGATTAAAGTAAACTGACAGGTTATTTTGTTCATAAAACAGACGAGTGCTTTATTAAACTTCAGCAGTGGCTGGTTAAATTCTCTTTAAGAGAAACGATTGCTGTTTCTTCACAGCAGAAAGCCCCAGGCGCTCCTGATTTAACAGATGCTGAATCATACTTCATGTGTCATAAGTGTCTCCGATGGCGTGTGCTCTGCTCATTATGGGATGTTTGGCTGGTGGTTAACGAGTCTGGATGACTTCCCTCACACAGTGACCAGAACGCTTCCACAAACACAGCCAGAAGAGTTCAAGCATTCACAGAGAAGTGCCTTCATCCCAGCGGAGGCTCTTCATGCAGACGAGTGAATGAGGACAGACACAGTTACTCAGGACTGTCTCCTCGAGTCTCACGGGCTGCTCAGGTCACACACCGTTTGGCCTTAATTAGCGTTATTTAAGTCTTTCCAAAACACGCTCTCAGCAAGCATTCGTGTCTGAGGGAGGAGAGTTGTGATAGACACCAGTCCATAATACATAATATAAAAATATACTATATAATAATCCACACACGCACAAATGCACACACGCACACACACACACACACACGCACACACACACACACACACACACACACACACACACGCAGTGCAGATGCTCTATGATGTGAAATGATGTGAAATGCATGTAAATAAATCAAGATTATTATGGATTATGGTGTTTAAGTTAAAAACATCTTAATGCTGGATTTGTTTCAGGTTCTGCCTTCTCCAGATGTTAACTGATGGACTGTTGACTAATGTGATGTTTTGTATCAGACTATCTATTTTCTAAATGCATCTTATAGATCTTATTGTGAACAATTCATCCATGTATGTTTTATTTTATTATTTAATATATTAATATTAACTAGATCTTCCAGAGAAGCATCAGTCTTCTCTATGGTTACATGCGCAGGACTTCTCCAATCATGCTGTTAAACTCCGCCCCTTCAAGCTCAGAGGGCCACGCCCACATCTCAACATCCAATCAACAACTGAAATACAGAGCCAAATCCCGCCCTACATTCACAATACAGAAGAAAAGATCCATTCCTTGGTGACTTTGAGTCATGATTGAGTCAGTGATGCTCCTGCAGTGCGAAAAGAGCATATTGCACATATTTGGTGGCTGTTTTGACGCAGGCTGCCAGGGCCCCCCCGGTGCGCAGGTGTTAATGGGACGTCACCAGCTGTCCACACAGGTAGATCCAGAGCCCCGCTCCGAACCATCTGTGCATCTTCCATCATTACAGAGAACAGAGAGAGAGAGAGAGAGTGAGGGGGGGGGGGGGGGGGGGGATCTCCCAGTGCTGTCACTCAATCATATCTCATTCAGACTGTCAGTCAGGCTGATCCAGGATCAGACGCGTGCTTCTACAGAGCGCGATACCGGTCCAGAGAGCTGCTGTGCTTTGATGTGATGACTATCTATCTGTCTGTCTGTCTGTCTGTCTGTCTGTCTGTCTGTCTGTCTGTCTGTCTGTCTGTCTGTCTGTCTGTCTGTCTGTCTATCTATCTATCTATCCATAATCTGACTCTGTCTGTCTGTCTGTCTGTCTGTCTGTCTGTCTGTCTGTCTGTCTGTCTGTCTGTCTGTCTATCTATCTATCTATCTATCTATCTATCTATCTATCTATCTATCTATCTATCCATAATCTGACTCTGTCTGTCTGTCTGTCTGTCTGTCTGTCTGTCTGTCTGTCTATCCATCCATCCGTCCGTCCGTCCGTCCGTCCGTCCGTCCGTCCGTCCATGTCTATGTGTCCTATATGTCCATGTATATATGTCCATGTCTATATGTCCATGTCTATATGTCCATGTCTATACGTCTATATGAAGAGTTCAGATGCAAAAGACTCTAAGTGCCATCTTTAATATTCTTTCTAAAATTAGCATTCTTCTATTTATGTTCAGTTATTTTACTTTCATAGCAATGAAAATAACCCATTCATTGCTATTAACGCAAATTAATTTGAACCTACACATAGGATCCTGATAACAATGCTCATTTTAGAAGAAACGTTTAATTATCATTTTATTACAAATAAATTATCATGTACTTTCCATGAGCTTTAGCACATCAAAATAAGTGTATGTCTTAAAGCACAACAAAATATTATTACAGTATAATGCTTTCAAATGTACTTTAGATTATTAC
>CM049886.1:26820999-26848499 GCA_027474115.1 Schizopygopsis malacanthus
ACGTCTGTACATATGCGTGATATCTGTTTGGTATTTTAGTATGTAGAGCACAAAGCAGTTTTATTAAAAGTCGGGTTACAATCATTATGTTCAAGGTCTCTAATTGGATTTGATAAAAATTGATACAAAAAAAGAAAGAAAATCAGGTATAACAGTAACATTGTCATATATTCACTGTAAAAAGTGATGAGTTGACTTAACTTAAAAAAAATGTGGAAACCCGTTGACTTAAAATTATTAAGTAAATAATATTAGAAAAAATGTTCTACCATTATTTTAGTAATAAAATAATATGCAATTTTTTGAATGTGCTTCAACTAATTTAATTGTTCCAAAAAGTCGTTTCAACTTGAAATATTTTTCTACCTCACTGACTTAAATTTTTAGTTTAGTCAACTTGAAATGTTAAGTTACTCGATGTTAATTTAAGGGACAACTGGAACATTTTAGTTGAATAAACTAAATATTTTAAGTCAGCGGGGCAACAAATAATTTTAAGTTGAAACGACTTTTTGGAACAATCAAAGTAGTTGAAGCACATTAAAAAATTGACTTAAAAACAATTTTTTTTCCACAGTGAAACTATACAACATAGCTCTAGCAACAAAATAATGCTTTTCATTGTAATCGATAGTTACTTTCACATCTGTAATCTTTCCATTCCACAAAAGGTTCTTTAGAGTGATCTTAAAGTTCACTTAAAGGTGCTTTGAAGAACTAAAAATTGAATGAAATGAACACCTCAATGGTAATATACATTTGACTTACACTATATTGCCATAAGTATCGGCACCCCTTCTAATGAAAGGTTTGACTACTTTAGTAATTTCCACGAGTACAAATCTTAACGTTTAAGCATATAATGTACAGAATGTATATTAAATTATATATTACAATACATGTACAGACCTTGAGACAAAAACTCATCACCAAACACCAATGACTTGTACGTTCATTATATGGACAAAAGTACTGGCACCCCTTCTTTAGAAGAGAAAAAGGCACTTCCAAACTGTGGCAACAAAGAAATTAATGTACTTAAAATGGTATTTCCACCTCTGTTGCAACAGTTTTGACGTGTATGAAATGACGGCACCCATATGAACAAGTCATTGGTGTGTGGTGATGAGTTTTTGGCTCATTTAAAGTCACACCAGAGGTGTTCAGCTGCTTTCTGCAGACCAGTCAAGTTCTTCCACACTGACTGAATCATCATTTCTCTTTGATTCTTGTCTTATACACAGAGACACTGTCATGTTAGAATAGAAAAGGGTTCTGTCCAAACTGTTGCTATACAATTAGATTCCCTAGAATATCATTATATGCTTCAACATTAAGATTTTTACTCATGGAAATTACTAAAGTCGTCAAACCTTTCATTAGCTATATATGGCAATATAGTGTATGTTCATGACCCTAAAACAGTCACACAACTTTGAGAAAAGCATCTGAGGTTAAACAATATTTCCTCAAAAACGCAACAACAAAAAAACATTCAGGTCACATTGACCCAGAACATTATATAAGGGTTAAAAAAATGTATAAAAAAAGTTTCTTCGCATTACTTCAGTTAAAGAGTTGACAGTAAAAATAACGCTATTCGTACACACATCTGATTTATATAAAACTGCATCACTCTCATTAACATAAAGGATAAACAAACATTATAATAACCCAATGCCTGTTTATCAGTTCATTTTTCTGACCATAGAAGCATATATGTTTTATGATCTGTTGCAGCCGGCTAGCACAAGAACACAGACAAAACAAGACAAAAATACAGTTAGACTGAACACATATTAATACATTGTAAGATGATATAAAATCTCTATTAAAAAATCATGCATATCTAAAAGTACCTAAGTGTTTGGTTTATTTCCAGTCATGGTTTCATAGAGATCTTCACACGCAACCTCATCATTTTCCCCATTTCCCTAAAAAAATAACACGAGAATATGAATATGTTTAATAATAATGACAACAGTTTATAGTGCAAGTTTATGAATGCCATAAATGTGATAAAAAGTACCTGAGTGTTTGGTTTATTTACAGTCATGGTTTCATAGAGATCTTCATATGCAACCTCATAGTTTTTTCCATTTACCTATTCAAAAAATTAGTATATTAATAAATGAATAAACACAAAAGCTATTTATAGTGCAAGTTTATGAATGCCACAAATGTGATAAAAAGTACCTGAGTGTTTGGTTTATTTACAGTCATGGTTTCATAGAGATTTCCACATGCAACCTCACTGTTTTTCCCAGTTTCCTATGAAAATAATATTAATGCTAATAGTAGTGATGGATAATGATCAGAAGCTGACGGTATGAACTTTGTGTTTTTTACCTACTCTGTGCAGTTGCTGATTGTTCATGTCATCATGAAGATTTGAGCTTTCAGCTCTTTGTTCTGTGGACACACACACACTCATATAATGCTGTAATTTCTGTCTTACTAATCAAATCATTAAATCACTCACTTCTCTTGTTCCTGGCTTTGATCAGCATCACAGCTCCGCAGACTGTAACAGGCAGCATCGCTCCCAGAATGAGCAGCCACTGCAAACTCCTAAAACCAAGTCTAGAAACAAGAGCCAATAAATGATCCGCCCCTAATGAGTGCTTTGATTAAACGAGCACAATCGCTTACCTGTCTGCACTGGGTGGCGTGGTGCTATAAGAGGGGTTAATTGTAAACTGTGTAATGTCTAAGGCCTCCATCACAGTAACATGAACAGGCATCTGTGAATCCTCATTAGAGCAGTAGTACCATCCACTGTCCTCTTTCTGCAGCTGCCACAGCGTCACTCTCAGATCATCATCATCATCATCATCATGCACCGCAGTTCTCTTTAGAAGTCCTCCATCTCTACTAAAACAAGATCCCCTGATATTGCACCAGCGTGACGCACCGTGGCAGTGTATGGTGATGTTACCACCCTCATAACCCGACACTCTCTGACTAGAGACACGGAGCATTGCTTCCGCTGGAGAAAAGACAGAGACAAAGTCATTTAAAGTCATCAAGAAAACAGCTGGATGGGGTTATAAAGCTGCACAGAATACCTTCAGTAACCTGCAGGTCCAGATGTGTGTGAGGATCAGTTCCAGACATGCTAACAGCACACCAGTACGTGCCGGAGTCACTCACTTCAGCGTCTCTCAGTGTCGCCGTAAACACATTTTCTGTTTTATTATCCACAATAGTCATTCTGTTGTGTGATACGTTACGACTGAAGATCCAAACGCCTCCAGAACTCATGTATTTTGGGTAATTGACGTATTTGTGATCATATAAGCAAGGGATTGTGATCGTTTGTTGTTTTTGAACAGATATTTTACTGACTGTATTGATGTCTTGAGGTTCTGTGAAAGAAACATTACAATTCATACTTGCATAATAAACAACGTGTTGTCTTAAATGGTAATAAATCTGTTTTTGTGAGGTGTGCCCCAAGGATCAATATTGGGACCACTGCTGTTTTTCTATTTATGTAAATAATTTACCAATAATATACAAAAATTGTCATGTCCAACTGATGACACTGACATATATGTATATAAATCTGATTTATGAATTTGTACAAATTCAGTTATCTCTTCATTGATTTAATATTTTTGCAAGATTGGCTTTTGGAGAACAAACTAGAGCTATATTATAAGTTTTGGTTTTAGCCCAAAGCTGGTTTGTGTGCTGTATCATGTAAAGATGGCCCTTTTAATCACATATTAATCATATTTTGCATAGAGTTAACTTTGGAATTAGTATTGTTCATCGATCTCAAAATTGTTTTTCATAAAGTGTTGGTAAGAAACTGGCTTCACAACAAAATCTTTAATTTATTTTGATGTTGTTTATTAAACTGCTTCAAAATATGCTCTTGCTCCACTTAATACTGTTTATAATAGACTTTATAGACGTTTTAACTCGTCACTTTATAAAGGTATGATGCATTATAATTCCATCTTTACAAGTAATAAGACATATTCATTGGCATAAATGCATTCATTTTAGTTACTCCAGTTACCTAAAACAATATTTAATACCTTTCTATGTACATTTCCCAGTTAGACACTTCCCACCATTACATAATTTTATTTGATTCTATTTGATGTTTATATTGACTGATTATTGTGTTTTTGGGGGGTATTTATTGGGTAATTGGTTGTGTATTAATGTGTTTGTTTGTTGATGCATTGATATTTGTATTTATGTTGTAGTTTCTTGATATTTCGTTGTGATTGTCTTACACTCTATGTTGGGACCCCCTTGAAAACGAGACGGTGCATCTCAAGGGGTTATTCCTAATAAACAAACTGAATTGAATTGAACTAAAATAAATGGGGAATAAATAATGACTGTTATCAAACAGAGCAATCTTTTGACCGCATAGACAGTGTTTACACTTAAAAAAAAAAAAAATCATTAAGAAAGTATTTACACACAACATAAGCATCAATAAATATTTAATTCTGAAAATAATTTCTTCATTGAATTAGATCTGAAACCTGACCTGACCACAGCTTCACGTATAACACCTCACTCTAAAAGCAGACTGGTATTTTTGCACAGGTTCTGGTGCTAAATTACCAGTCTGCCGAACATGCATGCATCGCAACAAAATAACACAAATCCTTACATCACCCTATTTCACTATATGCATACGCACATGAGATCATTAACATAAGCTTAACATGCCATCCATGTTACACGAAGACAATACGAAGAATGGTATCTGTGCCGAATCATTGCATGACTAAAAATCATTCATCAAATTAATTGTAGATACTTTGCTGCTTGTTCTTTGTTAAAACATCCAGATGCTGTTTTATTATCTGGGAATCCGCTCCAACTGATTCACCATGAATGAATCAAACTGACCACTATGTGAACCCAATTGGCCAATTCACTAAACCGAACCGACTCAAAAGAATGGATAAAACATGAATGAATCATGGTATTATGCCATTTTAAACAACTGACCGAAACAGACCATACCACTGAAACGCTTTCAAAGAAATACTATCAAAGTTTATCGGGCTGCACACACCATTGCACAGAATATATGTGCTAATGAATCATCCAGTGATGAAATAGCCAAAATATAGCCTCATGCCTCAGAAGATAAAATATCTAATCTTGACATTTTATTTAAGATGCACCTGTTCAGCTGAACACTCAGTCATCCGTTACAGTAGATCAAATAGACATTAGACCATTAACACTGATAGTCCTATGCAAAGTTGATGAAAAAATAATCCAGTATATAATAAGAGAAAACAGCAGAATTGAGTGTTTTTCGTACCTGTAGCGTGTGTAATGAGGAACACCAGCAGCAGAGTCTCCTTCATCATTGAGTCAGAATGAGCTGATCTTAGTATGACTTTATATATTTCACCACATTCGAGAGCACAGCATTTGAGTCACCGCATTTAATACGCAATCATATCATGCGTTTCACATCATCTCCACAGTGCACATTATTATAGCTAATACTTTAATGCTGAATGTTAGGTTAATGTAAAATATAATAATGCAAGACTATATTCTTGTATTTGATGTGATGTGTTGTTATCTCCTTCCTGCTGTATCGCAGTAACCGATGCTAGTGAAGATGCTGCTGATAAAGCTGCGTCTAGAGAATGGAAACATGTTGAGACCTCCTGCAGAGCTGCCCAAAGTTCACACCATACTGCTTATAGATCTAACAGATCTGAAGATGACACTGGCTTTCTTTTAGGTTGAAATATTTAACCACAACACTCAAGGGTGACATTTCTTTTTAAGTATATGTATGGTCCAGTGATGAAAAAATGTGTTGTTATGTATAGGCATAAACTCTGTATAGCCGTCTCGTTTTTGTTCTTCATGCAACTTTCACTCCAGCATCAACGTACACGAGTGGTCCTTCACCTCAGGGAGCCTGTAATTAGGTCTAGGTTGTATTTTCTAGACTGTATTGACTTGGTTTCATCTCACCCTGTCATTTCCAGAGATATCACCGACATATAGCACAGATACTATTTAAACTGAACTAAGCTGGATGATGACATCACTGAATTCAATAATGAAATGCCTTTAACTGGAAAATCTTGTCATTTTACATAAGTGATACACTATTTTCCTATTTTGATATTTTGCAGTTGCTTTGACACAATTTGTATTGTTAAAAGCGCTATACAAATAAAGTTGACTTGATTCATCTGAACTCTTATCATCAAGTTGTCCTCTTTCATAACAAACTCAAAATCTTTCAAATGTACACGATGGTCCTTCACATCAGGGAGCCTGTAATTAGGTCTAGGTTGTATTTTCTAGACTGTATTAACTTGGTTTCATCTCAAAGGCCCAGCGCTCGACTAGCCTCTGATGCTCTATTGTTGTCTGTGGTGGCATTTTCTTAAGAGCTAAATGTTCACTTCCTGTTTTGGCCATGAATCTTTCTACAGTTCACCCACTTAAGGTGTGGTGTTTTCACGAAGCGATCAGGCAGACTGATCTAAACATGAAAAGCAGTCGATCAAACGGGAAGATGACTTTTAAAAACACTGGTGCTTACATTTATGCATTTAGTAGACACTTTTATCCAAAATGACTTACTGAAATGACTGAAATGATTCAGGCTATACATATTTTTGTCAGTACATGTGTTCCCTGGGAATGGAACCCACAACTTTTGTGCTGCTAACGCAATACTCTAACCACTGAGCCACAGGAACACTTTAGACCAGAAAGGAGAAGCATCCACTGTAAACAGTACATTTACGTGATATGAAGTGTTCTGAATTTTATTAACATTTTAACATGCAATATTTATCAGACACCACTATTAGAATATTGTCTTATCAATTTATTAATCCTATAGTGTTTGTAAGGCATGTACAAAAAAATGATAAATAAAAAATCCAGATAGGATTCAGATAGGCCTGTAAATCTATGTATAGCTCTACAATTAAGTGCATATATGAAATATATATAATATATATTACAACATTAAATCGTTTAATAAGTTCAAGTTTTAAGTAAAAGCAATTTTTTTTACTGGTCTTTCAATTTTTGAGTAAAACAAAGCATGACATTTTTTCCTACAATATAATATGCACACAATCAAACCCCAGACAGGGGTGAAACTTTTAAGAAATTTATTTCATTATTATTTCAGTCCAACGATGAGTCCAATGATGAGTGGGTCTAGAAACGCAGAGACAATATGTTGAAATGATGCTGGTGGTTCCCTATCTATCGGTCACCATGAGTTATGTCGTGACGACATTAGTGGGATTCGCTTGGAAGCCCCAATCATCTCTGACTTAAGAGAAAACACCAATACTATTGGCTAGTGGAGCCACTCTCCGTGCACAGGGTATAAATAGGCAACAGGTGCATCCACTCATCAGATTTTTGCTTCGGAGATGAGTGGATGAACATGTTGATCTCCACAAAGCCATTCATTAATCTGTCTGGAAGCTGTTCTGGTTGGCGTCATGGTGCAAACAGCGGAGTCCCCGTCTGCAGCGATTCCCCCGGGCACTTCAACTAAAAGAGCAGATTTCCTAAAAGAGCAAATAATGGTTGGTTTGCGTTCATTTAAAGAAGCCGTTCCGGCCGTGTCCTCTTAGTTGCTGTCGTTTCCTATCCTCCGTCGACAGTCACGATTGTTGTCTCCAGTGTTTGGGCATCCAGCGCGCTGAAGCTGCGTTCATGGATGGTTCATGCGTCCGTGCCACGAGCAGAGAACAATCGGCTAGTGCTCTGGACGATCTGAGGGTTACAGTGAAAGCCTTTCTGCCGGGCCAGTCCCCACGGACCAATCACTCCTCCCGTAACAGCAGTTCACTCCTCCCGTAACAGCTGTTCTCTGCTGTGCCATCTCACGGTGTGCCCGGCGTTTCATTCGGCGTGCCGATAGAGAATCAGATGTCGATTGCAGCATCGGTGGATGGGCAATCGCCCTCTGAGGATGTACTGATGGGCATGGTGGGGCTTCGGGTCAACTAGGAAAAGAGCAAGCTCTCCCCCATGCAGAGAAACACTTTTCTCAGTATGGCCTTAGACTCGGTGAGTGTGGTGGATTGTCTCACCAACAAGCATGCTCAGTCCATGCTGACCTGCCTGAGTTCCTTTAGAGGCAGGATGGTGGTAACTGAAACACTTTCAGAGGCTCCTGGGGCCACAATCTTGAAACCATCATTGGGTGCCAGGGACACGTTCTCGGCTCCTCAGCGTAAAACCTGATGAGTGGATGCACCTGTCGCTTATTTATACCCGTGTGCATGGGGAGTGGCTCAGGTATGCAAAAACCACTAGCCAATATTCATTGCCGTTTTCTCTTAAGTCAGAGATGATTGGGGCTCCCAAGTGAATCCCCTAATGTTGTCACGACATAATGTCTCTGTTCCCTCCTTCGGGGAACGAGGGTTACAAACATAACCGAGACGTTCTATGATATAGGAAACCATTTTTAATGTTTGAGAGGAATAAAAACAAGGCTGTGAGGGACCTTTATGGACCATGCACTGCTGGTAAAGACTGTCCCTAGCAGCCTCGCTTTTATCCATGTGAGATTCAATATGGCGTCTAACCAATAAGATATACTCATTCAAAAGTTGGTTGCAAGAGCAAATAGGGAGTTCACCTGAGAGAGATTTCCTCGTGAGACTGTGGAGTAAATCACTTCATCATCTCTGGGAGCTGCCTATAGCAAACGTTAAATACAAGCCTGGTCACATGCACTGAAAACCCATGTAAAATATTCCATATTATGCAGGGATGTTACCAAGAATAACCCAATAAAACAGAAGCAATGCAGATTCCAGTGCTTTGTGTTTGTGTGTTATCATACTTTTCTCTTTGTTTAAAAGCAGCTTTGAAGAACAGTACCTGTGCCAGCTGTGCTTCATATATCTCAGTCTGTGACTGCTGTGGAAAGCAACAAAAACATTACATAACATCTAAAGCACATACACATCCTTAAGCATCCTTAACCAGAACCGACATTAGCCAGACATCACTCTTTAGAACATATCAAAGAAGGCAATAAATTATTTGAATATACGTTGTGGTGAGATATAATAAAAACTAATTTACCCTGAGATTCCTTAGGCTGGTATTTCTCAGCAACACTCGCTCTGTTGATTTGTTGTTGTTAAAAAAGCAAGAATATGAATTGATAATTTCACATTAATTATGTTGAATCAGTAATGTATACATATTGGCTGAATGACTTACTGGTTTTGCACAGCTTGATCGCAATCCCTGCACTACAGCTCACTATCACAGTAAACACAATGATCAGCCAAAATAACGAGTGTCTCTCCCTGGATCTTCAAGAAGAACACATTTTTACTTGAAACAATAAATCAGTAACAAATACAACCAGTTTTAGTCAAAATGGTTGAAAAATCGTAAATACAACCACTAGTAATATTATTTAATGGCTTATCACTTTTGACCCATAGGTGGCGCTGCTACAATATTGATGTTGTTTGGTCAGTGTGAGGTGACAATAGCACATACGAAGTTTGGTGTCAATATATCAAATCTCCCTGCGCTTCCAGAGCTCCCTGCGCCACCATGGCCTCCTATCTCCTATAGTATAATTACTATATATACAGCATATATTGCTTTTGTGGATTGATTCATCACTTCGAGGTAGTTAGCTAGTAGCTAGTTAGGGTTGATGGATCATAAGGGAACACTGGATAAAACATATCTATGCATAATACAGTTCGTTTGTACTCTGATCATATGTGTTCAAATAATTTTTGGATAATTTGTTGCTAAAATGTGAATATTAAGATCCTGGTGAATGTAAATGGACAACATCTAATTATTTTATTTGTTCATTTAACTGTTTTTGAAAGTTACCGTGTTACCATAGCAGATTCACAGCATGTTCTAAGATGAGAGAAAATAGATCATTCTGTGTTCCAATGTCAGTAGCTTAGTACATGTAAGATACAAAAATATAGTTTCATTTTTCTGAGTACAAGATTTTATTTGTTCAATATCTAACCCCGTTTAGTCCCACTTCTCAAGAATCAGTGTTAGGCATGTTGAAAAAAACACTAACTCAAACATTCAGAGATAATGGAAACTATTTTAATGGTCAAACTATACCATAAGACTTTTCAAATACATTCATGACTCCAAAATTAGATGAACAGATTCTTACCGAGGCGTTTGAGCAGATGTGAAGCTTCCTGTGGATTTCACAGAGCCAGTGGACCTAAAGGATCATTTAGAGTTCAGATAAATCAAAACAATAGATATAATTGAAAACGTGTCCCTGGAGCACAAAATCAGTCAGAAGCAGCACATGTATATTTGTAGCAAATAGACAAAAATACATTATATGAGTCAAAATTATAATTTTTTCTTTTATGCCAAAAATCATTAGATATTAAGATCATGTTCCATGAAGATATTTAGTACCGTAAATATATTTTACTTGGTAATATGCATTGCCAAGAACTTCATTTGAACAACTTTAAAGGCGATTTTCTCAATATTTAGATTTTTTTGCACCTTCAGATTCCAGATTATCCAATATTGTCCAAACCATACATCAATGGAAATATTATTAGCTTTCAGATGATGCATTAATCTCAATGTAAAAAAAATTGACCCTTATGACTGGTTTTGTGGTCACAAACGTGAGGTTCTCACATTTATCACTTTATCACTACCTCCACTGGCTGAAGGTTGTCTCAGGTGTTCTGGTTCTGGTGGGTGTGGTTTCTTGTTCATTTCTCCATTCTTGTTCATGATCTCCACTGACGCTCCATCCAAAAGCCCTCTAGGCTCTGACACACACTTCCCCGCTAGCTTACACCATTTTATATCAGTTTTTCTGGGTAAATGATAATGGCAGGAGATAGTAACACTACCGGCCTCAAAACCAGCCAACATCTGATCCTGAACATAGAGACCAGCAATACCTAGATATGAGAGAATGAACAAGAAGATATTATTATCTTCATTGAAGTTGGGTGAAAATATTGAATTACTATGTCTAGTCAATTTCACCTGCTGTGACCTTTAAGTTGAATTCGTTTTTAATATGAGATTTAGGTCCATCAATCCCACACCAGTATGTTCCACTTTGGCTCTGCTGAATATTCTCATGTCAATAGTCACAATATTAGTAGTTTTGTTATCTGAAACAGAAACTGTCTCATGTTTCTCTCTCCCATCTGAGAACTCAATGTATTTACTAGTGACCCAGAGATCTCCAAAACTCAGATATTTAACATTATTAACATAAGCAGGATTATACCGACAAGGGATTATGATAGATCTTCTTTCTTGGACAGAGACTTTACTGACTGTTTGGACATCTTGTGCACCTAAAGCAACGAGATAAATACAGTTTCAAAATACAGTTGCATTTTAGTTATTTAGGTTTAGACACCAATCAATGAGATAAAGGAAAATCATAATCGACTCACCTAAGATGTTGAAAAACATGCAAATAAGGACAGAGAGAATCATTGTTGTTGAGTATAATGAGGCCAGTGGCTGAAACGAGCTTCACCACAAGCATTTCCTTCATCATAACAGAAAATGTCAACTTCCTTTCTAGCTCAGAAAACATTACCAAGCTACGGAACATGTTAAGTGTATCTGATGCAGAAAAGCTATGCATTCATGACCTCTAGACTGGACTATTGTAATGCACTGCTAGGTGGTTGTCCTGTATCTTCAATAAACAAGCTACAGATAGTCAAAAAATGCTGCGGCAAGAGTCCTTACCAGGTCAAGAAAATATGATCATATTACTCCAATTTTACAGTCTCTGCACTGGCTACCTATTAAGTTTCGTATCAGTTATAAAATATTATTACTTGCCTATAAGGCCCTAAATGATTTAGCTCCTGCATACCTAACTAGCCTTTTAGCTCGCTACAATCCAACCCGCTCCCTAAGGAACAAAACTCTGGACTCTTGGTAGTACCTAGAATAGCAAAGTCCACTAAAGGAGGTAGAACTTTTTCATGTTTGGCTCCTAAACTCTGGAATAGCCTTCCTGATAACGTTCGGGTTCAGACACACTCTCTCTGTTTAAATCACATCTCTTTAGCCAAGCATTCATATAATGCATCTCATAATCTAGTACTGCAGGTATATCTGATTCAAACGCACATTATTATGCTTTAGCTTGGGTTGAACAAATAATTTATGCTTGGATGGAACAGCTACGCTTATTATGTCTCTATTCATTTCTCTGTTTCTGATTAATATCCCATAATTACACAAGCTTCAGTCTGGATCCAACCCTTAAATGATCCGAGATGACCGAACACCTGAGAAGAGATGATCCCGACCCCTCAGACAATATACAGAATTCACCAAACTTTGCCTTAAGTTAAATATATTAAGTTTCTGCAATATATAAATCTATTGTAGAAACTTAATCTACTGTAAATCTGCTTTGCAATGATTGTTTCGTGAAAAGTGCTATACAAATAATCTTGAATTGAATTGAACACAAAGGATGTTCATATCAAGAGCTGTTTGAATTACACAGATTTGATCATTAAAATCACAAATGCATTGACATACTTGGTGTAGATGGAATTCTCACTTAGTAATTTATTGTAAATCATTTCACCAACAATTACAAAGAAACACCATACAACACATACAAATTCTTGTGAAATGTTATGTTATATTGTAAGGACCAAATGTCCCCACAAGGATAGCAACACTTGAATTGTTTGATATTATGAGGACCGGCTTGCGGACAAATGAGTAAAAATAGTAAATGATATTTATCTGAAAGTGTAACAATGCAATGAGGTTTTCTGTAAGGGGTAGGTTTAGGGTTGGGTTTTTCTACAATGATAAAACAGTAAACCACTCTTATCTATTTAGGTTCTTGTGCCACTGGGCACAAATTGTTCTTTTAAACCGACTAATTCGGTTCAGACTAAAACAACTCAATGCCGAATTTAACTCATCCAGTTGTGAAATTTAACTTTTTGTGGCACACTAAGCTATAATGACTTCAGAAGACTGGAATATTTCCAGAGAATGTCTTTATGAGCTCCTTTAATGTCCCAGGATTAACTGCATGCTAAATTGCTAAAATCGTGTAACACGAAAAACTAAATGAGAGTAAATAATGACAGAATTTTCCTTTTGCAGGTCTGAAGCTTTCCTTTAAACCACTGTATAAGTAACAGTACCTTATTTTAATAAATGCACCATATTTGGAACTAAACTTGTGTTAACGATGAACAATGAGTGTGTCATAGATGACTGATGGTGTGACACATGACGTTTGTGTTTCCCATGATTTCTTAAAAGTTCATATATAGGGAAATTAGTCAAAAAGGGAACAATAACACTCGACATAAAAGGCGAATATGAGTTCTGGTGTGAAGCAAGCGGTGTGTTAGGTGTAGTGATGGCGTGAGCGTGGGAACTCATCACTTAATGCTTGTGGTCACTGAGCTTCCTTCACAATGTGTTTTACACAAATGCATTGCTGCATAATGATGACGCTCCTCTGCAAACCTCACATTTCAATGCATTTCATTATCTGTCTCATCCTGTCAAGGTTAATGGAGAAAATCCTAGCAGGCTGTTGAGGGCTGTAGATGGGTAATTTCAGACGTTGTGGGTGCTGTATTAAGATTCCCATCATATGTGGATCGCCTGCTGAGATTCAATAAGACAGGACTGCATCACAATTTTAGCTCATTTATAATTGCACATTTGCCGCCAAGCTTGTGTGAACAACTGCGGTTTAGCTTTTTCTCAAGAACAGTATACACTGTAAAAAATGGCCATGATTTAAACAGTAAAAACTGTGAAAATGCTACAGTAAAAACCTGTTAAAGGGTTAACGGTAAGTTCCCATAATATATACGGTGAAGAACTCTAATAGACATTTCAGACAATATTTACGGTGAAATACTGTTTTGGGAAGTGAAAAATAATAAAATTGACATTCTCAGAATTCCCTTCATTGCATTTCACATTTCATTTTTATTTGAAATAACTGTTTCTTCTTAGTTTTTTCTTATCAGTTATGTTTATTAGGGTTGTATGTTACATCTAATGTTGTTAAATTAATGTTTATTGCATATTTCAGTTTATTGAGTGTTACTATGATGGTGATTAGTGTTTGTGTGAAAGTGAAAGTGCATCTTTAATATACTGTATGTTATTATTTAAAAGCTGCTTGTGATTGGCTTTGGTTCATCATGTGACTTTCTCATCGCCGCCTGCTATTGGTGGTTATCAGTGTATTACAAAGATACAAAACAGATTTCAGTATTTTAATAGGTTGGTATATTAACATTATATCAGTTAATGAAATTACGGTGTTTAACTGTAAATTTAAGTTAAACCGTAAAATGTTGCTACCGTATTTTTCACGGTAGATTTCCGGCAGCCACAGCTGCCGGTTTTTACCGTCATTTTTTTTTACAGCTTCAGAAATCAACCAGAGTGAAACCTAGAGAGATATCTGTATTTCCATATTTTGCAGGCCTGCATGATTGGTGCGTTTCTCTAGTTTATTAGTCCATCTTATAAAACACGTATGTCTTCAGCACCTGTGCATGCTCCCCAGTGACGTCCAGTGATGGACGAAGTACACAAATCAAGCACTTGAGTAAAAGTACAGATACGCATTATAAAATATTACTCCAGTAAAAATACTGCTTTTTCAATTTTACTTGAAAGTACAAAAGTACTCGATTTTTTATGTACTTAACTAAAAAAGCACTAATAGATAGATTTATTTAGCAATTACTTAATTTAATTTTATATTAGCACATTTGTATATCCCTACTGTTCAAAATACCTGGGATTAGGAAAATATAATTCTATTTTCATAATGATTTTTTTTCTTCTCAAACCTTGTCTGTGGTGTTAAAACACCCCCAAATGTCCCCAGAGGACATCACTTCCCACTTATATAATTACTGTAGTTATGGTCTGAACATTAGGTCCTTTATTGACAACAACTCATTTTCAGTGCATGCAACATTGAATGCCACGACTTTATAATTTTAATATTTCTGCTCTGATTTAAGACGTTTCAAAGCTTTAATTTGTGTTCGTCTGAAAGGTTTGTCTTCGTGTTTTGGTCAAAGTGGCTCAAGCAAACCTATTTAATATCACATAATGCCATCACAGAAAATAAGGACTCTGAATATGATTTTTTTGAAGTAAATATGAATCCTCTCATAATTTACATAATTTCTTCTGTGGAACATGAAAGACTGTACATTTTAATAAGCATGTCATTGTTTTGTTCTTTGGGGTTATATTTACTTGATTAATAAAACTAGAAGAAGAGTTGTCACAGAAACTGCACAGAAAGAGAGTCATCTGATCTCATTAACGTCTGTGTGCTTCATGTAATTATGGGTTGTCTTTGATGAGCGATCGCTGTGTTCTAGGTCAGTCACTAAAAGCGTTAGTCTCCTCGTTCTGTGCGTCAGAACCATCTAAAGTGAGCAGTCGCCGGGTTCAGACCCCAATGAACTTATTCAACTTCTGTGGGACTTCAGGAAAACACAATTTCATCAATATAAAGATGCAAGGTGCTTCTTATTTGATCCGTGTGATGCAGTTTAAACCTTGATCTTTAGAAAGTAACACAACTCGAAACTTCCTTCCTGACCTAATTACTGAAACTAGCTAAAACAACTGGTCAGACATTGGGTGTGTCCCAATACTCACACTTGTGGCTTGACCACTTGTCTTCTTGCAGGATGTACTTCCTGTATTTGGCCCAAGTGTTCAAGTGCGCATGACTTTCGATTGTGCAATGGGACACACTTACAACACAGTGTTGAGAAAATCTAAATAAAGTGTTTCATGCACTTTTAATTCTTTGCACTTTAAATTCTTCCAAACTTTTTGTTCGGTTCACTGTAAAAAGTGATAAGTTGACTTAACTTTAAAACAATTAAGGAAACTCGTTGCCTTAAAAATTATTAAGTAAATAATAAAACATAAAAAAAGTTAAGCGAATTATCAAGAACTAAAATGTTAAACTGAGATCACCATGAGTCATACTTTAATAATGAGTATAATACTTTCAAATTGTCATAGCCATTAAAATATAGAGACAGAGACCATATGTAATTAATTAATATATATATATATATATGAAACAATAATCATTACAACCAGATATATTAAATATTTAAATATTACATTTCCACCTCTAATGGAGACAAAACCAAGGGACTTTAAAATATGATATACCTTGATGTAATATAATGATATACAATGATACACACATCAAATACCTTATATATATATATACATCAATGATAAAAATTACAATTTTGTAGATTTCTTAAAGATTTTATATTCGAATACAATTTTGATATGATCCTCATCTTACACAAATTGCATTCATCTATGGATTTATAATGCTGAGTGACAGATATCTATATTATCCAGATAACTAGGTGAATTCAACACGGATGAAAACAAGGCTTTGAGATATATATATATATATATATTATGGATTCTGGTCCTAATGTCCGATAAATGACGTTCGCACCCCATCACGTCCATTGATATCTCATCATAATCAATACACAAATTGCATTCATCTATGGATTTATAATGCTGAGTGACAGATATCTATATTATCCAGGGTATTATTATTATTATTATCTATATTCATCAAGGTATTATCCTTGGTGAATTCAACAGGGATGAAAACAAGGCTTCGAGAGTCAAACCCCCCAAATCTTCACAACGTGTTTGGTCAGCTGAACAGTCAGTATATTATTAAACTACAGTACAATCCAGTGAATACTGTACTTATGTCCTACTCTGACCAACATCTATTAGCCAAGCCACAGTTACAAACAAAGGAGGAAGAACATTTTAAACTACTGAACACGCGATTGCTTTAAAACAACAGTCAATAAACAAGTTAATATCGAGTAATTATGAATGAATCGATTGTGTGTCGCCACCTACTGGTGAAGTGATGAATGACTCGCTGAACACAGACTGTGACGATTAACAAACACAAGACAGGAGAGAGAAGAGAAACGTCCACTGACTGTGGTTATATCAGCTTTATTGTTTGGGGCAATAAAACATTCAAACTGGACCATAAGGTCTTGTTATATAACTGGAACATATAATGTGTGCCTTTATTTAAAGAAATATTGTTAAAAGAGATGAATGATTTTGTCTCATTTTAATTAGACAGTAATATATAATCATATCTGATAATTTGACAAATGTATTTTCAAAATCACATACACACACTCTCACACACGCACACACACACTCTCTCACACACACACACACACACACACACACACACACACACACACACACACACACACACACACACACACACACACACACACACACACACACTCTCTCTCTCTCACACACACTCTCTCTCACACACACACACACACACACACACACACACACTCTCACATACACACACACACACACTCTCTCTCTCTCACACACACTCTCTCTCTCACATACTCACACACACACACACACACACACACACACTCTCTCACACACACTCTCTCTCACTCACACACACACACACACACACACACACACACACACACACACACACACACACACACACACTCTCTCTCTCTCTACACACACACTCTCTCACACACACACACACACACACACACTCACACACACACACACACACACACACACACACACACACACACACACTCACGCACACTCTCTCACATACACACACAAATGGACGCACACACACACACTCTCTCTCTCTCACACACACACACACACACACACACACACACACACACACACACACACACTCTCTGCAAGCACCCAGGTACACACACACACACACACACACACACACACACACACAGGTACACACACACACACACACACACACACAGTATCATTATAAATGTCTTTACTGTCACTTTTGGTCCATTTAATGCATAATCAATACAATTATTCATTTAATTAAAGAATGTCTCACTGGCTCCCAATTTATTTTTATTTTTTATTTTTTTTTATAAATAAATCTGCTTCACGATGCCGTAGAAGAACCTTTTAGTCTAAATGTGTCCATAAAGAGCCTTTCTGTGCTGTTTGTGGTGAAAGAAGGTTCTTCAGATTATTAAAAGGTAAGAAAGATCAGAAATGCTTCTCTGGGCATCGCTTGAAGAACCGTTTAAGCAGCTTTATTTTCAACAGTGTAGTGTATCTAGAAGCTGTCCAACAATAACATCGACTACAGCATTCAGATGAAATCCTTCGGCAATATGATCACATTTATTATTATCATATAAAAATATAGATGGGACGTGTTACACACAGAGACAGAGAGGCGCGTCCCATCATGCATCACAGCTGCCAAAGCCAAATAATACTGTCAGGAACATCAACACATTGGGTCCAAGCACAGCGACTGATCCTCTCAAAACAGACCACGTGCTTCTCTTTTCAACATCATAACGGTGTGTTTGGCAATACTTCATATGTAAAAAAACTCAAAAAATCTATATACGTACATTTATATATATATATATATATATTTATAAATTCATAAGCAAGGCATATTGTGTTCACCCCTTCAGGGTATGATTGTCATATTTGTTTACATGGCTGAGTTCCTCGTTTGTGTAATTTTGAAAAAAAAAAAGATTGACAGAGGAACAATAAAATATTTCATACAATATAAGTGTCCCTGGAGCACAAAACCAGTCTTGAGGTATATTTGTAGAAATAGACAATAATACATTGTATGAGTCAATCTTTCTTTTATGCAAAAAATCATTAGATATTAAAATCATGTTTCATGAAGATATTTGTAACTTAAATATATTAAAACTTAATTAATGATTAGTAATATGCATTGCTACGAACTTCATTTGAACAACTTTAAAGATGATTTTTATGATATTTTAGCCTCAGATTTTCAAATATTGTCCAAATCAATGTAAATATTATTAGCTTTCAGATGATGCATACATATCAATTTATAAAAATTGACCCTTATGACTGGTTTTGTGCTCCAGGGTCACACATCATACAAAGGTAGAAAAGTGTTGAAAGCAGCTCTCTTAATACTGAGAGAACAGTCTGGAGTTTGATCGTGCTGGGCGCTGGACATCAGAGGTCAGAGGTCAGAGACAGGAGGACGGAGGAGAGCAGGACACCGAGGGAGACGGAGAGCGGGACGAGCGCGGACGAGCTGATGGTGGACAGCTGGACCTCGGACTGAAGGAAGGCCGCCAGAGGCACGTGGGACACCAGCGTTGGGCTGGCCGAGTTGATGAGCGAGTCGATCTTCTCTGCTTCTTTACTGCAGGCTTCGATCTGCACAGGAGAGCACATCACACCACAAACAGGCCATTACGTTCCTTGCAGACCGCTTTGATATTTATAGCCAAGTGTGAGGAACATCTGGAGCGTATGATGCAAGCTTAGGAAAGACACCCCCGTCTAGAGCACTAGTGCACTGACCATGCTTTAGATCAAAACAGAGATATAAAACATCATATTTAATACGAGCGAATCATCTCGACAAGACTAAACCGCTCTGCATGTTTTCACTAAGCATTTTTACTAACGCTGTCAAAATATTGATCAAATGTATATATTTAGGACATTTATTGTTATTAAAAATTTACCTGTCATGCATTAAATATGCTTTTTTATGGTTAGATTAGCTCTGTCAACATTCACATCTCTAAAACATTTAATAACGCTGTTAAAGCTCATTAATTCAAAATTAATCTCTATTGTGTACATTGTGCAGTATATTGTTGTGACGCCTAAATTCACTTTTAAACTGACTTTACATTTTTTACTTCTTTATCAATTTAATATATAATGAAGTTATTAAAACGTTTAAAAGTGTTAATTAACTCTTAATCTACTTAGAACAAAACTTTATCAACTTAATATATAATTAAGTTATTAAAACAATTAAAAGTGTTAATTAACTCTTAATTTACTTAGAACAAAACTTTATCAACTTAATATATAATTAAGTTATTAAAACAATTAAAAGTGTTAATTAACTCTTAATTTACTTAGAAAAAAATCTTTATCAACTTAATATATAATGAAGTTAATAAAACAATTAATAGTGTTAATTAACTCTTAATTTACTTAGGAAAAATCTTTATCAACTTAATATATAATGAAGTTATTAAAACAAGTAAAAGTGTTAATTAACTCTTAATTTACTTAGAAAAAATCTTTATCAACTTAATATATAATGAAGTTATTAAAACAATTAAAAGTGTTAATTAACTCTTAATTTACTTAGAAAAAATATTTATCAACTTAATATATAATGAAGTTATTAAAACAAGTAAAAGTGTTAATTAACTCTTAATTTACTTAAAATTAATAGAATCAGACATTTACTGCTTGTCGGCTATTATCTTTATTGTATTGTTTTGAATATTTGTAATAATTTAAATTTAATAATTTATAATTAAATTACTTAAATAATTAAACTGTTTTGACAAAATGCTATAAAATCAGACATTTACTGCTTGTTGGACATAATCTTCAGTGTATTTTTAGTTTATAATTTTTTTTATAATTTTAACTTGCGTATTAAATTGATTTATAATTAAACTACTAAAATAATTAAGCCGTTAATTATATTATTTTTTTGTTGTTGAAAAAATGCTATAGAATCAGTCATAATCTTCATTGTATTTTAAGATTTGAATTTTTTAACTGTTTTATTAAAATATGTTTGTTTGTTTATTTATACAGCACAGTTTTATACAACTCACAATGCCCAACGTGCTTCACAAGCTAAAAAACACAAAAAGATAACAGAAATAAACATCACATAAACAATAACCCATTTACAAAACTCTCCATTTGTTGTTTTAACACAGCATTGAACATGGAAAGGATTTGGCGGATCGAATAGATCGAGGGAGGTCGTTCCACAATTTAGGGCCTGCTGGAGAAAAAGCTCGGTCACCTCTATGTTTATATTTTGTCCTGGTAGTGCAAAGCAGATGTTGATTTTCTGATCTCAAGGATCTAGAGAGGGTGTAAAGTGCCACCAAACCAGACAAATACACAGGAGCTGGATTGTGCAAGGCCTTAAAAATAATACATTCTAATTCGTACTGGCATCCTATTTAATGAAATTCATAATGGAGTCACAAATTCATATTTTTTTGCCGACTTTATAATTTTTGCTGCAGCGTTTTGGATTTTCTGTAAACGCATAAGTGCTCGAGCATCAACTCCATAGTAAAGGGAATTACAATAATCCATTTAAGAAAAGACAATGGATGTAATTGCTTTCTCAAAATCTGAACTAGATAGAAATTATTTAGCTAACAGACGTAGATTAATAAAACAATAACATCGGTTTTATTTTCATAACATTTGCAGCCATCCAGTCCTTAACATCGTGTAAGCATGAGTCAAGTGAATTTGAATTAAACTCTCTCACGGGAAAGTACATCTGCGTATCATCAGTGTAACAGTGGAATGAGACTTTATGTTTCAGAAAAATAGCCCCCAACGGTAGCACATAAAGGAAAACAGAATTGGAGCAAGTATTGATCCTTGTGGGACTCCCCATGGAAGATGAAATCTTGAAGAAATACAGCCACCAAAACTAACAGGAAAAAAATCTGTCCATGAGATAAGATTTAAACCATTTGAGAACATTACCTTTTAGGCCATTGCTCTAAGCAATTAATTAAAATCTCAAAGTAATATACTATTAATTAATACATTCTTAATGTATTCTGACAAAACACTAATAATAAGAGTTATCGGCCACACCATGAAAATAACATCCCTAATTTTCACATTTATAGTAAATAAAGCAGGTTCAGATGGAGAAGAGATATTTTATGTTTATTAATATCAGTGGATATTCCTGGATATTGATTGGTTTGGAATCTCTGTTAGCACAAGCTCTCACACTGCATGACTTCACTGAAGTGTGATTGATCATTACTACGTATTATACTGTGCTGTATGTTTTATGAAGACACACCTGCAGAGGCGTGGGCTGCTGATCGACCGGAGCGATGAGGAAGATGAGCTCAGAGTCAATGCTCAGATAACCGAAGATGTCACACTGAGGAACAGAGATGTGCAGTCGCAAGATCTTCAGGATGTCATGGACCGTCACCGGCTGATTCCGGTTCAGCTGGAACACAGACACAGACACACAGACACACGTACAGACACAGACACAGACACAGACACAGACACGCGCACGCACACGTACACACACACACACACACACACACACATAAACACACAGACACACACACACAGACACGCGCACAGACATGTACACGTACACACACACACACACACATACACACACACGCAGACACACACACAGGCACACACACACACGCTATGAATGCTGCCTCACCCAATATGCATTCATCTCACGGCACAAATACACCTTTCCTCAACAAGCTGCACCGTTCATTTGTCTCAACTCTTTTATGAGCAATAGTAACGGTGAAGATTGCAATATTGTATTCATTAGTACAGCATCGGCAAACGCTATTGAGTATAACTGCTGCATTTATGAAATGCAACATCTGTGACATTAGATTGTATTAAATGTTTTTGGAGGGAGGCCAGACCTTCACTGTTAATAGTTCACAAGAGCACTATTTTCGAACACACTAATCTGCTGGCTGATGTAAAGCATGCTGTTCTGGAGAAACATGATCATATGGGAATAGTCAGCTGGTGCATTAATGCTATTAAATGATCCACACTGCCTCCTGCTGGCTGCATGCTCTCAATGCACTTGGCTAAAATCACAGGACACTTGACCCGCTCTCAGCTCTGTGCGATGCAGAATAAGAAGATAAACATTTACCTCAGCGAAGCTGTTCATCTGTGCTTTATTCCAGAGGATCTGCAGCATTCCCGCACACACCGGACAGCAGGCACCTGCACACATCCACAGCAGTTCATCTCAACTACATTAAACTAATCATGAGTGTGTGTGTGTGTGTGTGTGTGTGTGTGTGTGTCTTTCTCTGTCTGTGTGTGTGTGTGTGTGTGTGTGTGTGTGTGTGTGTGTGTGTGTGAGTGTGAGTGTGTGTGTGTGTGTGTGTGTGTGTGTGTGAGAGTGTGAGTGTGTGTGTGTGTGTGTGAGTGTGTGTGTGTGTGTGAGAGTGTGAGTGAGTGTGTGTGTGTGTGTGTGTGTGTGTGTGTGTGTGTGTGTGTATCTGTGTGAGAGAGAGAATGTGTGTGTGTGTGTGTGTGTGTATCTGTGTGAGAGAGAGAATGTGTGAGTGTGTGTGTGTGTGTGTGTGTGTGTGTATGTGTGTGTGTGTGTGTGTCTTTCTCTGTCTGTGTGTGTGTGTGTGAGTGTGAGTGTATGTGTGTGTGTGTGTGTGTGTGTGTGTGTGTGTGTGTGTGTGTGTGTGTGTGTGTGTGTGTGTGTGTGTGTGTGTGTGTGTGTGAGTGTGAGTGTAGCTGCTCTCACCGGGTGGCATGACGGGGTTGCAGGCGCGGCTGGAGAGTGGAGGGCAGGGAACAGCGTTGCAGCCTGAGTCTGACGTGAACTCTGACACGACGCCGACCGCATGACAGAGACCCTGATAATCCACAGCCACACGGTCCGAGAACGCTTCACACACTGTTCTGTAGGTCTCCCCGTTATGACCACACACCTCTCTGGGCTTCCTGCAGGCATCCTGAGCATACACACACACACGTCAGAAATCATACTCATACACAAATTACACAAAAAATCCACATTTACAATCTGCATGTCAATCAGAGTGATCTGAGCTGTTGTGTTGTGTGTGTTATATTGTGTCTTGTACCTGACAGTGCCCCATGTAGGCCAGGCTCTTGCTGCGCTGGAACAGCAGACACAGGTTGGCGTGTTCCATGTTGTCTGTGTCACAGACTGGATCAAGCTGGTTCTGGTCACAGACGGCCGGACGGGAAACACACTCATACTGAGGGCAGGGATATTCTGACAGCTCTGTCAAACACACCTGACGCCTAGGGACACACCTGTCAACACATCACACACCACTGACCATTAGACATCACAAACAAGAGCTTTACTGCCATTTACACACTCACACACGCACACACACACACACACATTCTCTATCTCACACAGACACACACACAGACACACACACAGACACACACACACACAGACACACACACACACACACACACACACACACACACACACACATTCTCTCTCTCACACAGATACACACACACACACACACACACACATTCTCTCTCTCACACAGATACACACACACACACACACACACACACACACACACACACACACACACACACATTCTCTCTCTCACACAGACACACACACACACACACACACGCGCACACACACACACACACACACACACACACTCTCTCTCTCACACAGATACACACACACACACTCTCTCTCTCTCTCTCCCACACACACACACACACACACAATTTGTGAACACGCACACACACACACACACACACACACACACACACACACACACACACACACGCACACAATTATCTGGTGACAGGAGCTTCCATAGTATAGCCATACATAGAAACCAAGTAATAAAATGGAATATAACACCATAATAATAATAATATGTATATAAAAAATGACAAATGCAATATAATCAAAATACAATATAATCAAAATACAATATATCACAATAATTAAACGTATTAATATAAATATAATACAAATAATTAAATCTAATAATGTGAATATAATAAAATCTAATAAAAGTAAAAAAAATTATAAATATAATTCAATAAAGTAATACAAATATAGAAATAAATATACAATAGACAACCATATTGTTTACACTTATGTTTGTATTTAGATCATCTGTATTTAGATGTGCATAGTTGAAAATTATATTCATAACATATTCTTACTTCTTTTCAAAACTTAAAATGGAAAGTGTAAAATTGGGCTGAAATGAAAATTAGGACCAATAACTGATCCCAGAGAAGTCCTTAGGGTTTACAACAGGAATAAAAGAAAAACATCAGTCCCTGAATAACTATATTCCTCTTTAAACGATGTGCGGTTTATGGCCATGACTGAATTATTAAATCAGCTCTTTAATATGAGCTCTTAATTATACATTACACAACTACTTACACAACTGCTTTAACGCTCATTGTGTTCATGTGTTTTGAAATGCAATAGAAAGCTGGGGTTGTTTCAGGTCAGTGTCAGTCCTCTATCGTGTTTGTTATGTGTTCCTGTCTCTTGTGTCCATATTTGGTTTAGTTCCTGTCCTCGTTTCATGTGATTATTACTCGTTTGCAGTGTTGGGGAAAGTTACTTTTAAAAGTAATGCGTTACAATATTGCGTTACTCCCTAAAAAAGTAACTAATTACGTTACTTAGTTACTTTTTATGGAAAGTAATGCGTTACATTACTTTTGCGTTACTTTCGCGTTACTTTTTAAATATGAGCAGCGCTTGATTGTTTGTTTTTAATATAATAAGTTATATTTATAGCAAATATAAAAGCCTTTCACACCAAAAAGTGTAATGAATAAACCTCAGACTGAAGGACGAGTAAATTCACGTCTATACAGTAGAATGCAGAAAAATAATATTCAACACTCTTCAGCAATAAAAAGAAAACAATGAAGCACAATTGTTAGTTTATCTAAAGTCATTTTTGTTTCTTAATATGGTTGAACTGGATCATCAAAGGTCAGCAGCAAACACATCGGTTAATAAAATGAGATTAGATATATTTGTGTTGTTTAACATATTTAATTATTGCAGGTTTGCGTCATATTCTGAGTTTGCATTTCACACATGAGTTTGCATTTTAATTCATTTTGATGAATACTGAATCTGTTTTTTGTGAGTGGGATGAATTAATACACATTCATATTTAGTCTAGATTAGAACTACAGTAAGATCAACAAATGTAAAAAAGTAACTCAGATATTTTCTAGTAAATTAAAAAATAATGCATTACTTTACTAGTTACTTGAAAAAAGTAATATTATTACGTAACTCGCGTTACTTGTAATGCGTTACCCCTAACACTGCTCTTTGTCTACATTAAAGACTGTTTATTTGAGATACATCCTCATCTGCGTGTCCCTCGATCCTCTCTCGTGTGTGCACCGTGACAGAAGACCAGACCGGCCCCTTTTTCACCATTTTTCGTTTTTGAAAGTCCTTTTTTTGTTCCTGTTTGTCTGTCCCGCTCCAAGGAAGTCGGCACTCGTCATCTAGCCCTAGCCCGCCTTATTCAACGTGGGAGTTCGTGGCTCTCCCAAGCCAGTCGCTGATTCAAGTCTGCCGTCCGCGGGAGATCGATGCCGCCGTCCACGGCTCACACCGGCCCGCCGCTGACTCCAGCCCAAGTCCCGTGGATCCAGTCCACATCATGGCCCTGGGAGGGCCCTTAACTCCTAGTCATGCCCAAAGGAAGCCTCAGCATCTGAGCTCAGTAAAGCTCCGGCTGTAGTGGCCGAGGGACGAACATTAAAGACTGTTTATTTGAGATACATACTCATGCCATACTTGTCCCTCGATCCTCCCCTGTGACAGTACTTGCTGAACTATTGATTCAGAATTGCATTTTTAAATTAATATTCCAGGACATTTGAAATCTCTCTGATTTTCCGTGTGTTCTCCAGGTGCGCCGTTCTTCAGTCCAGCCTGCAGAGGTCAGCGGTTTACATTACGTTAAGAAAATTAACGTATTAATGTACAGTGTTGGGGAAAGTTACTTTTAAAAAAGAAATGTAACAATATTGAGTTACTCTCTAAAAAAGTAACTAATTACGTTACTTGGTTACATTTTATGGAAAGTAATGCGTTACGTTACTTTTTAAATCTGGGCAGGACTTGCTTGTTATGTTTTTAATATAAAAAATAAATAAATATGTCAAAAAGCCCTTTCACGTCTGTACAGTAGAATGTAGACGAAGTAATTTCAATACACTTCATTAATAATAAAAGAAGCACAATGTTTATCTAAAGTAATTTTTGCTTATTAGTATGGTTTAATTGGATCATCGAAGATCAGCAGGTTCATAAAATGGGATTAAATACATTACAGATATTTCTGCTATTTAATTATTGCAGATTTGCATCATATTCTGAGTTGCATTTCATAGTCTTTATTAATTTTTAGAAATATGGAATCTGTTTTTTTTTTTTTTGTGCGAGTGAAATTAATTAATGCATGTTCACATTTATATATATACACATTTAGCAGACGCTTTTTTGAACTAAAACAGACACAAAACTAAAAGCTAAAACTTTATAAATACTACATTTAGAAATAAAGAAATTAAATAAAAATGACAAATGCATAAGACAAAATTTAAAAACTTAACATTTAAAGGAAAAACACAAAATAAAGCTAAAAAACAATCAAAATATCAAAGAACAAAAGGTATGAGTACAATAATGATTCTTACATAACACTAAGACAAACACAAAAAAAACAACTACATGTGTTTGTACAACCACA
>CM049886.1:26853499-26868499 GCA_027474115.1 Schizopygopsis malacanthus
GTAATCAGTCCAAATGTTGGGCGAGACGTCACAGGTGGGGTGACGTAATGACCAGCTGATATTAAAGCACGTACGATGTAGCCAGCATCAGCTTTTTGTCATTCAGCAAAAGCGCTCTGTGTGTGTTGAAGAAGTAGACACTCTCTTGAGGAAGGAGGCCATCGAGGTGGTCCCTCCCCACGAAAGAGAGTCCGGGTTCTACAGCCGGTACTTCTTAGTTCCAAAGAAGGATGGGGGGGTTGCGTCCGATTTTAGATCAGCGTCAGCTGAACCGCTCAGTATTGCGACTGAAGTTTAAGATGCTGACACTCAAACAGGTCGTGTCACGGATCAGGTCCGAGGACTGGTTTGTCACGATCGATCTAAAGGACACATACTTCCATGTCTCCATCTTTCCCACTCACCGGAAGTTCCTGAGGTTTGCTTTCGGGGCCCAAGCGTACCAGTATCGGGTTCTTACGTTTGGCCTAGCACTCTCACCCCGCACTTTCACGAAGTGTGTGGATGCTACGCTAGCTCCGTTGCAGCTACAGGGCATCCACATACTCAATTACATCGACGATTGGCTGATTATCACTCGATCAGAGCAGATGACGGTTCGTCATCGAGATGCCGTTCTGGCCCACTTGAAAGTGCTTGAACGCCAAGAAAAGTGTGCTTTCTCCGACTCAGAGGACCACTTATCTGGGCAATGTGTGGGATTCGCTCACGATGCAGGCTTGTATGACACCTGCTCGGATTGAGTCAATCCTCACCGCAGTCGCGAGGGTGAAAGAAGGCTGGTCACTCACTGTGAAGCAGTTTCAGAGACGGCTGGGTCTGATGGCAGCTGCGTCTGATGTGATACCTGTTGGCCTGCTGTACATGAGACCCCTAAAATGGTGGCTCAAGACCAAGATCAAGGTCACGCGGCGATGCCTACGAGCCTTAGACATGTTGAGGAAGCCTTGGTTCTTGTTTATGGGATCGCGCTGCTCCCGGGAGTTCTGGCGAGAGTGCGCCGGGACGAGGTCAGTCTACTTCTGGTAGCACCGTTCTGGCCGGTTTGAGTATGGTTCTCGGACCTGATTTATCTCCTCGACGGCTCTCCATGGGAGATTCTCGTCAGGTGGGATCTCCTCTCAAAGGCAGTGGTCTATCACCCCCTATGAAAGCTATGGAAGTTGTGGGTATGGCCCCTGAGGAGGCACAGCTCATAGCTTCCAGTCTCTCAACCGAGTTTGTTGAGACCATCCTCCAATCCAGAGCTCCCTCAACGAGGAAACTGTATGCCTTGAAGTGGAAACATTTCACTTCTTGATGGGGAGACTGCCAGCTCGACCCAGTCAACTGCCTGGTTGGTACAGTTCTGGAGTTCCTGCAGGCCCGTCTCTCCGCAGGGTTGACCCGCTCCACCCTGAAGGTTTCCATGGCTGCTGTTTCTGCCTACGACACCTCTCTTGGTCGGCAGTCAGTGGGCAGAAACCCCCTAGTTTCACATTTCCTCCATGGTGTGCTGAGGCTGAGACCTCCATTACGGTCCCATGTTCCACCTTGGGACCTGACTGTGGTGTTGGAAGCTCTCTGTAGGCCTCCCTTCGAGCCTATTGAGGAGATCTCTGATCGCCATCTCACTCTGAAGACTGTATTTCTTCTGGAGATATCTTCTCTCAAGAGAGTTGGGGATCTGCAGGCCCTCTCAGTGGCCCCTACTCATTTGTACTTTGTGCCCAGCATGGCCAAAGCCTTTTTAAACCCACAAGCGGGGTATTCTCCGAAGGTCCCCTCCTCAGCACCACAGCCTATAGTACTGCAGACTTTTTGCCCTCCTCCCTTTCGGGAACCTGACCAGCAAAATCACACTGGATGCAAATGTCCACAGAGCTGCCCTGTGGAGAAAGGTGGACCAATTGTTAGTCTGCTACGGTCACCTTAATAGAGGTCTGCCGGCTACTAAGCAGACCCTCAGCCGATGGATTGTGGATGCCATTTACATTTATTTTAAGTCCTCTCCGCTCCCCTCACCGATGGGAGTCAGAAGCTCATTCAACTCGAAGTGAGGCGGCCTCCAAGGCCTTTCTTGCAGGTCTCCCAATACAGGACATCTGCAATGCTGCAGGTTGGTCCACGCCCCTGACCTTCATCAGGGTTTACGGCCTCGATATGCGGGCCACTCCAGGCTCTTCCGTTCTCTCGCCCTCGTCGTGCTCCTGAGGATACACACAGGGCAGGGACTTGGAAGTCTGGCAGCATGGGCATCTCGTTCCCCAAAGCGTCTACTGGACACAGCTCGAGTTCCTAAAGAGGAACGCCTCAGGTTATGTATGTATCCCTGGTTCCTCGAAGGAACGAGATGCTGAGTCTCGGTGCTACACCTCCTGCATCCCTGCCAGCGTTTTGCTTAATTCCTTGAAGGTGATGCCGGCTGCATCGCATGTGCTTTTATACCAGATGATCATTACGTCACCCCACTCGTGACGTCTCGTCTAACATTTGGACTGATTACACACGATATTCAGAGCCGTTCACGCTGGAGACGTTCCCCAAAGCGTCTACCGGACGCAGCGTCTCGTTTCTTCGGGGAACCAGGGTTTCATACGTAAAATGAGGCAATTTCTGTTTTTATTAATGCATCATTACACCAATAGATGGCAGTGTTCACTTAAAACCAAATGACCAGCAGTGTTGCCATCTATTTTTCAGAGAAAGTTGCTAAAGGAAGGTTTATTTGTTGCTAAAAGTTGCTAAATGACATTGTGAAATCATTACGCAATCACACAATCAAATCTCAGCAAAAATTTGTGTGCTACACTAAAAATGAGCCACACTGAGCCACACTGTGGCTCAGTGGTAGAGCATTGGCTCAGTGGTAGAGCATTGGCTCAGTGGTAGAGCATTGGCTCAGTGGTAGAGCATTGGCTCAGTGGTAGAGCATTGCGTCAGCAGCGCAAAAGGTTGTGGGTTCGATTCCCAGGGAACACACTTACTAATGAAAATGTATAACCTGACTGCAATTGTAAGTCGCTTTGGATAAAAGCGTCTGCTAAATGTATAAATGTAAATGTAAATA
Organism: Schizopygopsis malacanthus; assembly: GCA_027474115.1. Classification (NCBI taxonomy): domain Eukaryota; kingdom Metazoa; phylum Chordata; class Actinopteri; order Cypriniformes; family Cyprinidae; genus Schizopygopsis; species Schizopygopsis malacanthus. Next base: position 26,856,549 of record CM049886.1, read on the forward strand.
AAGTCTGTAAAATAGAGCACAATCTACTATGTTAATATGAAGGAATTCTCTGTATTGATTTTTCCACAGATTTTTTACCTGCATTTTTAATTACGTTGCATTGTATTTTGTGTTTACAGTTTAGCAGATAATGGATAACAGATAATGTCCTGGAAAATTATTTGTAGCTTTTGCATCTTTCTAGATATTTTTCTTACAGTGTACTACTGATCAATAATCGCAGGTAGAAGCTACTAACAAAGTGTATCATGAATGAAAAATGATTCAACTACACTATTATTTTTTTTACTATTATTATTACAATAAACAATTGCAAATAGCAGGTAACTTAATTCACGTGATGTGTGTACTGCGAGGCATCTTTGGTTTTCTCTGTTTGTGTAATTTAAAAGGTAAATGTTCCTTTTTAGCATTTGAGTCACTTATCAAAAAGTTACTAAAACTTGCCAAATAAAAAAAAAAAATGGCCAAATTTGTTGCTAGGTGCTTTTGGAAGAAAAAGTTGCTAGGGTAGTCTGAAAGTTGCAAAATTTAACAACAAAATTGCTAAGTTGGCAACACTGATGACCAGTCCTGGAACACGACATTACAAAGACAACACACACATACATAGGCTCAAGTAATTTCTCAAGACGTTACCTAGATTTGATGACGTTCTTGCTGAGATTTTGCTTGTTGTTGATTCTCTTAAACTAATTTAGTTTCTTAAGGCTTATTATGATATATTCCTCACTGATCGAGGTGTTGTTTTTTCCCACTTTCCTTTATGTTATTGTATTTCAATGCAGTGCTGTTTCTTGTCTTGTTGTTGATTTTTTGCAATACAAAAAATCCATCGGCTCAGTTTTTTGCATTATTTGTCTTAAAATAATAGTTAATTAAATAAAAACAAGCATATGCAGGTGTCTGTTACACACTGTTATTATGTGAAATACACATGATTCAAGCAGCAAGTGCTGATGAAGAGTTGCTATTCATTAAAGTGAGAGCGAAGCTGCATGCAGATATGAGCTCTTACTCTTGCGCTGTCCTCCCATGAGGCAGGTCTTGCTGGTGTCGAAGCAGGGCATCTCAGCGCAGTTCTCCAGACGACCGCTCTGACCGCAGGTGCACACCTCGAAACAGCCCATCTGACCGCTCCTGGTGGGCACCTGGATCCGGCCGTCCACCGGCACCAGGAACTCTGACGCTTCCCCCAGCTTACAGCCTTAGAGACAACAACACAATCCTAATGCACTTCCCCATCATTCTCTGGCATCTTTATGTGCACAGTATGCATACTACTGTTACTCTGAGTACTGTGCACAGTATGCATACTACTATTACTCTGGGTACTGTGCACAGTGTGTATACTACTGTTACTCTGGGTACTGTGCACAGTATGCATACTACTGTTACTCTGGGTACTGTGCACAGTATGCATACTACTGTTATTGAAGTACTGTGCACAGTGTGCATACTACTGTTACTGTGAGTACTGTGCACAGTATGCATACTACTGTTACTCTGGGTACTGTGCACAGTGTGCATACTACTGTTACTGTGAGTACTGTGCACAGTATGCATACTAATGTTACTCTGGGTACTGTGCACAGTGTGCATACTACTGTTACTGTGAGTACTGTGCACAGTATGCATACTAGTGTTACTCTGGGTACTGTGCACAGTGTGCATACTACTGTTACTGTGAGTACTGTGCACATTATGCATACTACTGTTACTGTGAGTACTGTGCACAGTGTGCATACTACTGTTATTGTGAGTACTGTGCACACTACTGTTATTGTGAGTACTGTGCACAGTGTGCATACTACTGTTACTGTGAGTACTGTGCACAGTGTGCATACTACTGTTACTGTGAGTACTGTGCACAGTGTGCATACTACTGTTACTGTGAGTACTGTGCACAGTATGCGTACTAGTGTTACTCTGGGTACTGTGCACAGTGTGCATACTACTGTTACTGTGAGTACTGTGCACATTATTCATACTACTGTTACTGTGAGTACTGTGCACAGTGTGCATACTACTGTTACTGTGAGACTGTACTGTGCACACTACTGTTATTGTGAGTACTGTGCACAGTGTGCATACTACTGTACTTACAGTGTGCATACTACTGTTACTCTGGGTACTGTGCACAGTGTGCATACTACTGTTACTGTGAGTACTGTGCACAGTGTGCATACTACTGTTACTGTGAGTACTGTGCACAGTGTGCATACTACTGTTACTGTGAGTACTGTGCACAGTGTGCATACTACTGTTACTCTGGGTACTGTGCACAGTGTGCATACTACTGTTACTGTGAGTACTGTGCACAGTGTGCATACTACTGTTACTCTGGGTACTGTGCACAGTGTGCATACTACTGTTACTGTGAGTACTGTGCACAGTGTGCATACTACTGTTACTGTGAGTACTGTGCACAGTGTGCATACTACTGTTACTGTGAGTACTGTGCACATTATGCATACTACTGTTACTGTGAGTACTGTGCACAGTGTGCATACTACTGTTACTGTGAGCACTGTGCACAGTGTGACTCATTGACTCATTATTTGATCGGAGTATCAAGAGTTAAAACATTTCAAACAAAACAAAGCAAAAAAAAACTGTTAATTGACAGTTGAGTACTGCAATACAGTAAAGTCATGTGACAACAAAATAGCATATCACAACCTAAAATGTTTATCATTGCATACTAATTCACAGTAATTCACAGTAATTACAGATAAACTGATGGCAGTCACCTCAATGTCAAAATGTGGCACTAATGTCCTAAATTAACTGCACTTTAAAGGGACAGTTCACCCAAAAATGAAAATTCTGTCATCATTTACTCATCCAAACCTGTATGAATGTGTTTGTTCTGAACACAAAGTTAGATATTCTGAAGAAAGTGGGAAACAGAACAGTATTGTTTTCCTACTATGGAAGTCAATGGTGCCCCAAAACAGCCTGATTACAAACTCTCTTCCTTTGTGTTCAGCAGAAAAAAACACATTCATACAGGTTTGGATGAGTAAATTATGACAGAATTTTCAGTTTTTTGGGTGAACTGTCCCTTTAAGTAAGCAGTAAGCAGTATGCAGTATGCAGCACTCTGTCATTTCTCCACTCTGATAATAAACGCACACTGTCAGCTCATAAGTGAAGATGTTAAGCAGTGTTCACCAGGAACGCAGAAGTAGGGCAGGCAGTCGTGTCCGGGGTGGCAGCCCTTTCGGTTGACTTCACACAGGTGATTGCTGGGACAGGGGTTGGGGTTGCAGGGGTGGATGACTTCTTCAATGGTGTTCTCAAAGGGACTGGGAGCTGTGGGAAGCGTAAGGACATCAGTGAGTCTACATCAGACTGGGATATGAGCGGTGTGGATGAGCGCTCACTCACTGAGGTATCTGTGGAGAGGGATGCAGCGCTCCGGGTCGTCTGTAGGAGACAGCAGGTCACATATGCGCTCGGGCGTCTGTCCCTCCAGAAAGCGCTTGCGGTCGCCACACTGCGTCAGGATATCCACACAGTCCGACCTGACGAGACACACATTGTCCTGATTTACATTTCACTACTGATTATATCCTGTATAATTGAGTATGTGACGAATAAAAGAACCTTGAACCATGATTTTAAACAGATTTTTAGATGGTTTTAGTTAACTATAATAACTCTGTAAACTACAAGACTTCAGCGCCATCTACTGGCCAAATTTATAACATGTTTTTAAAGTTCCCAAGACAGTTTACATTGAATATTATTGTAAATGTACACATCTACAATAACATAAATAAATATTAAGGAAGTATATATATATATATATATATTTGCTGCTTTGCAACGATTTGTATCGTGAAAAGCGCTTGAACTTTAAACTTTCATTTATATTTTCTAATGCGGTAAATTTGATAAATATTTTTTAGATGGATATGATTGGCAATAGTAGATTTGTATATGTTTGTAATTTGCCCCATATAAATTTTTCTTTCATACTGTGAAAGCAGTTAATTTCATGTATTATAAAGAAAAAACACCCTTTTTCTTGTTTGTTTATACAAAACAGTATAGTTTGAATTATATACACATCTTTATTATGTTATATTAGTATATTATATTTTGTGCTGTCAAACGATTAATCACCACGATTAACCACATCCAAAATAAAAGTGTTTGTTTACATTACATATGTACTGTGTAAATATTATATACATAATCAGTGGTGGGCCATCAGGGGGAAAAAAGGACTTCTCTGCTGGCCCTATAAAAAATACAATTGTGTGAAAAATGTTTTTATTGATTATTTAGGTATAATTTTCATTTGTGTAATGTCCAAACAATAACCTATAGTTAGTTTCGTTGAGGCTGAACTGGAATATCCTACATAAAAAAGTCTAGGTCAGAACTAAAGATAGTGCTACCCTTTTGTTGAAAGACGTCACATCTGATTTGTTTACGAGCATTACTGACAGAATCATCAGCCAATCAAATTTTGACATTCAACGATAGCCCGCCCTTTTATTTTGGATGTGATTAATCGTTGTGTGTGTGTGTGTGTGTGTGTGTGCGTGCGTGTGTGTGTGCTCCAGGGTCACATCTATGACAACACAACTAAGCCGGCAGTGTGAATCTACAGGAATAATCTGGACTGTCATGAAAGGATCCGGCGACGGCGCTCACACCGAACACAGAAATGATCATGAATTATGTTGCAGTAAAGAGTCTCTGCCAGCAGTGAAACTAATGTGACCTGTGGCTCAGACGGACTAAAAGCTTGTTTCCTGTTTCCTGTGCAGTACACCGATCCTCAGCACTGTCCACATGCAGCGTCTCATCTGAGGTCCTGAGGCGTCGCGTGTTGTTATTTCTCATTCACTCACACTGAGAGAAACATTTGTAGTGTTTTGTTTGGCAGCACATTGTAACACGACTGCGCCAGACGATACATCTGCGTGCCATCAGTGCAATATATCAAGAGAACAAACGCACACCAAACTAAACATTCCTAAAGATCTGTACGTTTCTTTTTATTTCACTTCTAATTTGAGTTATTTTTGTACATCGAGTTAAACTAAATGAAAATGAGAAACGCTGCCTTGGAAACTCGATTGCTAGATTTATTTCATTTAATGTTTATTTTAAGTAAGACAATATTAAAAAGTACTATATGTGACCCTGGAGCACAAAAACAGTCCATTTTGATATGTATGCATCATCTGAAAGATGAATAAATAATATTTCCATTGATGTATGGTTTGGACAATATTTGAAAATCTGAGGGTGCAAAAAAATCTAAATATTGATAAAATAACCTTTAAAGTTGTTCAAATTAAGTTCTTAGCAATGCATATTACTAATCAATAATTACGTTTTGATATATTTATGGTAGGAACATGATCTTAATATCTAATGATTTTTGGCATAAAATAAAAATCTATAATTTTGACCCAAACAATGTAATGTTGGCTATTACTGTGCTGCTTATGACTGCGTCTGTGCTCCAAGGACACAAATATAGATATAGATATTTGTTTTATTGTGCTGATCATTGTTTTATATATTTTTTTCTATTTAATGCATTAAAAAACATTAAAGTAGTAAGAATATAATGACTTCTAAAAAATACATTTAAATGGTTGTGGAATATTTTAATAATTGTGATAAAAAAAGATAAAATACAGGCTTGTTTAAATGCTTTTTCTTTGTGTTTGTGGTGCTTGGATGTGACCTGGATGTGTTTTGACACGTTGCACCATTAATACAGCAGATGCTGATGAAGATGAGGATGAAGGCTGACCTGCAGATGACGCTTCCTCTGGACTTGCTGTAGCAGGGTTTGATCTGCAGCGCACAGGCCACGGCCTTCCACATCTCCGGCCGGCACCTCCTGATGTCCAGCACCGGGATGTTCATGAAGGGCATCTTAATGGTTCCGTTGGACCAGAGTCTGAAGTCGCTCATGGCGCCCTGGTCTGACTGAACGTTACAGCTGCGAAACAGCTCTGTTGGCCTGAGAACACAAAACACACACGTGACCCTGCAGCACAGAAGCAATAGACAACAATACACTGTATGGGTCAAAATAATACATTTTTATTTTATGACAAAAATCATTAGATATAAGGATCATGCTCCATTAAGATATGTCCTACCGTAAATATATCAAAACATAATAATATGCATTGCTAAGACTTCATTTGAACAACTTTAAAGATGATTTTCTCAATATTTAGATTTTTTTGCACCCTCAGATTTTCAAATATTGTCCAAACCATACATCAATGGAAATATTATTAGCTTTCAGATGATGCATACATCTCAATTTCACAAACTTGACCATTATGACTGGTTTTGTGGTCATTGCGGTCCTTGATTCTGATTGGCCGAGCCGCATTCGAAGCTGTTTCTGAGGAACTACGTTGTTTGGTGAAAGAATAAAGGAATAAGCCCCAAGAAGCCGTGTTTTACAGTGAATTTATAACAGCTAAGAGGTGTTGCATGACGCAAAGCGTTATAAATTCACTGTAATTCACTGTGTGGCTTCATGGGGCTTATTGCTTTTATAAAACGGTTATTTACGTAATAAGATTTCACACTACGTTAATGATAATAATAAAAACAGTATTCTTCCACCAAACAATGTAGTTCCTCAGAAACAGTTGAGGTTGCAACAAAGTGGTTGCCGAGCAACACACAAACATAAACAAAGGTGTGTTACTTTGTAATTAACAACAGCTTAGAACGCGGCTCGGCCAATCAGAGTCAAGCACCGGAACTATATGTTTTATAATACTGTTTTTATTACTATAATTACACGTATTTGCACTTTTTATTTTGTGAAACCTTACTACGTATATGGAATAACGTTTTATAAAAGCAATACGCCCCGTGAAGCCGTGGTTTACAGTGTTGTGCCTAACAAACTGTTATAAAATAACCGTAAACCACGGCTTCACGGGGCGTATTGCTTTATTTCAGTCTATCAGCCTCACAGACCGGACCTGTCAAACGGCACACGCTCTCCACAGAAGCAGCAGATGATGCTCGGGACACTGCAGGCATTAACATCAGCTCCGTTTCTAATTTAAAGCAGACTTGAGTTGTTTTGTGGAGATCCCAGAAGGCCATTGTTCACTAGCAACCAAAGCTTTGGAAAGAGGGACTTCCTCAGGAAACCTGCAGCCGAGACGAGCTTTGATTCTTTCTAATGATCGGCTCTGTTTATAGAGCTCAGTGTGGGGCGGGACGATGGAGGAGCGGAGGGGAAGCGAGTCCTGGTCATTTGAAGGTTTGTTTACAGCGGTTTCGTTTGGGTGTGGTGCTGATGGGCCGATCTGTGACTGAACATAAAACAAGTCTTCAAACAATTCCCCACTAAAATATTGTGCAGCACGACTGTTTTAACATTGATAATAATCAGAAATGTTTCTCGAGCAGCATATTATTATGATTTCTGAAGATCATGTGACACTGAAAACTGGAGTAATGATGCTGAAAATACAGCTTTGTTCTCAGAAATATATAATATAATATAATATAATATAATATAATATAAATATGTAATATAATATAATGTCCCAGCTAACAGGGAATGTTCTCAGAACTTTGAATTAATGTTCAGCCGAGTTTATCTAAAAGTTATGAGCAAATTAGCATTTGGGCATTTTCAAAACTTTACACACAAATCCATGAATTGCACACAAAATGCAAAATGCCTTACATCTCTTGCAAAATGAAGAGCTGCATACTCAATATCACATGTAACATTCCCATAATGCTTTGGAATACTTGGTGTGTGTGTGTGTGTGTGAGTGAGTGATTGAGTGAGTGAGTGAGTGAGTGAGTGAGTGAGTGAGTGAGTGAGTGAGTGAGTGAGTGAGTGAGTGAGTGAGTGAGTGAGTGAGTGAGTGAGTGAGTGAGTGAGTGAGTGAGTGAGTGTGTGTGTGAGTGAGTGAGTGAGTGAGTGAGTGAGTGAGTGAGTGAGTGAGTGAGTGAGAGAGAGTGTGTGTGTGTGTGTGTGTGTGTGTGTGTGTGTGTGTGTGTGTGTGTGTGTGTGTTAGCAGCTCTCGTCTGCTTTGATCATGTCTTGAATGCAATAACAAACTCTGAGCTATGACAGAGGGTCAGTGTGAGTTTAATAAGTATCTCGGGTCAGCCAAACTCTGTTTACTCAGTATTGAATGATTCTGTTCTTCCATACATCTGTCAGAATCTCAGCCACCAGCCATAATCAGATTCAAAAGTCATGAAACCCCCCGCAACGCCCCTCAGGAGTCTGCACATCGACCGAGAGCCTCATGTCTCATTTCATCATCTAAGCAGGCTTGTTATGACACTTTCACAAACTCTTGGAGTAAGCCACACTCTTCCATCAAACGTTTGAGAGGACTCGTGGGATTGAGTGTAGTGCTGGGCAAACCATGTAGCCGTGGTGGAAACCAGTGGTCCTATCACAGAGCTGTTTGACCTGAAAACAACGCTGGACTACTTCTGCCATCATAAATCATGCTGTCTACATCTGTAACCCACAGAGAATACGCACAGGCAACAATATGCCTGCTGGATATTCATTTTTCCATGTAACACAGACCTTGTGTTCAGTTACATAATAAAAGCATGCAAACTTATGAACCCTGTCTACTTCAAAGAGCATAAATATATCACAGTTGGTATAGCTGGATATTGAGGATATATGTGAATGAATGATATGCTTATTTTATACAACAGTTCAATAAACTCAAGTTAAAATTGAGTAACACATTTTAGTCACAAACGAAAATTAAATCACACATCCTTAAAGCTATAAACGTTATTGATTTCCACTTTTTTTAGTTTTCCTTTAATTAGCAGACTGGGTAGTTAGATTATTTGGCTGCTATTACTTTAAGAGCTGCCACTGCTGAACGTGATGCATCTCTTTACCTTTTCTGACCCACTTCAGGTCTTAAAGTCTCTATAACGAGCTGACGAGTTAAATCAAGTGTGTTAGATATGTCATGTGTCAAGACATGACCTTAAATGTGACTCATATTAAATATATTACATGCATGCAGATTTTTAAGGCAGCTTTAGTCACCTTTTTGGTAGCTTCGTGACTTAACTGACCATCACATTGCATGCATATAGTTCCATTCACGCGTGTTAGAAACAGGCAACAGCACGCGGCGCTACGCGCTATCGACACAGTACCGCTTCCGTGCTCGTTAGACTCACGTCTGGAGTGCGCATTTGAAAGTCTCCCATTTGATGTGTTCGTAAAGACGTTCTGCGACTAAATAAATGCACTTCTTATCAAGAAAAGTGCAGTTGTGAGTGGGGTGGCCAACCCTAGCCCCGCCCCTGCGTTAAATATTTGTAATGCATTAAACTGAAAATATTAAGCGCCTGCGTTAACGTGATAATTTTGACAGCACTATTTTGAACGAATCCATCAAGTAAATGAGTCAATGATTCACTCATAAAGTCAGTCAATTGTTCTTGAATCTGTCGAGTAAATGATTCACTCATAAAGTCAGTCAATTGTTCCTGAATCTGTCGAGTAAATGATTCACTCAGTCAGTCAATTGTTCTTGAATCTGTCAATGATTCACTCATAAAGTCAGTCAATTGTTCCTGAATCTGTCGAGTAAATGATTCAATGATTCACTCATAAAGTCAGTCAATTGTTCCTGAATCTGTCGAGTAAATGATTCAATGATTCACTCATTTGTTCCTGAATCTGTCGAGTAAATGATTAAATGATTCACTCATAAAGTCAGTCAATTGTTCCTGAATCTGTCTGTCGAGTCAAATGAATCTGTCGAGTAAATGATTCACTCATAAAGTCAGTCAATTGTTCCTGAATCTGTCATGATTCAATGATTCACTCATAAAGTCATTCAATTGTTCCTGAATCTGTCGAGTAAATGATTCAATGATTCACTCATTTGTTCCTGAATCTGTCGAGTAAATGATTAAATGATTCACTCATAAAGTCATTCAATTGTTCCTGAATCTGTCGAGCAAATGATTCAATGATTCACTCATAAAGTCAGTCAATTGTTCCTGAATCTGTCGAGCAAATGATTCAATAATTCACTCATAGTGTCAGTCAATTGTTCCTGAATCTGTCGAGTAATGATTCACTCATAAAGTCAGTCAATTGTTCTTGAATCTGTCGAGTAAATGATTCACTCATAGAGTCAGTCAATTGTTCTTGAATCTGTCGAGTAAATGATTCACTCATAGAGTCAGTCAATTGTTCCTGAATCTGTCGAGTAAATGATTCAATGATTCACTCATAAAGTCAGTCAATTGTTCTTGAATCTGTCGAGTAAATGATTCACTCATAAAGTCAGTCAATTGTTCCTGAATCTGTCGAGTAAATGATTCACTCATAGAGTCAGTCAATTGTTCTTGAATCTGTCGAGTAAATGATTCACTCATAAAGTCAGTCAATTGTTCCTGAATCTGTCGAGTAAATGATTCAATGATTCACTCATAAAGTCAGTCAATTGTTCCTGAATCTGTCGAGTAAATGATTCAATGATTCACTCATAAAGTCATTCAATTGTTCCTGAATCTGTCGAGTAAATGATTCAATGATTCACTCATTTGTTCCTGAATCTGTCGAGTAAATGATTAAATGATTCACTCATAAAGTCATTCAATTGTTCCTGAATCTGTCGAGCAAATGATTCAATGATTCACTCATAAAGTCAGTCAATTGTTCCTGAATCTGTCGAGTAATGATTCACTCATAGAGTCAGTCAATTGTTCTTGAATCTGTCGAGTAATGATTCACTCATAGAGTCAGTCAATTGTTCTGAATCTGTCGAGTCGAGTAATGATTCACTCATAGAGTCAGTCAATTGTTCTTGAATCTGTCGAGTAAATGATTCACTCATAGAGTCAGTCAATTGTTCCTGAATCTGTTGAGTAAATGATTCAATGATTCACTCATAAAGTCAGTCAATTGTTCCTGAATCTGTCGAGTAAATGATTCAATGATTCACTCATAAAGTCAGTCAATTGTTCTTGAATCTGTCGAGTAAATGATTCAATGATTCACTCATAAAGTCAGTCAATTGTTCTTGAAACTGTCGAGTAAATGATTCAATGATTCACTCATAAAGTCAGTCAATTGTTCCTCCATCTGTCAAGTAAGTAAGTAACTTGGAGACAGAGTCACTAAATATCGCCCACCTCTAATGCACAGACGGACAGAAGCAGTGTAAAGTCCTGATGCTGTTAGACTGCACTCTTGGTACCAATCAGATTCGAGGACTAACGGGAACCAACGCTTGGTTGGCTGTAAGAAAGTCTTTCTAACCTGTTGTTGAAGTTGGTGCAGTAGCTGAGGTCTTTGCAGCCTAACTGGCACGGCTCCCTGACGTCGGCCAAGCAGGTGATGAGGTCCATCTCAGCCGGGTTATATTCACAATGCTGGTCGAACTCCTGCCACGTCTGAGTGCCCCAGTTGGTGCTGATCTCCAAGCACATGGTCCTAACAAACAGTGAGGATACGAACACATTCAGTCTCAGAGCGAGCGCCGCCGTTAGCCTTCAAACGGCTCGGCTCGTTGCTGACCTGCAGCTGGATGTGTTGGCCTTAAAGCAGCAGTGCAGTTTGGCGTAGTCCATCTTGGCGATCGGGGGCGATTCGGGGTCACTTATGGTAGGCGGGTGTGCACTTCCCAAGAAGCACTGCCACAGCGGGTCCTGCGGGAGCGGCTGACTGCCACACTCGCTGATCAGACCATCCATGATCTCCTGCTCGGTGCTCATGGTGCGAAGAATACGCTTACAGGCCGTCTGACAGTGAGCCTCCTCCGCCCGGTCACAGCAGTACAAACCTGAGCACAGACACACGGCATTCTGGGTAACTGAGTCATTTCCACAATCAGCTTCAGTCAATCGATTCAAAACCTGACACTGTTCAAGTGTACTGATTATAGTCAACTATAGTTTACTATGTTCTA
>CM049886.1:26873499-26964874 GCA_027474115.1 Schizopygopsis malacanthus
TTTAAAATTGTGCCTAAAAGCCCAAGTGGCCCTTGTCTACCCCCCCCCCCCCAATCCAGTAGTTTACTAAAACTATTAAAAATGCAACTGCAATCAAATAAAATATAAATATCAGATAAAAAACGAGAATAAAAAAAAAAATGCTTTGTAAAATTGTAATTAATAATTTAATTTAAGACAATAATAAATGCTGCGGTAACACTTTAGAATACGGAACACTTATTAACTATTACCTACGACTTTTCCCTTAAACACTCGTTTAATACTTAGGGTTAAAATATACATTATTGAAACAAACATATTCTTCATGAAAAGCCAGTTTCTACCTCGAGCAATTAAAATAAAAGTGACTTTTCTTCATAATATCTCTCATAATCTGCATTCTGAATTTTTCACTTTCTATTTCAGACAAAAAAAGTCTGAAAAATGTATCATAATTATCACAACTACTAATTTTTACTCTGAGGTGGCTTCCAAAACGTCGACATATGTGACCCTGGATCACAAAAGCAGTCGCTGGGGTCAAAATTATACATTTTTATTGTATGCCAAAAATCATTAGGATATTAAGATCATGATATTTAGTAAATCTCCTACCATAAATATATCAAAACTTAATTATTGATTAGTAATATGCATTGCCAAGAACTTAATTTGAACAACTTTAAAGATGATTTTCTCAATATTTAGATTTTTTTTGCACCCTCAGATTTTCAAATATTGTCCAAACCATACATCAATGGAAATATGATTAGCTTTCAGATCTTCGAATTTCGAAAAATTGACCTTTATGACTGGTTTTGTGCTCCAGGGTCACACATATAAACTCTATGCAGTAAAACAAAGGTATTCACCCACCTCGGTGTCTTTCTTGCATACTTTACTGATGTCATTTTTAGACGATGCCTGAACAGAAAACAGAAAAACACACACAGGTGAGCCAATGATCTCACAGACATGTCTAGAGATGATATAAGATCTGTGCATTGACCTGTTTGCAGTCCCTGCGGCACTCTGTGTTGATGGCCAGCTCACAGCAGCCCAAACCCACCCATCCGTCCGACTTCTTTGATGCCCCTGGACAAGTGCACAATCACAGAGACCTTTACACCCTTACGGAAGAGACGCGTGTTCACGTGTGCTATTAGTATACTTATATTAAACTAAACAATAAGAACGTATACCGTTAGTCTACTTATGTACTTCTCAGAAACATACTTATGTATGTATGTATACTTCACTAACACTAGTCTGAATATATATGTGCTATGTGTTTTCATTGTTATACGGTAGGGGGCGCTAGTACACATCTAGTGTACAGAAAACACAAGTGAAGAAGAAACCGAAACAACAGATGTAATCAAACACCGTCATCAGACATAAAACAGTGTGACGTTATGAATAAAATGACGAGGTAATAATGACAGTCAAGCTTTGTGGTGTTGATCGACTCCATCTACATCATTCTGAATCAATTCATATCAGCTTTTAGCTCAAAATGTTGTGTATTTGTTTATGAAACATACCCACATTCAAGTGTTTAAAAAATTATGCATGAAGCACTAATTTTGATGTTTTGTGTGCTCAGATATTCACATTACGAAATATTAATACCTAAATAGGGACATAGTAGTATACTTAAAGCATGATGTCAAGTTTACTATACAGTATACTTGCAGTATAAAACTAGTAGACTATACTTCAAAGAGCACTAAAATACTACTACAAGTATTTAATACTAAGCTCACTTTTAGTATAGTTGCAGTACAAGCTAAAAACATTGATGTAAACTAGTCGTGTACTCAAAGCTTACTACTGTTATACTTTTAGAAAGGGGGGCAATTTAGTCCCAAGGAGTATTGAAATAGTACACTTACAAGTATACTACTAGATATTTGTATGCTTACTACATAAAGTGCACTTACAAATATACTTGAAGCATACTTAATAAAGTACACTACTTTTTGGTAAGGGTAGTGAGCTAATGCAAAAGCATACTTGATAAAGTAAACTTGAAGTATACTACTTTTTGGTAAGGGTAGTGAGCTAACGCAGAAGCATACTTAAAGTAAACTTGAAGTATACTACTTTTTGTTAAGGGTAGTGAGCTAACGCAGAAGCATACTTGATAAAGTAAACTTGAAGTATACTACTTTTTGGTAAGGGTAGTGAGCTAATGCAGAAGCATACTTGATAAAGTAAACTTCAAGTATACTACTTTTTGTTAAGGGTAGTGAGCTAACGCAGAAGCATACTTGATAAAGTAAACTTGAAGTATACTACTTTTTGGTAAGGGTAGTGAGCTAACGCAGAAGCATACTTGATAAAGTAAACTTGAAGTATACTACTTTTTGGTAAGGGTAGTGAGCTAACGCAGAAGCATACTTGATAAAGTAAACTTGAAGTATACTACTTTTTGGTAAGGGTAGTGAGCTAATGCAGAAGCATACTTGATAAAGTAAACTTCAAGTATACTACTTTTTGGTAAAGGCAGTGAGCTAATGCAGAAGCATACTTGATAAAGTAAACTTGAAGTATACTACTTTTTGTTAAGGGTAGTGAGCTAATGCAGAAGCATACTTAATAAAGTAAACTTGAAGTATACTACTTTTTGGTAAGGGTAGTGAGCTAACGCAGAAGCATACTTGATAAAGTAAACTTGAAGTATACTACTTTTTGGTAAGGGTAGTGAGCTAATGCAGAAGCATACTTGATAAAGTAAACTTCAAGTATACTACTTTTTGGTAAAGGCAGTGAGCTAATGCAGAAGCATACTTGATAAAGTAAACTTGAAGTATACTACTTTTTGTAAAGGGTAGTGAGCTAATGCAGAAGCATACTTAATAAAGTAAACTTGAAGTATACTACTTTTTGTTAAGGGTAGTGAGCTAACGCCGAAGCATACTTGACGAGGAGTCTTGAATGCTGAGCGCTTGGCTTGGGTTCTTTATGAGCTGAAGCTCGGTGCTCTGGACGGGGTTTAAAGCGCTGTAAGGTGTAGTTTGACTGATGTGACGTGGGATATTTGTGCATCTGGGAGGCATTAGAGACTCTAAATCCTCTCTTGTGTTCTTTTAAGGCTGGTACAGGTGTGTTCTGCTCTAAACGTCTCCATCTGTGCTCCAGCGTTCACCTACCCGGCAGTGTGCTGTTGATGCAGATCCAAAGTTCACTCTGCAAAACCAAAAGGAGATGTTTAGCATGACAAAAACTCAGAATACATCATGTACTCGCTCTCATGTGCTTCCAAACCGGACGATTATTCTTTGCAATCCAGAAGAAGTCATAATTTACTGAAAATCTCAACATGAGGGAGATGCTGATGAAGGCAATGTTCAGGTTCAAAAGACTCAAAATGAATTTAGAACAAGCAAAACAGCAGTTTTATTAAATAAAATTACTTTTGAATATTTATGCATGACATAAATTATGATTATGCACTGCTTTAGGTCACTATTGACATAAGCAAGTTTGTGCATTGAGCACGTTTTACTCAAATTGATATGCTGATATTATTTATACGGTGTGAAAATGAAGCAAAAACATTAAATAAGAAAAACAACAACAAGAGGATAAAATACACTGATGTTCAAAAGTTTAGGATTGGGATGATTTTTTTATATTTCTAAAAAGAAGTATCTTCTGCTCACCAATGATGCATTTATTAATTTGCATTCATATTTTTCGATTCACAGATTAATAGAAAGTTCAAAAGAACAGCGTTTATTTGACATATAAATATTTGGAAAATTATAAATGTCGCTTTTGATCAATTTAATGCGTTCTTGATGAATAAAAGTATTAATTTATTTGGTCTAAAAATGGTCTGTACAGTACATCTGGAAATCATAATTGATAGTTTTAGCAACACAAAATACACAATAGAATATGTGAAGCATCTCAAATACCGAATTATTAAAACAGCTGTTATAAAGGACCCGTGTGAAAGCAGCCGGTGTACAAAGATCCCTTCACGAGAAACGTCTCTGGAGAGCCTCCTAAAATGACTCGACTTTAATTAAAAGTAGATGCAGATGAGCTCCTCATAATCAAACACATCTCATATAATTTGAACGGAGCACAAACAACAATGTGCTTTGGATGCGTTCAACACATTTGATTTGGACTTTATGATGCTTTAACCCATCTTCAGGGAATCAGCGCCGGTCCAAAACCAAACAGGCCCGAGGCTTAATTAGAGGCTGGATGTAATTGCATATTGCCGGTGCTTTGAAAGAGGGTGGAGGCGTCTGGCTTCATTACTGCCAAGCAGGTAAAAACCACAGCCCCAGACCCCGAGGGAGGAACAGGAAGCGGCGGCGTAAACACAGATCTGGAGAAGAGAGGGAGCGGCTTACCAGAGACTCGGGGCAGTAACTGGGCAAGCGCTGGAGAAGGTGCTTCAGACGCGATTCACTCCTGATGGTCGCGAGCTGCAGACATGCACACACAGAAGTTTGGGTTAATAGCTGTAGCTCAGCCGCACATACGAATGACCTTCCTTTGCATGGGATTTATTACACTTCCTTTGATTTAATTCAATGCAATCCCATCAGCTTTGTGCAAAACTGACACAGAAACATGCATCTATGCTTTTCTATACTGATTTGCATTCCTTCACGAATGGCTGGTGTAATAATAGTAATTATAGCCTATTATTATTAGTTAGGAATATATAATGCAATATATATATGCATGGGTCAAAGACGTTAAGATGTACACCTTAACAAGAAATTAACAAAAGTATTTTATATTCATACAAAGCATATTAAATGTAAGTAAAGTGTCTACTTTTAAGGTTTTTGGAGAATAAAATGTCAAAATTAGGTTTCAAATAATGCTACATTGTCAATATTTATGTAAAAACATGCTTATTCTGACTTGTTCACATTAAAATATATAAAAGAATAAGGGAGCATATTAAATATTATTGTGTTTTAAATGAGCACAACATTCTTACTGACAAACAGGCCGAACCTAGGATAGTGGCACATTTTTAAAATACAACTAATTAGTATTTGGGGTGAACGTAATTAGTCCTTTAATATGCCATAAATTGATTTTTGTTGTAAATATGCCTGAAAAGATTGTTACACTGAATTTAGTGAGTGCCTTCTGTAAATCAAGGAAAAAATTAAATGCAATTAAATTGCACAGAAAACTTTTTTTTTTGGCGGTGGGGGGGGGGGGGGGGCAACAATTTAAAGCAGTATTACACTGATTGTTTTTATGCTTAAACGCTTTTTCGTCATATATATATATATTAGTGGTGGGCCGTTATCGGCGTTAACGTGCTGCGTTAACGTGAGACTCTTATCGGCGATAAAAAAAATATCGCCGTTAATCTATTCTCAAAGTTGGGTTGGGAGCTGGGTCTATACTACGCAAGCTATGATGACTTTCACCCTGATATTTTAGCGCGGATGTATACCTAGCCGAATTGCACTGTAGGGGGCGAGAACGAGTCTTCGAACTAGAGGCTCGCAGTCCGTGATGGACAGATTGTTAACGGCTGGTCTATGTGGTAATACAATCGGGCAGGACATCCAAACGCTCACCTATCATTCATCAACCTCAAATATGGCTTTTCATCTGAAAGATGTATGTAGTAGCAACTTTACATGGCCGCTCAATATGATGTTAACCTAGAGAAATGTGCGCTATTGAAGTGTTTGTGTGGAAGCGCGTTTGCTGCAGGACAGGCTCCGGTGCGTTCACTTGCTCTTAAAATCTCCGTCATTCTTCGTCATACAGATAAAAGTAGCCTAATACATCTTTCGAATCTGTAAAAACTCTGCGTTTATTTGTGTGCACTCAGAATAACAACGAAACGTTGCGCTTTTAAGCAAACAGGATGCGCTTTAAGTCTCATGTGAACTTGAGCGAGAAACTTCGAAACTCCGTCTTTGAAAAATATATCTATAGAGAGTGAAATGTCTAAAAAATAAAAATAGAAGACGTGTGTGTTAGCATGGATGATTTACATGAAATTGAATCTGTGCAACACTGTGCATAAGATGGCTTTCAGTTCAATATAATTACAAAAAACGACATTTTGGGTTTTTATTCAACTAATAAGGTGGGCACGCTGTGATCTGTACTATATTTTTACTGTAATTGACAGTTATCGGCAAAAAAAACAACAACACGGGAGTGGGAGGGAATGGGAGTCATTCTTCCGGGAGTGGAACGGGATTTTCCCCCAGTTTTTTCGTGGGATTGGGACGGGAAGAGATTAAAGTTTGTGATGCATTTTGGAAACAGGAGATGAGCCCCTGGTCTAATGCGCCACCTGGCTTGAGAAACCCGTTCTCAAAGACTTACTTTTAGTCATTATTTGGGTAGCACACATATTCTGAATGCCTTCGGCAGAATTCAAATGAGCCATTTTAATCTAGATTAATCTAGATTAAAAAAATTAATCTATGCCCACCCCTAATATATATATATATATATATAACCTAATTAGTATTTGGGGTGAAAGTAATTAGTCCTTTAACCCTTGTGCGTTCTTCAGGGTCTTTTTGTCCTGCAAACGACATTTGCAGAATTAAAAAAAAACTATTATCTTTGTCCAAATGGCATGAGACTTTGTTCGGTGGTAAACACCTTCCAGATCTACAAACATGAAATACAATTGGAATGTAATCTTGATTTTATGTTCGAGTGAAAAAAACAGTCGCACTTATGGTCTTTGTAATTTTGAAACAAAATAATTGTTTTTTTTAAACAAATGTAATTTTACTATATTTATGAATGTTTTTACTCTACATTTGTGTAGTTTTTGGAGGATTTGTGATTTTTATTTATTTATATAAATACATTTAAAAATATATTTTTATAAAAAAACTGCTTTTATGTAAAATTCACTTTATAAACGACCCACGTTTCTCTTTCATTCATGAGGATAACATGCATCATTTAACATGGTTTGGTGGAAAATTATCATAAATCCTCCAAAAACTACACAAATGTGGAGTAAAAACATTAATAAGCAGATTAAAATAAAAATTTAAAACTATTATTTTGATAAAAAATTACATTTTGTTATTTGTAATATGTCATAAATTATTTTTTGATGTAAATATGCAAGATTGTTACACTGAATTTAGTGAGTGCCTTCTGTAAATCAGGGAAAAATAGAAGATATTTATGCAATTAAATTACACAAAAAACGTTTAAAAAAAATGGGGGGGGGGGGGGGGCAACAATTTAAAGCAGTATTACACTTATTGTTTTTATGCTTAAACACTTTTTCGTCATACATATGCCGTGATGCATACATAAATTGCATTAAAAAAAAGATTTTTCAGTTCCCGGCATATTTGAAGATATGAAGCGCTCTGTGAGAACGTCTCATTGTGTTTGTGTTTCTCAAGCTCTGGATCTCCACGTACAAGTGCTCTGTGAATAATGAGCTGTTTCTGCTGATGAAGGATAATTAGTGACACATGGGGACACAAAATGTGAAAATATGAATTTGATGTTTCAAACGATTTCTTTCTGCAACAAACACATTGGACCTGTTACAAAGAAACTACAAAAAACACAACATGCACCAAATGCAATTTGATTCTGGTTTGTTCTACTCTTCAGAGACTTTAAGTTTGTTGTGAATGATATTTTGGAATACACTGAATTAACACCGCCTCGGGCTCATGTGTGACAGCCAATCAGAGGACTTGGAGGCGGGTCTCAGACAGCATTAGCCAATCACAGGAATTTGAAACTTTTTCAAGTTTCCACCATTTCTTTTGTAATATTTAATACTTTACTCATCTGCCACCATTATTATATTAAACCAATATTAAACAAATAAACACAGGTATAATTTAAATGAACTCATTATTATGTAGGCCTAATATGATGAATAGATTATTTAAACATCATATGGTGTAAGCAATTTTATTTAAATCATTTTATAATTTAATTCAAATGTGATTATTTTGTCAACATTCATTTAAGTATAAAAAATAATAACTTAATTTACAAAAAAGCAATGCAATTCTGTAATAAGATATTATTAAAAAGGCATGTTTTTTAAGTTTAAGTGTCTTGGATTGACCTTCATTTCTATCTGCTGTGTGCAGAAATTATGCACAGAAACATTAATGTGTTTCTATACTATTTCTATACAGTCCTGAGTGCAGTTATAGTCTATGATTGCCACGGAAACTGTGTTAATGAACACTCACGAGGATGAGGATGAGGGTTAACAGGCTTTAATTAACTCTCACACGTAGATATTAACATAAACAATACCTGACAAACTCTAACTGAACAGACAGAACTCAAGCACACAGATCATTAACAAGACACAGGTGAACTTAACGATGCAATCAAATCAAAAACCATGGCAACTAACTAAACAGTCACACATGGTGACACAGTAATAATAAAACAGGGTTGTCAATTTAGTATGATTATATGAAAAATAATTACCAAAAAATTACCTGATTAATCATAACCCTTAACTTGTACACAAATTCCATAAAAAATAATTCTCATTTCACCACTTTTTGTTATTGTTGTAATATTCAATACTCATCTGCAACATTTGATTTTGTTTAAAACAAATATTGATATATTTATATAAGCTTAATATTATAGATAAAAAGGCATTTTAATTATTTAATAAATGATTTAATCATATCAAGTAATTAATTTGTTTTATAAAAATATTAAATTAAATTAAAATGTAATTTAACGACTTATTTTAGGAATTAATGTAAAAATAAAACAAGGTTGCTAATTTAATCAGTTAATTTAGTATGATTATATGAATAATAATGACTAAATAATTGACCACATTTCTGTTGTTGTTGTAATATTTGCAACATTGTTTATGTTTTAAACAAATATTGATATATTTATATAAGCTTAATATGATAAATAAACATGAATTTTTCTTTAGTCAATTAATTTGGTTTAATTCTAAAAAATAAAAAATAAAAAATTTAAATTCAATTCAATTATACTTTAACCAATGGACAAATATAACATGAAAATTAAGCAGAAGTAATATTTCTGGTGTATGCGCGCAGCGTTATAAAGAACCGCGCGATCAAAGTAAAGTCCATTTGGACAAGTTCTGCTGGTTCTTGCTTCAGGGTTTTGTTCAGAGGCTCAATCGATGGCGCGGAGCTCTTCTGAAGCAGCGTGGCCCCTCCTCGTCTCTCCATTAGGATGAAACGGGCCGGGTCTGTAACAAGCCGCCATTATTCTCTCCGGCTAATCTGCAGCTTTATAGATCCGTCTGCATCTGATGGGCTTTTAGCTCTGCGTCTGATGCTGTTCTCTGTGTTTGTGGCAGGTGCATACAGCAGGCTTCACTGTACTGAATGGGACAGACCCGTCTGAACTTCATAAAGAGCTCCAGAGCTCAAAGGACACGGGAGCGAGAAACCAACACGCAGCAGAGAGAGAGACTCGTGTTTGCTCTGAGCTCTCCTCTCGCGGATTCTGTGACCGTAACACAACATACGGCTTTCCTTTACATTTCAAAGAAGATTCTACGGTTATTACATGGTTTTTGACCATGACTATGTCATACAATGTTATATAGATAATATTGCTTAATTTTTTCTTTTTTTAATCTGTGTGTCTTTTCATATATATATATATATATATTAGGAGTGTAACGGTACACAGATGTCACGGTTCGGGGGTCACGGTTCGATACGATTTCGGTACAACAGAAAAAGAAAATCTACTATGCTCGGTTTCTTTTCATTTATTTTAAACAGACAGTAGTACAAATTACATTTTACAAAAGCACAATGTTTTGTTTTCATTGTGAGCGTACACAAATAGAAGCAGACCTTTATACAGTGATGCATTATTAATAAGACAATAAGTGTTTAAAGTTGATTCTGCTGGTATAAGGAAACAGTTCAAGTGATCACACACACACACTCACACACACTCACACACACACACTCACACACTCACACTCACACTCTCACACACACACACACACACACACACACTCACACTCTCACACACACACTCACACTCTCACACACACACACACTCTCTCTCTCTCTCTCTCACACACACACACACACACACACACACACACACACACACACACAAAACACATCAGTTCCAGCATTGCTAACTTGAAAATCAAAATCAAATACAGTGAGACAAATATAAGCGTCCGCCTCTGTGTCACCGCTGGAACTTGATTAAAGTATAAAGCCTATAGTTTACATAATAAATAATAGTTTGGTATTCAGATCGATTGCAAATATGGAAATATTATGGAATATTTGGATTTGTGCCGAATGAGAGAGATAGGACACACGAACACAAAGCTCCATTTCGCAAACAGTTGAAAAGCCTTTAAAGTAACTCCTTTGTCCGTGTCTAGTGGGCTTTGCTTTCAAGTGTGCAACTCGTGGCATTCGCTGTTCTTCTGCTGCCGGTTATCAAGCAGCATTGCATTACTGCGAGCGCCCCCTTTTGGATTGGGGGGGAATTGCCTGTATTCGTTGTAAGACCTTATGCACCGAACCGAGAGGTCCGTACCGTGACGGTTGTATCATTATACATGTATTATTACACCCCTAATATATATATATATATATATATATAAAGAAAAAAAAACTTCAAATAGGTCTAACAGCCATAAATTCCAAACCTGGTAAAACTGATGGACAGATAGTAATAATTTGAGCTATTTTAAATATTTTCCAATAATGCAATAAAAAATAAAATTCTGTACTAAGGAATTATTAGTAACTTATAAAAAACATGTTTTGTAATATCTATGAAAAGCTTTCTTCATCTGTCGGTTTTATTGTCTTTGAATCGTCTTGATTTGGATGGGATTGATTGTGAATAATTTCATTAAATAAGCAGTATGTCATTTTCATTTAGTTTCAGTGTTTGTGTTCAAAGACGTTTAGTTTAATTTAGTTTTCTTCTAGTCTAGGGATGCAATTGGCATAAAAAGTTAACGATGCGATGCATCGGTTTAAAAAGTGTGCATCAGCTACAAAGTTGGCAATTATATTGTGATGCATCGTTTCGAACATATTTGCATCGGTAAAAACCTATTTATTTATATATAATTACTAATGGATGCATTATGCTTTTATTATTTAGAAATTAAATTCACACAAGCTCACTAATTTATGCACGTTTTTTCTTAAGCAGCCCTTAAAGGGGTCATCGGATGCCCAGTTCACACAAGTTTATATGATTCTTTAGGATCTTAATGAAAAGTATATAACATACTGTGGTTAAAATGTCTCAATGGTAGTGTAAAAACACCTTCTTTACCCTGTCCAAATCAGCTCTGTTTTCAGCACGCTGTTCTAGTTCATGTCGCTTTAAATGCTAATGAACTCTGCTGACTCCGCCCCTCTCTTCCGTGGAGTGATGAGCAGACCATAGATATGTGTAGATCCCTTTTAGACCGCTCCAGATACGTTGACGCGTCAGCCATCTCACATTCACCATAATAATAAATGAATATTCAAAGATATACAACTGTATAACTTGCTGTTAGACGCACTCAGTCAATGCACTCAAAGATTTGCAGACCGTTTCAAAAATAGCATATCGTGGCTCCTAGTAACTGTCCATAATGAGGAATCTAGGTATATATATATATATATGGAGCATACTAAACTTCAGCCGCAAAACTGGCTAACTAGCACATTATTAGGAAAAGCGATTAGCAAAGATTCATAAAACCCCTTAAACTCACTTCTTCTGTAGATAAAGCTAGATCACGAATGATTCGGGAGAACATAGATGCATTTATGTAGATCGGGGATCAGTGCATTCACATTAAAGCGAAAGTAACTTTAATCCTCTGTGTCTTCAGCAGCTCAGATGTCAGGAGTTAATGACGACTGCTATATTCATTATTATATCCAACAACTAAACACCTCAATCACTTAATCTGAGACATCTTGTCTTCCCTGCACCGGAGGACAGACACTCAGGGGGGCGGGGCTAAGGTAAGACATACCTGTCAATCAACTATAGTGGGAGGGGCCTGTACAGAACTACATCATTCTGACAGGAGTCTCAGAACAGCCTGATTTGAGACACTGGGTGGATTTTTATCATTATAGGATGGATGTGTACACACACTTCCAACACATATTTATGTTCAAACAACTTGAGTGAATTTTGCATCCGATGACCCCTTTAATGTCGATTACGGCAAACAGCGAATATATCAGTGCTTTTTAATGCATTTGAGACATTGTGTTTTCCTCAGTGCATAACTGACAAGTCACAGGTTCATCTGTAAATGTTAGAAAGTCATGCAAACATATCTATTTAGCTAATTCTGAGTAAAATATAAATTTTGCTCAAATATTTGTTGTTGGACATTAAATGTGTCTTTTTGAGTGTGTGTGTGTGTGTGTGTGTGTGTGTGTGAGAGAGATAGTGTGTGTGTCTGAGTGAGTGAGTGAGTGAGTGAGTGAGTGAGTGAGTGAGTGAGTGTGTGTGTGTGTGTGTGTGTGTGTGTGTGTGTGTGTGTGAGAGAGAGTGTGTGTGTGTGTGTGTGTGACTCTGAGTGAGTGTGTGTGTGTGTGTGTGTGTGTGTGTGTGTGTGTGTGTGTGTGTGTGTGTGTGTGTGTGTGTGAGTGTGAGTATATGTATGTGTGTGTGTGTATGTGCTTGCGTGTGTGTATGTGCTTGCGTGCGTCCATGCGTGCATGTGTGTGTGCATGTGCGTGTGTGTGTGTGTGTGTGTGAGTGAGTGTATGTATGTGTGTGTGTGTGCATGCGTATGTGTGCGTGCATGTGTGTGTGCATGTGCATGTGTGTGTGCGTGCGTATGTGTTCATCCGTGTGTGTGTGTGTGTGTGTAAGCTTCACCTGTTCACAGGCTCCTCTGCACTGAGGAAAGTGCTCCGCAGCATGATGGCAACAGGACGGATCTGGAAACACAGAGAGACAGAGTGAGATTCAGTTTGATCCAGTCACTCCCGTCATACTTCACTGTAAGAATAACGCTCGCCGGCTCTTTGAATTCACCCACAATTACTCAGACTAAGTCTCTTGAAAGGGCAGTTTCAGTAAATCAGGATGGGTTTCTATACATGGAGACTTACTGAAGCTCCGGTCAGCATTTGATTCTCACCGCAACACTAATTACTGCCAACATTCAACATACATTAAGTTATGAGTTGCGTTATAAGGTTATATGATATGCATCAATGAAAGAACATCAGTATATTTTATGTTTTTCTGTAAGTTGTTTTTAGCAGCTTACACACATTTTCAAAACTTTACACAAATCCAAGAATTGCACACACAATGCAAAACACCTCACATCTCATGCAAAACGAAGCGAAACATTTGCAAACACATAATATTAATTCCTGTGTGTTGCATAGAGAACTGTGTGTTGTGTTAGTGTTTTATGAAATTATAAACCGAGTCAAAGGCTGAGAATTAGTGTCTGGTTTTGCAGATTCTGCTGTTTGAGTGACAGCTTTCAGAAACTGTGAAGAAACAGTTTGATATTTTCAAAACTGTGGTTTCTAGAAAACATCTGTGTTGACGAATGACTGCAAAGCTGTGTTAACGCTGCAATCTCAAAGCGTCAGGCGTTGGAATCAAACCCAGGAGAGAATAACGTGAGCAGACTGAGAAGAGATAGTGACAGATCGGTGAGCTCTCGGAGAGCTGGAGAAGCTCCTGTGCTTCTGCCACGCTTTATAATCATCACACGGAAGAGCTGTGCCTTTGAAAACGTCTATTCTCATCTGTTTATGCTCCTCTGGAAAAAGTGCTTTCATCTCAGCCGTCCTCCATTTGCGTCTCATCCTTTCATCAGCGTGATTGGATCTGATTCTTCAGCATCTCTTCTCTCTGGATCTCACTGCCGAGTGCTCTTCTTCACTTCTGGACGAGCTCTGCTTGCTGTCTTCGAGCGTCTGAGACACACCAGCCTTTCCTTTCATCCCGCCGGTGAAGATGGAGACGGCACCGCTGGATGTGCAGTAAATCTGCCGCTGATGTTCTTCTGAGGTGGAGGAATTGACCTCCATTGTCTCTGATGTAAAGCCACTAAATGAAAGCATCGCTCCTCTGATGGCGTGCGTGGCATTCGTGACGAAGCGGCGATAAACAGACGCTCACAGTCTGAGTAAAGACGTGAAGCCAAAGCTGTGCAAAGGTTGGTTTATGACTGGAAGATTCACCTCTTCTGTTATTCAGCCTGCGCCGATTAGACTCGATACACAGCGTTTAGAGCTCTTAACAGTGCCTACACATGATCATTTAATAACATTTCCAGCTATTTTACAAGGAAAAAAATTACATAAATCAGGGATTATTATTTTAACATTATCCATTATTTATTTAATTTAATTTATACAACTTGAACTAACACTGCCTTATCATAAAAGGTCAAATTATGTAGTCTAATAATTATCTGAGACTTATTGGCCTTTATTAAAATGTGATATAAATAATAATAATAATACTGCTTAATACTGATTTACTGCTTATTAATTATTATATATTATATATAATAATAATAACAAAAATTTAAATTATTATTATTAAAATTATCATTATTATTTTGTTTGTATTATTATTATTATTAAATAAATTGTATTACTGCTTATAAATTATAATAATAATTTCACATATTTTAAAATGTTAAGTAATGATTACAATGTTTTTATTAAAAACAGCTTTACTATTAATAAACTATTATAAATAATAATAATATCATATCATTATTATTATTTCAAATATTTACAAATTAATATTAAAATAACCGCTTTACTGCTTATGAATAATAATAATAATATATTTTAGAAAATATTTAAATAACTGATTATGAATTATTATAAATAATAATAATAAAATAATAATGTAAAAATTGTATATATTTATTATGAATGAACAATACTAATAATAATAATAATAATATACATTTAAAAAATATATATTTAAATAACTGCTTTTGGATTATTATAAATAATAATAATAATAATACGATCATGCATACTTTTTTCTTCTTAAGAATGAATAGTTATATTAATTATGCTAATTGTTACTGTTGTATAACCTTGACATTTTTTACTTTGGGGACACCAATTAATTTTCTATGATTTCTATTAATTTAAATTTCTAAATTGAAACCATTGTTATGATTGAAGAGGTGTTTTCAAGTCAATCAAGGCATGCATGAATTATATTTCTAATACATATACAAATATGATTGACCGTGTAGCCAAGCTCGGATCCTGGGAACCAGATCCTATCCAGCATTAGTGAGTAACACATGCTAGTATTTGGAGCTCCGCTGCTACTGTGTCCCTGCTTTTCTGAAAAATCGTAATAATGCCACCCACAAGCCACATCAAAGGGGGACCCCCCCCCCCCCCTTCCTCAACGCTCCTAA
Source organism: Schizopygopsis malacanthus (assembly GCA_027474115.1). Taxonomy (NCBI): domain Eukaryota; kingdom Metazoa; phylum Chordata; class Actinopteri; order Cypriniformes; family Cyprinidae; genus Schizopygopsis; species Schizopygopsis malacanthus. The sequence goes on from CM049886.1 coordinate 26,888,894, forward strand.
ACATCCACTTCACCCCCCAAACCTGCTGCTTTCCCCCCAGCGTCCTCAGCAGCGGGAAGGCTCCCCGGGGAGTGAGGGAGAACGGGTAAAGGGTGTTTGTGAAAGAGCACATTTGATGTCCAGAGACTCTCTGCCGGGAATTGAAGAAAGAGAGGCACTTTGACGACGGTGATCAAACAGCAATGAGAAGCAGACGAGAGCGGGGGTTATAGTATGCGGCCCCGAGACCCTGAACCGCTTCCTAAGACACCCATGAGGATCCCATCAAAGTTCAAAGCCTCGGTTAGAGCGCCTACATACACAACTGGAACAGATAAACCCTACGCTAACCTACCGCTGACCAGTCCTGCAGCGCACGGTGCTGGAAACACAAGACTGAGCTGACCAATATAGACCTTGATTGAGCCTCGAGTAATGATTGAGGTAACCAATCGTACAATGATGAGGGTCAGCGAAGGGTCTACGGCTTACAGGTTCACGGTAGAGAGAGAAAGCAGATGCACTTTTTCAATACAGAGAGGAGGACCGTCAGCGATAGACGTAGTAACACAAGCTACGTAATCAGATTACTTATTCAAGTAACTAGTAAAGTAACACATTCCTTTTAAATTTAAAGGATAACTAAACCCCTGGTCAGAGCCTAACTCCACCTACTGGCAATATTTGAGAAATGCTGGGAAAGTGGGCACAGAGAGGAGGAGCCGAGCTCGTCTAGGGGCGTGGTTAGTAAGTGCCATCATATATCACAGGGGTATGCAACGTCCAATAGGAAAACTCAACCGCAGTAGCCACCGTTCAACCTGAAGAGGGCAGCATTTAGACGCTTTTACACCATATAGTGTAGAATTAAAACTCTTTATAACCAAAACATTTACTCGAATCAATGCACAGCACTAATAAAGACACAGTCTTACAGATCATCAACTCAAAAAAGCTGTTTTAGGGTTTAGTTACTCTTTAAATAGCTGAGATACATTTTCAAATAAGTAAAACTTTCACTGAGAGCACTCCAGTCACTGTATTTAGAGTAATCAGGAGTTAAGGTTAAGGAGTCCGAAATATTCGCATGTTAAAAAATGTGCTTTTCTGCGTTTTCGCATCCGTAGCATTTGGACAGGACTCCGTGTGCAATAACTTTAAGTGCAAAGACAGATGCATTCATTTCAACAGCCTCCAGATTATTTTCTTAAACGCTGGTTAACCAGAATAAGATTGGTTTTGCTGAGCTTGGCATCAAATATATGCTGAGATTCTAGCAAACGGTCAATGAATAAATACCGCTTGACCACATTATGACAGCAATATTCATTACCATAATATAGTCTTGTGTGAAAACTTTAGGACTCATTGGGTTATGTTGGCTTTTATAGCATGTGAGACTTTTTAGCTTATTTTTCTTAAAACTTGAATATGTGTGTAGTCTTAATTAAAAAAAAATACATAGAATTAACAAAGCAAAAATATTACAAATATCATGAAAGTTATTAATTCATATGTGACCCTGGAGCACAAAACCAGTCATAAGGGTCCATTTTATAAAATTGAGATTAATGCATCATCTGAAAGCTAATAATATTTCCATTGACGTATGGTTTGGACAATATTTGAACTAAACTATGCCAGCTCTGACCCAGTATTAAAGGCCACATATTGTTCAAAATTCGCATAAATGTGTGTAAGCAGTGTCTGTACACAACCACCCAATAATGATACAAATCCACCCACTCCTTTTAATCCCCATAAATCATAAGATATGGCTTTAAAACACATGATTTCAGCGTGATAGACATGATAATCAAATCCAAACAGATGTTTTTAGCAGAGTAGAGCTGTAATAGCACAGCCCTGTTCTGGAAAAGGGGGCGGGGAGAAGCAGCTCATTTGCATTTAAAGAGACATGCACAAAAACAGCCCGTTTCTGCTTCCACTTAACATAGGCATTTTCAAAATGATATGATAAATTATCTGTGGGCTGAAAATTCTGAGGACACATTAATAGATCTCCTTTAAAGTATGCATTTAAATAGGCTGTGTACATGCATGTATGCCACCATTGAGCAGCGTTAACACTCAGAATCCAACATGCCACATCAGAAGTGCTTCTATGCCACCTTTGCACTGTGAAGTTGCATTACGTCATACAGTACTTTGAAACTATGTGCTGAGGTTAACATAGTTTAGGATGACTTTCATGCTGCATTGCATCTGTATACAGCATTTTTAAAAGAAGGCTATTGAGTTTCTGAAGATGCTGTTATTTAATGTAAATGTCACTCAAGTATTTCAGACTGGCGAAGCTGTTCTCAGATCAGCATAAAAGGGCAGCTATCAGCCCATATACGTGGTTAAAGAGAAGGGAAGCGGAGCAATGTGTGGCCTCTTTGTGGGCGTTGCCAGGGTCCCTTAACGAGCTGGGACTTTAATGACACAGTTGAAGGTGCAGTGGAGCATTCAGTCCGGGTTACAGCTCGTCTGAACCGACCGAAGACCAAACTCATTACTGCTGCTGTGGAAACTGATAAAAGCCATGGACACGGCTGGTCACTGAAACGGGACCGGTCACTTCAGAGCTGGACATTATACCAGACAGGATCACTTGTGCACCGAACCAAGCTGTAACGAGCAATGACAGATACACTCCGGCCGGCTGAGATGAAGCCTACAGGCTGCTAATTAGACGGAAAGGACAAACTCTATATCTGACCAACCAGCAGACATATACTGACATCTACATTTAGTCATTTAGCAGACGCTTTTATCCAAAGCGACTTACAATTGGGTAAGATGTCAGTATCTCTTATCTATACAAGATATAGAGAAATACAGTACATAAGCAGATGTGCTTTAATGTCACAATTCTGAATTTTATTATCTTGCAATTCAGGAAAAGAAAAGTCAGGATAACCGAATATAAACTGAGAATTAAGATGCAATTCTGTCTCTTTTAGTGGTGAAAAAAACAATTTCAACAAATAAACTCTGACCCGCAATTCTGTTTAAATCTCAAAAAGTCAAAATATAAACTCAGAGGTAACACTTTTTACAATAAGCTTCATTGGTTAACAATATTAGTTACCATGAACAATACTTCTATAGCATTTATGTTGATTAGTATTTATTAATGCATTATTAAAATCACAAGTTTAATGCACTGTGAACTAACATGTACCAACTAATAATGAAAAACTCTATTTTTATTAACTAACGTTAACATAGATGAATAAATAGTGTAATAAATGTATTGATCATTGTTTGTTAATACATTAACTAATGTTAACACCTTATTGTAAAGTGTTATCAACTCAGAATTAAGAGATATAAATGTGCATTTCTGACTTTTTTTGTTTTACGGTGAAAAAAAAAACAGAATTGTGAGATATAAACACAATCTCTGAATTATGAGTTTATATAGATATTCTGCTTTTTCTGTGAGTTTGTTTGTTTGTTTTTTTGCGGCCACAGAATAAAAAATAAAGAAAGGTAATTGCTACATTTTATCTTAATTCTGACATTTATAATTAGAATTGTAGAATTACACTTCATGTCTTGCAATTCTGAGATATTTTCACAATTTAGAAAAAAAAATCAGAATTGTGAAATAGTAAAATCCCCCCCAACTTTTTTTTATACATGAGCCTTAATGCATGAAAATGTGCATAAATAGTACGGCAAATAAAAACGACATACACACACCAAAGCCCATTTTTGCGTATCAATACCATGAGTTTTTGTTTTATTTGGCGTACTATTTATGCACACTTTCATGAGGCAGGTGAGAATAAAACATGGCCATATGGACCCAGAGAAATCAAAGTGATTAAAAAATACAATAGCGCTTCCACAAGGTGCTTCACACACACACACAGAGGAACCATTCAAACCACCTTTCAGTGACATTCAGAGCTCAACGTCTATTATTTTCTGTATAGGAACTAACTGCAAAAATGGCTTGGATTTCAGTAACTCTATGAATAGGACATCCAAATGGTTTTAAATTGCTCTTTACGGTGTTAAAACATTATAAATAGACTTGATGAAAATGTTGAGGTCAAGGTCAATAGGAGCATTACTGCGCTTAACTATAGCAAGACCTGTGGCCATTGACTCTCACTTCAGAGTCTGTTACTCAATTACTTCAACAAGGCCTATTGTTATAAATCCCTGGTGTGAACATCCAGATCCAGGATCTGCATCACACTGACTGAAAGCAGGAGCAGAAGGAGAGTCCAGGACAAGCTGGAAAAACCAACAGTGAGCCGCTGCAACAAAAGGCTGAGCGACAGAGAGGCGGTGCGGGACAATGCTGATCCTGTCACGCTGTAAAGAAGCAAGCGCCGCCACACAGAGACACACAATACAGCTCACACACTCACTCGCCGAGATACACGGCCTCCAGCAGAGGAGCTGCACACACACACACACACTCACTCACTCACTCACTCACTCACACACTCACTCACTCACTCACACTCACTCACTCAGAGTCACACACACACACTCACAACACACACACACACACACACACACACACACACACACACACACACACACACACACACACACACACACACACACACACACTAAAGCTCGGCCTCTCCCTGTGCGATCCCTCAGTACAGTACGGTTCCTGTGATGCCCACATGTCAGGCGGTTATCAATCAGGTCCTCTTGACGCGTGCCGTCTTCATCATGAATGGGACATCTGCCGCAGCAAAGAAAGTTTTTTTTATAAATTAATGTATATTTCCAAACTCAAATGCTGCATCTCTCCGTACAGAAAACTGTGTGCATTTCTGCTGGAATAAAGTCCTTCACTGAAGACATTACATTAAATAATAAAAATGATTCATGTTGAAAATATGCAATGTATGTGGCTGAGCGTGTGAATTATTAAGTCTCTTCCATCGCCAAAGCGCTTGTGAACAGAGCCTCCCTTCACTCTGATGAGACGCGTGATGCTGTCCTTAGCCATCAAAACACACTGGACAAATATTATGAGCTTATATTAAATTATGTAACCACAACATTGACATCCAGTGCTGTCACGTCACCTATTGAGTAAAATCCTAAAAGACCACAGTGTGTTTGTGCAGTTTGACTTCTTGGTGAAGTGTGATGGAGTTCATCTCAAACACACCAAGCGTCCAAAGCGCTGAGAAGCACAGGGTTCGGCTTCAAATGGAGACGAGCGTGAGGAGGTTTACTCGTCCAAACCATACATGAAAGCTCTGAACTCTCATGGTTTGCTGCAGCACGGAGGAACTTCTGAGGAGCGTCTGAGCTTGTTTTCTTTCCTTCACAGCCGAAGTTTGAGGAAACCTCCGCGTCTGCAAAGCACTTCTGCTTGCCCATGTCACCCTTTGCCCCGTCTTTACAATCTAAGAGCTTGTACAATGTTGAATGGCGGCTGATTCTGCTCTGTTTTTCTGCATTCCTGCGTGTCAGGCTCGGAGAGAATAATGCCCGTGGGTCAAAGGTCACTTCCTGTGCATTAATAACCCAACGTCAACAGACCCAGAGGGTGAAATGTAAAGTATCCAACAGTTTCATCATTTCAGAAGATCTAATGCGATCGCAAAGCCAGCAAAGAGGTCAACCGTCTGTTAAAGAACGCTCAGAATCACTTCCAGAAACCACTGCACAAAACAACGAGTTTGTCAAGAAGAACGTTAGGCGATGATTGAGCAGCGTGCAATGTCCAGTTTGTGGCAAGTAAGAGGTTTGACAGCATGCAACAGTCTCCAAGAAAACTGGAGAGAAAAAATAGAAGAGCTTTGGAACATAAACAAACCAAGCAAATTTTGGCACATTTGGCAGAAATTAATGGGAATTCTTTCAAAGATGCATTACAAAAAACTGCAGTAAATATGCTGAAGTATGGAATTAACCAAGCAGCACACTTCCAAAAAAACTCCTCCGAACAAACGGTCAGATGCTCTTCTAATTGGATCGTCTCACACCATGCTGGAACATTTGTGGAGTACATGCAAACCAACTATTAACACATTTAAGTTCATTTTAAGATAAATTTTACTCAAATTGTTGTGCTGATAACATCATTAGTGATAAAAAATGCTTGCATTCAATTAGAAAATAAAGAAAACACAACCATAACAACAACAAGATTTTAGTTGTTGTAGTCAAAAACGTTTAATCTGTTGAAATTGCATTTACAAATTGAAGGGTTATTTTTATAATGAAAGGTTTTAGTAAGAATAGATCAGAAATAAACATGCTTCATGAAGTCATATGTGACCCTGGAGCACAAAACCAGTCATAAGGGTACATTTTTAGAAATTGAGATTTATGCATCATCTGAAAGCTTAATAAATAATATTTCCATTGATGTATGGCTTGGTTTAAAAAAAACAAGAAAATCTTCTTTTTGAATTAATCTGCATATTAATAATCAATAATTACATTTTGAGGGTTTCAAAAAAATCTAAATATTGAGAAAATCTTCTTTAAAGTTGTTCAAATTAAGTTCTTAGCAATGCATATTAATAATCAATAATTACATTTTGATATACTTACATAAGGGAAATATCTTCATGGAACATGATCTTAATATCCTAATGAATTTATTAAGATATTTACTATGCAATAGTTCTCCAATGCAATCAGCTTTTCTCCCTGGTAGAATATAGAATATGTTCATAATGACATGAAAGTGCCAGATGGCTGTAAAGGACATGAAAGGCATTACACTGTACACATGTCCAGCAGATACACGCATGTCTGCAATCAGAAGCGAAGCACGTGAGGCTGGATCGCCCTCAACAGATGCTCTTCAAACCCAATAACAAGACATCAAACACCACAGAGAACGGAGCGAGCGCGGTCCGCACAGATCAGTCTGTAACAGCTTGCACATGTTTCGGTGGATCGTGCAAAACTGTCGTGAGAACGAGTCTGAAAACATCCTTGGAATGAAAAGAATCAAAGAAACAGAATGAACACGGTGTAGAATCAGTGCTGGGGGGGGCATTACAAGTAACGTGGGTTATGTAATCAGATTACTTTAAGTAACTTATTAAAGTAGCGCAATTTAATTTAGAAGGAAATATCTGAGTTACTTTTTTAAATAAGTAACAGTTACTTTGTTTCCATGTATTGAGTGACAGCTCTGGTGTTGTCATGGTGACCGAAATCAGGAGTAAGTGCGGAGCGTTGTGTGTGAACATGATCTTACTGTAGTTCTAGACTAAATATCAACACGATCTTACTGTAGCTCTATTCTAAATATCAACATGATCTTACTGTAGCTCTAGACTAAATATCCACATGATCTTACTGTAGTTCTAGACTAAATATCGACATGATCTTACTGTAGCTCTAGACTAAATATCGACACGGTCTTACTGTAGTTCTAGACTAAATATCGACATGATCTTACTGTAGCTCTAGACTAAATATCCACACGATCTTACTGTAGCTCTAGACTAAATATCCACACGATCTTACTTTAGCTCTAGACTAAATATCAACATGATCTTACTGTAGCTCTAGACTAAATATCAACATGATCTTACTGTAGCTCTAGACTAAATATCCACATGATCTTACTGTAGCTCTAGACTAAATATCGACACGATCTCACTGTAGTTCTAGACTAAATATCAACATGATCTTACTGTAGCTCTAGACTAAATATCCACATGATCTTACTGTAGCTCTAGACTAAATATCAACATGATCTTACTGTAGCTCTAGACTAAATATCGACACGATCTTACTGTAGTTCTAGACTAAATATCAACACGATCTTACTGTAGATCTAGACTAAATATCAATACGATCTTACTGTAGCTCTAGACTAAATATCCACATGATCTTACTGTAGTTCTAAACTAAATATCAACATGATCTTACTGTAGTTCTAGACTAAATATCCACATGATCTTACTGTAGCTCTAGACTAAATATCAACATGATCTTACTGTAGCTCTAGACTAAATATCGACACGATCTTACTGTAGTTGAGACTAAATATCAACACGATCTTACTGTAGATCTAGACTAAATATAGACTAAATATACATGATCTTACTGTACTAGACTAAATATCAACAGATCTTACTGTAGATCTAGACTAAATATCCACATGATCTTACTGATCTTACTGTTCTAGACTAAATATCTAAATACACGATCTTACTGTAGTTCTAGACTCTAGATAAATATACATCTTACTGTAGCTCTAGTACATGAAGTTCTAGACTAAATATCAACATGATCTTACTGTAGCTAGACTAAATATCGACAGACTAAGTCGACACGATCTTACATGTAGCTCTAGACTAAATATCGACACGATCTTACTGTAGCTCTAGACTAAACATCGACACGATCTTACTGTAGCTCTAGACTAAACATCGACATGATCTTACTGTAGCTCTAGACTAAATATCGACATGATCTTACTGTAGTTCTAGACTAAATATCGACACGATCTTACTGTAGTTCTAGACTAAATATCGACACGATCTTACTGCAGTTCTAGACTAAATATGGACACGATCTTACTGTAGTTCTAGACTAAATATCGACACGATCTTACTGCAGTTCTAGACTAAATATCGACACGATCTTACTGTAGTTCTAGACTAAATATCGACACGATCTTACTGTAGTTCTAGACTAAATATCGACACGATCTTACTGTAGCTCTAGATTAAATATCGACACGATCTTACTGTAGCTCTAGACTAAATATCGACACGATCTTACTGTAGCTCTAGACTAAATATCGACACGATCTTACTGTAGCTCTAGACTAAATATCAACACGATCTTACTGTAGCTCTAGACTAAATATCAACACGATCTTACTGTAGCTCTAAACTAAATATCGACATGATCTTACTGTAGTTCTAGACTAAATATCGACACGATCTTACTGTAGCTCTAGACTAAATATCAACACGATCTTACTGTAGCTCTAGACTAAATATCAACATGTTTTTACTCATCTCACCTGCAAAAAAACTGAATAAAACAGTCAAATGCAAACGCAGGATATTATACAAACCTGCAATAATTAAATATATTAAATAAGACAAATATAATTTATGTATTTTATGGCATTTTATTAACCGATGTCTTTGCGGCTGGCCTTTGGTGAACCAATTCAACCATACCAATAAGCAAGAATGACACATTTGTGTTTGATTTTAGTTATTGCTGAATAGTGTTGATCTTTCTTCTCCTGCGTCATATTCTTCATGTGATTAGTTTGAGCTGTGCCCTCTACTGTACAGACGTGAATTTACATTTATTTCAGCCTGAGCCGGATTCACTGTTGTTGTGAAAGGGTTTTACATTTATAAAAGAATATATTTTTTAAATAACAAATTAACAAGCAAGCCCTGCCCAGATTTAAAACGTAACATAACGCATTACTTTCCATAAAATGTAACTAAGCATATAATTTGTTACATTTTTAGAGAGTAACGCAATATTGTAACACATTACTTTTAAAAGTAACTTTCCCCAACATTGTGTAGAATTTCATTAAATGTGAACCAAAAGACAAGAACTAAACTTCACTTAAATACTAACAAACACTGTAGCCTTTAGATTGCAGACATTCCTTATTTGATACTAAATGGATGACATTGATTTTAAGCATGACTCTGATTTTCAGCGACGTCTGCCACCTCAGTTTTTCCTCTTCTTGTCCTGAGCCGTACATGAGGGAGTCTAAATTGGTTGCAGATGTTTGTGTAGGAAAAAAAACTTCATATAGCTACAATGTGAGCGGCTGCTTGATCTGGACGTTATTGGCTGAAGGCGGCGTTTGGAGGAAACACAGCTTTATGTGTGCTGTGAGAGGAAAACTGACCCGCACGCTGGACAACAGTGAATAAAGCTCAGAGCCAACTTCTGCACGCTCACCTTATCTAACGCTAAACATGCCTTCTGTGTGGGTTTCACAGTCAGACCAGTCACAGCAGTTATTTACTGAAGAATCCTGAGCACATGGACACACACACACACACACACACACACACACACACACACACACACACACACACTTCACAAACACACACACACTTCACAAACACACACGTTTAAAAAACACACACACTTCACAAACACACACACACACACACTTCACAAACACACACACACACACACACACACTTACACGTTTCAAAAACACACACACACACACACACACACACACACACACACACACACACACACACACACACACACGCTTCACAAACACACACACACTTCACAAACACACACGTTTAAAAAACACACACACTTCACAAACACACACACACACACACACACATTTCACAAACATACATAAGCTACACACACATACAAACACACACACATGCTTCACAAACACACACACACACACACACACACACACAGAGACACACACACACACACACACACACACACACACACACACTTACACGTTTCAAAAACACACACACACACACACACACACACACACACACACACTTCACAAACACACACTTGCACGTTTCAAACACACACACGCTTCACAAACACACACGTTTAAAACATTTACATATGCATTTAGCAGACACACACACACACACTTCACAAACATACACAAGCTACACACACATACAAACACACTCACACACATTTAAAACAAACACACACATTTAAAACACACACACATACACATGCTTCACAAACACACACACGTTTAAAGAAACACACACACTTCACAAACACACACACTTAACAAACATACACAAGCTACACACACATACACACACACACTTCACAAACATACACAAGCTACACACACATACAAACACACTCACACACATTTAAAACAAACACACACATTTAAAACACACACACGTTTAAAGAAACACACACACTTCACAAACACACACACACACACACACACACACACACTTAACAAACATACACAAGCTACACACACATACAAACACACATACATGCACACACACGTTTAAAGAAACACACACACACTTCACAAACACACATACACACACACACACACACACACACTTAACAAACATACACAAGCTACACACACATACAAACACACACACACACTTCACAAACACACACACACACACACACAATCACACTTCACACACACACATTTCAAACACACACACACACACACACACACTTGAAACACACGCGCACACACACACACACAGACACACACATCAAAGCACTTCGGCATCCAGAAGTAAGCTTGACTTTGTTTGACACTAATCTAATAGAACATGAAAGAATTGACTTTGTTTTATAAACAACATTAAAACTTTGCCTGGGGGAAATTTTATTTTGTACGTTTAACTGTTTTTGTCAATGCAACACATCACAAGATTTACTGATTCTGACACCTACAACAAATGGCAGCCTTGAACCAAAACAACAAATGTTTCCAACACCTTCATGAGACTTTGACACTTTCAGGATTAACATAACACTGTATCACCTCTCAGTAATCTCTAATTACACATTAACCGAAAGCACTTCACTTCCCAGAATGCATTGTGGTATAAAAAAATATGCCTTGCATGCATTTTGCTGGTTTATTTTTGAAAATTAACTACAATAAAGGACAAAAATTGCATTTCTAAATTATGATCAGAATTAGGAGTTAACTATAATGCAAAACTTGCTAAATTAAATTAAAGTGCATGTAATCACTAGAATTGTGACTTTAAACTAAACAGATATGTATACGATTATCCCACGATGCAACACAATATGTTCATTGTTCATAGTCATTTGTTGTCATTATGAATTTACTGTAGCATTTTGTAAATCCCTGGCATTCTACAATGAGTCATTATGTGTGTTTATGAATTATAATAAATAAAGTGATTATGAAGGGTTACTCTAATAATAGTCCTCCTGACTCTCACGCAAGCAGAGACTGTTAGAAAACACATTTATTCACTTTTTACTCTCAATATGTATACATATACATAGATCATCATGATAGACTCAATTATATGTATTATGCATTACCAATCATAACACAAATCACGATTCAATAATTCGCATGCAGCGGTTGAGAATAACGGTGCAGAATAAACAAGAATAAACTTGATTATGTTGTTAAAATGTCGCTTTTGTCCATTGTTAATAGCAGCTGAGCTTTTACAGCGTATAATGGATAAAAACGATGTTTTATCGGATAAAAAAACAGCCGATTATTGATATTAAAACAACTAGATGCAGAAGCAAAGAAGTGAAAGTGGACTTACCCTGAGTGTACACGAAGGCGCAGAAGTTGCAGGAGAGAAGCAAAATGGTTATCTCAAAACACACATACATCTTATTGAAATCCTAAAGTGCATGGTGGACTCAGACGCGAACGAGACTCGAGCTCCATGAGAGCATCTGTGCTAGCGGGAGCGCAGGAGAGCACAGGCCGCTCTGGAGACGCGGAGCGCGGCGTGGAGCTCTGAGCATGTGCGGCGGAGCCTGGAGGAGGAGGAGGAGGAGGACTGGGAACTAGCCGAGCCATGAGACATCACCGCACTTATACCGTTATGTGCCCGAGGGGTGGGAGAGGGGGACGGACACACGAGCAGGAGGGGGGAAGAGAAACAGCCACACAAAACTTACAAAACAGCTCAGACATGGATTATTGTGCGCTTCCACAGCATTACAGCAGAGCTGGGGAGATTTGTAATAGCATATAGTTCACAGATTACTACCCTATTTAGAATGTAATATAGTGTAACTGTTTCAATTACTTGATTAAAGTAATGTACTGATTACTTTTCTAACTGTTAACAGTGTTCGAACTCAACACTGATTACTGGCAGACTTCATCACAGATTTAATTTCATCACAAAATATGATTTTAGCACCTCGTTTTACTTTGAGATCATTCTGGGGTTAAATGCAGATTTAAAATCACAGCAAGAAATATTTTAATAGCTATGATACTGTTTTTGAAATCACATCTTTGCAGCTATGACAGGAAACAATGCCTTGGAAAAATAAAAATATAAAAAATTATATACATTCAACCCAAATAGGAAATACGCATGTGTCCTATTCTGTGTCCTAAACTCCTGAAACATTAGTGTCTCTTATTTTAGAGCAGTCAATGCAATTTTATGAAAGAACTCAATTAGATATATGTGTGTGAAAATATTCACGTGTAACCCCCCCGCCCATTTCTCATTCTTTTGAACAAGTTGAGATTGCTTTGGTACATTCATGCAACTGATAATGTACATTTGTCTGCGGTTTCCAACATTATCATGTTGCTATTGTAATATATAGTTCTCTGAAATAGCTCAAAGGTGCATCTTACGAACCTTCAAGTGGAAAGCACGTATAGACAGAGGACAACACAAGAGTTACAAATTCTAACAACCATCAGGGTCAACAGATGAGAGGAAGAGGAGGAAGGATGCATGGTGGAAGGATACAGAGGCCAAACAGAGGAAGAGGCCAAGGAAAGAGGCGCATATCGGATTAAATAAGGGCCACTATTGAGGACCATGTTGTCAGTCATGGCTTACAATGACTGAAGAATGCAGCTAAATATTGGGAGATCGACCGTATCCTCAATAATTCAAACATTTCGTAGAGAGAACAGGTATCTCAACAAACGTGCAATGTACTGCCATACTGTTTACTTGCTGTAATGATACAGTGTCCATTTGTATTTTGCAGCATACAGCAAATATACAGAGACAAACTGCAACACATAACGCATTTCTGCAGGACAGCAAGATTACCTCATAGTGGTGGCAGCGGACCCCTTTTCACACCTCAACAGGAGGAGGCCATTTGCACCGTGGTCAGAGCAAACAATGCCATTTGTCTAAGAGAGATACGTGCTATTATTGAAGACAACTATGTCTTTCAAAACATCCAGTCTGTTAGCATCTCAACTATCCACAGGGTGCTGAGAAGACTCCACATGAGTATGAAACAGTAGCATTTGAAAGGAATGATGAGAGTGAAGGAGCTACAGGACCATGTACAGGTAAACTATCTATGTACATACAGCAACATTTTATAATGATATGTAGTACAACATGACCTGTACACATTTCCTATGGCTGTAGAAAAAAAAATGCAATATGTATAGATTCGAGGTACTGTAAATATGTTGTCCAAAATGAAAATGGATGTAATTCATGCAACACGTGCTAACTCATATTCCCCGTATAGGGCCACACGACACACATTCTTAGAGACCCTCTACAGGACTCTGATGATGAGAGGGGTCCATTTCGAGATGATTTACCAAAGTAATTTGGGATAATGTGAGATTCCATCACTCACACGCCTTCAGACAATGTTTTGAGACCCACTATAGGATGCTGATGGGATTCCTCCCACCTTATTCCCCATTCCTTAACCCAATAGAAGGTCTATGATCGCCAGCCACATACTCAGATGACCCTGCTGGCTGCTATGGGTGTAGCCTGTGAGGACATCACTAGAGACGCCTGCAGGAGCTGGATAAGACATGCCAAAAGATTGTTTCCACGTTGCATTGCAAGGGAAGTTATTCATTGTGATGTAGATGAGAATCTGTGGCCTGACAGACTGTAGACAGACTGCACTGCAATTCTTCACGCAAAAGCATGCAAAAGTTATGCCTAAGGTGTGTTTCCAGTGTTTGCCATCTAATTTTGTATTTTCACCTTTGTGCCCATATTTATTTTTCTATATCAAAATTAAATTTTAATGAGTGTAAAAGTGTAACTGTGAATTATATCCTGTCTCTTTCGATCAATATCCAACATACAGTAATGTGTACATTTGTACTTTTGAAATGGATATATGTAATACATAAGAAGTGTGGGCTTCTGGGTTTCAATACTGTAACTGTCATCCTAACTGTTGCCATAATTTACATCAGGTAATAATAACAGAGTGCACTTTATATTGAGAACATTATGCATTTTGACTATCTTGTTTGTGAACGATGACACAAGGACTTTTCATTCTGGCACTGATATGTTTATTGACATATATACTTGCTTTTGAGAGATGAACTAAAGATGTTGAGTAAGTTAGTTAGTTTTGCACGTTATCCATTGTTTGTATGAATTGTTTTGAGAAATGCACAAACTTCTTTGCAAATATTAAGGATGATTCGAGAAATGCACCAAAAACTGTAACATCTTTGTAAGTAAATAATTAAATTACACATTTCTTTCTCAGTAACTGGAATTAATTACAATTACATTTATTTTTTAATTACAATAAACGGACGGACAGACAGATAGACAGACAGAGAGACAGCGATACAGACAGAGAGACAGCGATACAGACAGAGAGAGAAAGAGAGAGAGAGACAGCGATACAGACAGAGAGAGAGAGAGAGAGAGAGACAGACAGACAGAGATACAGACAGACAGAGAGACGGACAGACAGACAGACGGACAGAGAGACGGACAGACAGACAGACAGACAGACAGACAGACAGACAGACAGACGGACAGAGAGACGGACAGACAGACAGACGGACAGAGAGACAGACAGACAGACAGACAGACAGACGGACGGACCGAGAGACAGACAGACGGACAGAGAGACAGCGATACAGACGGACGGATGGACAGAGGGACGGACGGACGGACAGACAGACGGACGGACGGACGGACGGACAGACAGATAGACAGATAGACAGATAGACAGATAGACAGACAGACAGATAGATAGATAGATAGATAGAGCAATATTGTAATGCATTACTAACTTTCCCAGCACTGTTATTCTAGTCTCATCAAGCTGGTATTTGGATCTGAATGCTGGGCATTTGCGCAAAAAACACTTAACAAAAAATAAATAGCAGATACCAGAACAGGCGCTTCAAGAATAATATCAGAAATCTGTGGTTTGTCTCTCTATCTTCTCTCTTCTGCTCCTCAGGCCATCATATCAGAACACATGGCCACTGTTTCCCAAACACATCCTCCAGCCGAAAATACAACCTTTGACCTTCTCAGATCAGCACTAAATCACAACCTGACACTTTAAAATAAAAACCAAAAGAAATATTCAAAGATACACTATATTGCCAAAAGTATTGGCACCCCTTCTAATGAAAGGTTTGACTACTTTAGTCATTTCCATGAGTGCAAATCTTAATGTTTAAACATACACTGTATGATGATATTCTAGGGAATCTAATTGTATAGCAACAGTTTGGACAGGAGCCTTTTCTATTCTAACATGACAGTGTCTCTGTGTATAAGACAAGAATCAAAGAGAAATGATGATTCAGTCAGTGTGGAAGAACTTGACTGGTCTGCAGAAAGCAGCTGAACACCTCTGGTGTGATTTTAAATGAGACAAAAACTCATCACCAAACACCAATGACTTGTACATTCATTATATGGACAAAAGTACTTTAGAAGAAAAAAAGGCACTTCCAAACTGTGGCAACAAAGATGGAAACATAATTCATGTACAGTCACACACACACTCTCTCTCTCTCTCTCTCTGTGTCTCTCTCACACACACACACACACACACACACACACACACACACACACACACACACACAACACACAACACACAACACACAACACACACACACACAACACACAACACACACACACACACACACACACACACACACACACTTCCAGAGAAGCCATGATTGAGGTTTGATTGTTTCTATGGCATGTGCAGCTGGAATATAAGCGCTATTTTTGTGCTCTGATGGGCAGGACACCATACATTCACATCACTGTTTATCAAGGTAATGACAGCCTACTGAGGCCAGACATAACCGATATAACTTGAGATAATTACAGTAGGTGTTCCAAGCTAAGCTAAAACGGGAGACTGTGAGGACTTTTTCTGGCAAATCAGAGTTTTTAATGAGCTACTATATAAATTGAGTGCCGGAGCTGCCCTGCATCCGGCGTGGTGCTGTAATTAATACTCATAATGGAAATGTTTGTCTTTGTTGTGGCATTGAGGCTGAAACAGATGAAAGAGCATCAGGAAACAGCACTTATTCTCCAATGTGCTTCACATATGAAACAGAACATAACCTTCATTACCCTAATGAGCCTCAACGAGCCAATCACAGAGCAGGACAGACACACAGCTGATCACTCCACACATTTGAGCTGATTCCATAATCTTACCTTCCGCTAAAGCTTCCGCTAAAGGGAATAGTCCGTTACGTTGTACAAAACAATCATCGACTAAAACTGCTGCAATATGACAGTTATATTAATACTGAACTCCTCCAAGGTCATTTTCACCACAAACGATAAATGAGATGCAATTTGGTGAATGTTTCGAGTCTGCGGTGTGATGTGAAAGTAGTTCCGGCTCCAAGTAGAGCGGATTGATATACAGCATTGCACTATTTAAGTTAAAAAAATATGTAAATATTGTATTTAAATTCTTAAAAGTAGCTTAAAATGGAAAGATATATATTAATTACCCCCCCCCCCCCATTAAGTTTAATTAAATAAATAGTTGTAATTTGCTATGTTTTGGTAGTATGTATTTCGTTTTCTATTTCTGTTTATTTGCAGCTGTATTTAACAATGATATGTTTGTTATTTGAAGATGTTTAATAAAGTAGTTTTTTCTTATTGCTGAAAGCCATGATTGACCAATCAGAATCATGTATTCCTGAGAACACTTTACTTTTCTACTCAATAGCATGACAGTGTGGAGCAATAATATTACTATTAAAATAAAACATAAATATAAAATGCACTGTCCTGAGAGAGAGCCAGAGAGTTTCAGGACCATTTTTGTCATCAAGCTAATTTATATATTCTACATTGTTTCTGGAAATTCTGCTGCAAGAACTATTTTGGCAACAAATATGTTTACAGTGATCAATTATTGCAAGAGCTATAAATAAAATAAAATGAAAGTTAGAAACTTGTACCAACGGGTAACACCCCTAATGATTGACCACCCAAAGGAACATGGCTGCCACAAACACTCTAAAGGTGGAGGGGGTTTCCAACCCTCAGAAAATCGTTACTGCAGGAACTCCAGAACTAACCAACTGGGCAGTTAACTGGGAACAGCTGACAATTTCTGCACTAGGACGTGAACAATCCACTTCAAGGACAGTTTCCTCGTTGAGTGAGCTCTGGACTGGAGTACGGTCTCAACAACCTCAGATGAGAGACCAGAAGCTATGAGTTATGCCCCCCCAGGGACCACACCCACAGTTTCCACAACTCCGGACGGGGGTGAAAGAACGTATTTAAAAGTATCGATTAGGCACCGGTATCGAAAACCCCCCAAACGATACCCAACCCTAGTGTTGAGGAAGAATGGATATATGGAAGTAAGCGTCTTTCAGATCTATCGTCACAAACCAGTCCTCGGACCTGATTTGAGACACAAATTGCTTGACAGTAAGCATCTTGATCTTGAGTCTCATGACTGAGCGGTTCAACGCTGTAGAACCCTGACCCTCTGTCGCGAGGAGTGACCACCTTGATGGCCTCCTTCCTCAAAAGAGTATCTACTTCTTGTTCCATTACCAGAGCCTGCTCGGGGCCCACCAGAGTGGGAAATACCCCGTTGAAAAGAGGCAGACGAGACCCGAACTGAATCATGTACCCTCTCTCAACAGTATGCAGGACCCATTGAGATACAGATACACTGGTGTGCTTTGAACTACTAGCTCAGTGCTCTGAAGTGGAGGATCGTCAGGGAAGGCCAACCTAGCTGTTCTAAACACTTTTTTAGAGGTAGCGAGAGGCTCAGGACCGCTACGTTTCCAGGCAGAAGCCGAGAAAGAAACTCGCTGTGCCCTGAAGCACCAAGGGTGGCAGGGGAAACGGAACGATCTCCTGAGGGCACTGAGGAGAGACAGACACCATATACTGAGGTGTGTACCACTCTTCCCCAAAGGGGTCTGCCCCCCCACAAAGTCCTAAGCCATAAGCACTTCTTACTGAAGTCTTCTATTGAAACGATGGTCCTTAGACCCGCATCACTTCCCAGGAAGGCTAAACTGGTAGAACCAGAGCTGGACCCCGAGACACACTTGGCAGGGGCTCCCGCACCGTCAGATGATCTACTAAGGGAACTACTCTCGAGACTGGCCTCTGGTATACTTAGAGCTGCTAGCTCGGTGCCCTGAAGCGGAGGACCGGCAGGGAACGGCCGATCAAGCTGCTCTAAAGACCTCCGAAGAGGTAGCGAGCCTCCCAGTAGCGCTACGTTTCCAGGAGGAGACTGAGAGAAGTGCTCGCTGGAGACCACTGCACCCTGAAACACCGGCAGGATTGGCAGAACGATCTCCTGGGGGCACTGAGGAGAGACGGGCACCGTGTAATGAGGTGTACACCGCTCTTCCCCAGAGGGGGCCAGTCCTCAAAAGTCATGGGCCATAGGCATCAGTACGTTTTAGCCGAAGATTATCCAGCGAAAATGACAGCCCGGCCCTTCGACCCGAGAGCGCCACTCTGACTCCAAACTTCTGTGAAGTACGAGAAGTGACATTCCCTGCATGAGGAGCTGGAACACGATTGGGGCTGCTCCCGCCTAGCAGCCCCTAGGCCTGTGTCCAGTATTGGAACATTTGGGCCTTAGGGGTGATGCTGCAATGGAACAGATAGTCTGCAAGCGTCTATCCCACCTCAAACATCGCCCTATAACCTACTCATACAGCCCCCTCCTCGGTGTGGAGACAGGGAAAACCAGAGGTCACGACATGGAGGTTGTGATAGAATGCTACGTTTTTCCACGATTTTTCCAGTTACAACCTCCACCAACTCCTCATAATCTGTCTTTTTTTTTTTGCTGACCACATCAACATTCTGCCATTCCGTTGAACTGAATACACACATGTATCAGAGCGTGGGAACACAGGGGCGTTCTCCAAAGCATCATCGACGCAGCTCAAGTTCCAAAGGGGAAATGTACATTTCAAATGAAAAGCTAGACACACCAATGATAATGTCAAACTGATGTGAGGCCGGGACATGTGCAATAAATTCATATTAAAAGCTGAGACCTCTTAAAGTCACTATTTACATAATTTATTTTCTTCTTCTTCATCTTCTGTCTGTGAGGAGAAACAGGAGTGCTGTTGGTAAATGATGTGCTGCAGCTGATGTAATGCTGTGTTAGTGCCAGTCTGAGGGTGGAAAACAACCCACCTAATGCCAGCTCAGAGAGAGAGAGAGAGAGAGAGAGAGAGAGAGGTGCAAACTCTCCATTCAGATTCCCACGGACAACACAACATTCACCATCTGCTTTACCACAGGCCAGTCTTTCTGAATAAACAGCACAATATGTGTCCCTGGAGCACAAAACCAGTCATAACCAGCACAGGTATATTTGTAGCAAAAGCCAACAACACATTGTATGGGTCAAAATTATAAATTTTTCTTTTCTGACAAAAATCATTAGATATTAAGATCATGTTCCATGAAGATATTTAGTAAACTAACTACCGTAAATATATTAAAACTTAATTTTTGATTAGTAATATGCATTGGTAAGAACTTAATTTGAACAACTTTAAAGATGATTTTCTCAATATTTAGATTTTTTTGCACCCTCAGATTCCAGATTTACAAATATTTTCCAAACCATACATCAATGGAAATATTATTTATTTTAAAACAATTGACTTGTCCATGCCCTTATGACTGGTTTTGTGGTCCAGAGTCACATATGAAAATAATAAGTACTTAAAGATCCAATTTGGAAAAAAAAAAACGTTTTATTCAATAGACAAACACTGCAAAAACAATCTATAAAAATGTGATTTGATGCTGATCTGATCTTTTAATCAGACAGATTGCGAAGTACAAAAATTGCATAATTAATTCAAACCGATAAATTACATATTTATCCATAGTCAATTTTGATAGATTTGCGGCCACAGTATAAATATAACACTGAAATTAAATTAAATACAAACAGAATCAGAAACAAATAAATGACGTGGTCAAAAATACAATATGAAAAGTACAGTGCATCCAAATGACCTAAAGAAAGCCGGTCTCCCCGGTCCATCGCTGGGAGCGGTCCAGCACACTTTACATTCGAGAGCGTGGCTTCGGCGGTGTTAAAGTTCATGTGAGACGTGTGACTGCTTCAGTATCTGTGCTGCCATCTTCTGTGGTGCTCCTGGAGGCTCTGGCGCTCGTGGCTGGTCTCGATGCACAGGACGATGAAGCGGTTCGAGCAGCTGCGGGTTTGCTGGTTCAGTAAGCCGCTGTAGAGGAACGACGCTTGACCGGTGATGGCCATATCAGCCGCTCGCCACGACTCACAGTTCAGAGCGGACAGACGCTTGCCTCTCTCTGAAGAGCCGTGCCACACCGCCTTCTGAGGCCTGAAACACACACAGACACACATACAGACACACACACACACGCACGCACATGAGCCGAGGCACTCGATGTTCAACAAATAAATGCTGTTCTTTTCAACTTTCTATTCATCTGTGAATCCTGAAATAAAGCAATAAGCCCCGTGAAGCCGTGGTTTACAGTGAATTTATAGCAGCTAAGGGGCGTTGTTAGGCTCGATGCGAAGCGTTATACATTCACTGTAAACCACGGCTTCACAGGGCTTATTGCTTTTATAACACGGTTATAGTAGTAAGGTTTCACAAAAAAATATTGTGCTGTTGACTGTTTTCAACATTGATAATAATCAGAAATGTTTCTCGAGCAGCATATTATTATGATTTCTGAAGATCATGTGATACTGAAGACGCTGAAAATACAGCTTTGATCACATAAATAAATTACAGTTTAACATATTCACATAGAAAACAGCCGTTTTACATTATAATATTTCACTATTTTTACTGCATTTTTGATTAAATAAGTTTGCTGTTTTAATTGTATTGGACATATGATGTGTCTAATAAAGCAGTAATCACGAAGGTTCTTCCCTAAACCTTGACCCTCAATGCTGCATCGGCAGATCTTTCACCACTAAAGTTCTGACCCGCCGTGAGCCGGTGTGGTCCAGGATCATTACAACATCTGACATTCAGCTTCACAAAACCTTCCCTCCTGAATCCCTGCAGAGCAACAGAACCCAGCTATCAGAAACTCATCAACACCCTGCTTCCAGGAACATCAACATACGCTTAACGAAGCTCATTCACAGAAACACATTATTTATACATCGTTCCTGCAATGTTTGTTTTCTGAAACGTATCTTTTTTTAAACTTTACTTGTTTCGGAATGTTCAAAGGATATTTAGAAGTAACATTTACACAGTGCTAATGACTCATTTATTATAGTTCCTGTCAACATTTTTCACTGATAAAAATAAGACAATAATATTTGTAAAACTTAAACAGAAAATTATATTGATCGTGTGGATTATGAATGAATGAATGAATGAATGATGCATTTATATAGCGCTTTTTGTGTATTGTTGTACACCCAAAGCGTTTTACAATCATGTGGGGGGGGTCTCTCCTCAACCACCACCGCGACGGCTGCCACAGGACAACGGTGCCAGTGCGCTCACCACACACCAGCTACAGGTGGAGAGGAGAGAGAGTCATAGAGCCAATCAAGTGGATGGGGATTATTAGGAGGCCATGATTGACAAGGGCCAGTGGTGGGAATTTGGCCAGGACACCGGGGTTACACCCCTACTCTTTACGAGAAGTGCCATGGAATTTTTAATTACCACAGAGAGTCAGGACCTCGGTTTAACGTCTCATCCGAAAGATGGTGCTTGTTGACAGTATAGTGTCCCCATCACTATACTGGGGTGTTAGGACCCACACAGACCACAGGGTGAGCACCCCCTGCTGGCTTCACTAACACCTTCCAGCAGCAACCTAGTTTTTTTAGGAGGTCTCCCATCCAGGTACTGACCAGGCTCAACCCTGATTAGCTTCAGTGGGCGACCAGTCTTGGGCTGCAGGGTGATATGGCTGCCGAAGAATTATGCACAGAATGTCTGGAGTGAATGTGAATCTGTGCATCGCACCATATTTCTAATTTGATCTAAATTTTAGGATAAATAAAGACATGTTATATGTCACAGCAGTTAACCCTGTCGGCATTGCATGTTCAAACCTTAAGATCATTCACATTAACAGCTTAATAGATGCTTTTTCCAGGAACATATAATGAGTTTGGATGTTTTAGAGAATTACTTAACGAATATAAACCAGTCGATTGATATTGCAATCAGACTAAAGCAATTCATTTGACTGAAATATGAATAAAACTAAAAGGCATTTTAGTAAAAGGCTGACTAAATCTGAATCAAATTTGAATTTGCTATCAAAATGAACACGTTCCCATAATAACAAAAGCAATAAATGAGGTTTTAGTGTTTAAAAGATGTAAATAACTGATGTTTTGAACAGTTGTAAAGGCTTTATGGCACATCGTGTATTCACACAGAAACTCTCCTGAAACGCCAAAGACATCCACAAACCTCACAAACAAGCTTAAAACAGCTACTAGACGACCACATCACGGCCTGGAGTATAAATACACATAAACACAACCAAAAATAAAAGACACGGGTGGAGGAATATGAAAGCCAGAGTCGTCTGGATTGTGGTTCGCCGCTGAACTTCTGCAGATCTTCTCTACACAGTAAAAATACAACAGCTGAGCAAATTTAAACGTTTCAGACAACCAGCTGCAGCAGATTATAGAGTTTTCTCAATTTATGTTTGCAGCAGATTATAGAGTTTTCTCAATTTATTTTTGCAGCAGATTATAGAGTTTTCTCAATTTATTTTTGCAGCAGATTATAGAGTTTTCTCAATTTATGTTTGCAGCAGATTATAGAGTTTTATCAATTTATGTTTGTAACAGATTATAGAGTTTTATCAATTTATGTTTGTACCAGATTATAGAGTTTTCTCGATTATAGAGTTTTCTCAATTTATGTTTGCAGCAGATTATAGAGTTTTCTCAATTTATGTTTGTAGCAGATTATAGAGTTTTCTCAATTTATGTTTGCTGCAGATTATATAGTTTTCTTAATTTATGTTTGCAGCAGATTATAGAGTTCTCAATTTATGTTTGCAGCAGATTATAGAGTTCTCAATTTATGTTTGCAGCAGATTATAGAGTTTTCTCAATTTATGTTTGTAGCAGATTGTAGAGTTTTCTCAATTTATGTTTGCAGCAGATTATAGAGTTCTCAATTTATGTTTGTAGCAGATTATAGAGTTTTCTCAATTTATGTTTGCAGCAGATTATAGAGTTTTCTCAATTTATGTTTGCAGCAGATTATAGAGCTTTCTCAATTTATGTTTGTAGCAGATTATAGAGTTCTCAATGTATGTTTGTAGCAGATTATAGAGTTTATCAATTTATGTTTGCAGCAGATTATAGAGTTCTCAATTTATGTTTGTAACAGATTATAGAGTTTGATCAATTTATGTTTGCAGCAGATTATAGAGTTGTATCAATTTATGTTTGTAGCAGATGATTATAGAGTTTTCTCAATTTATGTTTGCAGCAGATTATAGAGTTTTCTCAATTTATGTTTGCAGCAGATTATAGAGTTTTCTCAATTTATGTTTGCAGCAGATTATAGAGTTTTCTCAATTTATGATTTATGTTTGCAGCAGATTATAGAGTTTTCTCAATTTATGATTTATGTTTGCAGCAGATTATAGAGTTTTCTCAATTTATGATTTATGTTTGCAGCAGATTATAGAGTTTTCTCAATTTATGGTTGTAGCAGATTATAGAGTTCTCAATTTATGTTTGTAGCAGATTATACAGTTTTTTCAATTTATGTTTGCAACAGATTATAGAGTTTTCTCAATTTATGTTTGCAGCAGATTATAGAGCTTTCTCAATTTATGTTTGCAGCAGATTATAGAGTTCTCAATTTATGTTTGTAGCAGATTATAGAGTTTTATCAATTTATGTTTGCAGCAGATTATAGAGTTCTCGATTTATGTTTGCAACAGATTATAGAGTTTTCTCAATTTATGTTTGCAGCAGATTATAGAGTTGTATCAATTTATGTTTGCAGCAGATTATAGAGTTTTCTCAATTTATGTTTGCAGCGGATTATAGAGTTTTTTTTTTCAATTTATTTTTGCAGCAGATTATAGAGTTCTCTCAATTTATGTTTGCAGCAGATTATAGAGTTTTCTCAATTTATGATTTATGTTTGCAGCAGATTATAGAGTTTTCTCAATTTATGATTTATGTTTGCAGCAGATTATAGAGTTTTCTAAATTTATGATTTATGTTTGCAGCAGATTATAGAGTTTTCTCAATTTATGTTTGTAGCAGATTATAGAGTTCTCAATTTATGTTTGTAGCAGATTATAGAGTTTTCTCAATTTATGTTTGCAACAGATTATAGACTTTTTTTCCATTTATGTTTGCAGCAGATTATAGAGTTTTCTCAATTTATGGTTGTAGCAGATTATAGAGTTCTCAATTTATGTTTGTAGCAGATTATACAGTTTTTTCAATTTATGTTTGCAACAGATTATAGAGTTTTCTCAATTTATGTTTGCAGCAGATTATAGAGCTTTCTCAATTTATGTTTGCAGCAGATTATAGAGTTCTCAATTTATGTTTGTAGCAGATTATAGAGTTTTATCAATTTATGTTTGCAGCAGATTATAGAGTTCTCGATTTATGTTTGCAACAGATTATAGAGTTTTCTCAATTTATGTTTGCAGCAGATTATAGAGTTTTCTCAATTTATGTTTGCAGCAGATTATAGAGTTTTCTCAATTTATGTTTGCAGCGGATTATAGAGTTTTTTTTTCAATTTATTTTTGCAGCAGATTATAGAGTTCTCTCAATTTATGTTTGCAGCAGATTATAGAGTTTTCTCAATTTATGATTTATGTTTGCAGCAGATTATAGAGTTTTCTCAATTTATGATTTATGTTTGCAGCAGATTATAGAGTTTTCTAAATTTATGATTTATGTTTGCAGCAGATTATAGAGTTTTCTCAATTTATGTTTGTAGCAGATTATAGAGTTCTCAATTTATGTTTGTAGCAGATTATAGAGCTTTCTCAATTTATGTTTGCAGCAGATTATAGAGTTCTCAATTTATGTTTGTAGCAGATTATAGAGTTTTATCAATTTATGTTTGCAGCAGATTATAGAGTTCTCGATTTATGTTTGCAACAGATTATAGAGTTTTCTCAATGTATGTTTGCAGCAGATTATAGAGTTTTCTCAATGTATGTTTGCAGAAGATTATAGAGCTTTCTAAATTTTAGTTTGCAGCAGATTATAGAGTATTCTCAATTTATGTTTGCAGCAGATTATAGAGTTTTCTCAATTTATGTTTGCAGCAGATTATAGAGTTTTCTCAATTTATGTTTGCAGCAGATTATAGAGTTTTTTCTATTTATGTTTGCAGCAGATTATAGAGTTTTCTCAATTTATGTTTGCAGCAGATTGTAGAGTTTTCTCAATTTATGTTTGCAGCAGATTATAGCGTGGTCTCAACGTATTTTTGTAGCAGATTATAGCTTTTCTCGATTTATTTTTGTAGCAGATTATAGAGTTTTCTCAATTTATGTTTGCAGCAGATTATAGAGTTGTCTCAGTTTATTTTGTAGCAGATTATAGCGTGGTCTCAACGTATTTTTGTAGCAGATTATAGCGTTTTCTCAATTTATTTTTGTAGCAGATTATAGAGTTCTTAATTAATTTTTGTAGCAGATTATAGAGTTTTATATTTTTGTGTAAACTTAAAACACGAAATTGATAAAACAAAAAAATCTGCTTAAACTGGTTTCTTTAAACTTTTTAAGTTAAATCAACTTTTATTTATTCTTTTTTTTACAGTGCTGTAAAAAAATCAAAAGTTGAAAGAAATTAAAAGTTTAGGGAAACCATCTTAAGCAGATATTTTTAGTTTTAACAACTTGTTTTAATTTTATACAACAAAAAATTGAGAGGACTCAAAAATCTGCTGAAGCTGGTTGCCTTAACCTCTGAAGCTTGCCCAACATTTTTTTTCTTTACAGTGTAGCGTCTGAGCAGTTAATGAGGCAGAAGGAGGACAGGACTGAACGCAGACATTTGTGCAATCGTTTGCCTGAAATGTGCTTAACACACATTAAGGAGGCTGTGAAGCGTGTGATTGGATCAGGGAGCTGCTGAAGTGGTGTTTCTCACCAGAAGGGGTCGCTCATCACGTCTCGGCCGTCGAAGGAGTACAGCGGGATGCTGGGTGGCAGCAGGTGGCTGGAGAAGATGCTGTCCCAGCTCTTGAACAGGACCTCACCCTGTAAACACATCCAGAAATATGACTCTTCAGATTCTTAAACAGCATTCAACACTCACAACTTTCCTTCTCTCATAACTGAGGCTTTGAAGCTTTGAAAGACACAATAACTGCATGATTTGACAGCTTTGTGTGCAGATCAATACATGCACTAGTGCATATTTTGTTATTTTTGTGAAAGAGTCTTCTGATCAAAGAGGCTGTATTTATTTGATCACAAATACAGTAAAAACAGTGAAATATTATTATAATGTAAATCAGCTGTTTTCTATGTGAATATGTGTTAAACTGTAATTTATTTCTGTATTTTTAGCATCATTACTCCAGTCTTCAGTGTTTACAGAAATCGTAATAATATGCTACTCAAGAAACATTTCTGATTATTATCAATGTTGAAAACAGTATATTTTTTTTGAAACTGTGATGCATTTTATTTTTCAAGATTCACAGATGAATAGAAAGTCCAAAAGAACAGCGTTTATTTGAAATAGGAATCTTTTGTAACATTATAAATGTCACTTTTGATCAATTTAATGCATCCCCGATGAATAAAAGTGTTACTTTTTTATTAACTTTTAAACTGTATGTTGTCTTGAGTTCATGGCACTAGCAGCGATGACTGATTCATGCACAAATACATTCTCTCAAGTTTTCAGTGAATCATTTGATCTGTTGCACAAAACAATGATTTGATAATAAACCGAAAGCAGCATCTCCAGCTCACTAGAGAGGAACGTTATCATTAAATCAAACATACAGCATAGTGTGTTCAACAAAAGATTGGTTTGGAATGGCATAAGGGAGACTAAATGATTTGATATTATGGGTGAACATCTCTTTAAGACCTATTCACACCAAGGACAAAACAAAAATGTGCGCACAAAAAGCAGTCATAAGCAGCACAGGTATATTTGTAGCAATAGACAACAATATATTGTATGGGTCAAAATTATAATTTTTATTTTATGACAAAAATCATTAGGATATTAAGATCATGTTCCATGAAGATATTACCTATCGTAAATATATCAAAACTTAATTTTTGATTAGTAATATGCATTGGTAAGAACTTAATTTGAACAACTTTAAAGATGATTTTCTCAATATTTAGATTTTCTTGCACCCTCAGATTCCAGATTTTTAAATATTGTCCAAACCATACATCAATGGAAATATTATTTATTCAGCTCTCAGATGATGCATCTCAATTAAAAAAAAAATTGCCCCTTATGACTGGTTTTGTGCTCCATGGTCACATATGACTATTCACACAGCATTCAGATGAAAACGCATTGAGAAGCATTCACTATAGTTGAGCGCAGGCCTTAAATCTCAAGTTTATGAGTGATTTATAAGTAAGAGTGACAAAAAGCCGCTTTACCCTCAGGTTGACAATCGGCACGTTTGTTCGGTACATGGGCTGCACGATGTCAATCAGGTCCTGTAGGTGGTGTGAGAGGAAGGCCTTGTAATCGTCTCTGATGTCCATGGCTTGAGCTTGAGTCCTGCAGAGGTTATTAACGGAGTGGATGGAGCCCAGGTTTCCCGTCAGCGGCGTGTTGAGAGCCACTAACCTCAGCTGAGAAACACAGGAGAAGCACACTTGTGTCAGCACATATATCACAATCATTCAGAGCCAGCCATCAGCATCACATTAGCTGAGAAAAGCCCTGTCTATTATCAGACGCCTCTTTCAAACCAGGTATGTGTTGTTTGGTGCGGTGAACTGAAGCTGTGAAAGAACTTTCATCCTCACATTAAATTCCCAGTCGTGTGGATTCCTATTGAAATAACTGGACTTGTATGCAAAAATTCACCTGGAAACTGTAAATACGATCGTAACTTAACATCACAATCCACAAATGTGTATAGAAGGGAAGCACTGGTATATTGGCCAATGATCGGAATCAGCCAATGAAAGCAATTATCTGCACTGCAATTGGTGTTGTGTTGAATACAGAGCAATGTTAATACAATAATAATGCATTAACACACTCACAAAAATAAAAAAACAAAATAAAAATTGCTAACACAGGTTCTGTCTGACCCTATAAATCATAGGTTGCCAGATCTGCTGATTTTCTGTTATTCGCAGTGCATCTGTCATCATGTATTCAATCAATCAGTGTTTCAACCTAAAGAAAGACATCAAATAAAACCACTTATGATCGATATATCACTTAGCATTCACCACAAGAATGTCATCCAGGGCTCACAGCCGGTTAGTGTGCTAAAGAAAACACTAGACATTAACTTATTTACTCTGATATGAAGACCAGTTTTTATGGAAACTCCATTAGGTGCTGTTATTATATTATTATATGTGGACATAAACAGTAGTCTGTTAAATATAAGCTCCAATATAGTAACGAGAGGGTTCCCTGAATAGTTTGCAGTATTAGTTGGGGGAGATTTTATTTCTTTAGTCGACTAAACTATTGTCATCGGCAGACGCCGTTCTGAAAGATCACATCAGCGGAGGAACTGAGAATAATATAAACGCCTTAGCATGCACTCACACGCACACACATGTTTTGACTGTACACACCGTATTTTATATTGCCCTACACCTAAACCTACCCCTTATAGGAAACGTTCTGCATTTTTACTTTCTCAAAAAAACTCACACTCTGTATGATTTATAAGACTTTTGAATTATGGGGACACTGAAAATGTCCTCACAAATCTCCTTCTCCTTGTAATACCCATGTCAATAAACAAATGTGTGTCCTCATAAACCACATAAATATGCACACACTCTCTCTCTCCCCCCCCCCCCCCACACACACACACACAAAGCAGAGAGTGTCTCTCTTCACAAACCCAGAAGTGCTGGACGATCTTCACCAACAGAAGATGGACGGAACCATAATTTAGTCTAAAACGGGAGCTCTGGACGCCGCAGGGACGCTTTCACAGGCCTGATGATCAACCAAACCAATCTCACATCCGTCTCTCTCTGCAGACGACAGCCTGGGAACGTCTGTGAGCTGAGACGAGTGAGAGAGCATCATGGGACAGATGTGAGAGTTGAGCCAAACACTGAACACACACGTATAAACACACAACGGTCCGCTCCTGACTCACACACACACACTCTATGAACATATCCTTTACTTTATATTCAGTATACACCAGTATTTATGTATTTGCTCTGAAATGACTTAAATTATTCTCTCTCTCTCTCTCTCTTTAATTAGAGGAATCATTATAAACACACTGTATATTAGACACACAGATTCAAGCTGATTACTGCATCTGGTCTAGTGGGGAAAAAGGTTAGGTGTATTTTCCACACTGTTTTTAGTAATTATTATTTTAATTTAAATGCCCCAATTTATTATATATATATATATATACACACACACACACACACACACATCTCATATATACAAATTATATACATTATATATTAACAATATGCATTGTTTTTAATATTGTGTGTACAGTGTATACACATTTATATATTTGAAATTGTAGTCAAAGTGTACAAAAATTATTATAAATAAATAGTTATTTAAACAAAAAAACTTTTTGGGGAAAATTTATATACATTTATTATTTTTGTATATATTTACAAAAAAAATTATTATATATTTAATAATGCACTACTGTTTAAATGTTTGGGGTCAGGATGATTGTCAGGAATATTATTTTTAATGAACCCTAACCCAAGTCTCAGAAGAATTGTGACACTGAAGACTAAGATCACAACAATAAATTACATTGAAGATATATTCACATAGAAAATAGCTATTTTAAATGGTCAAAATATTTCATAATATTACTGTTTTAGTGTAATTTTTGATCAAATAAATGCAGCCTTGGGGAATAGAAGAGACCTTCAAAAACATTGAAGTATCTAACCAATCCCAAACTACTGAATGCTGGTGTACATTAAAGAAGTGTTTCGTGAACACTTGAGTGATAACCAAATGAATTATTGAATCAACAATGTTGATTATACTTCCAATATAATCACTGTAAATATAAGTGTTGTTGTGAATATTCAATATATTGTCCAGCCCTCAGAGATTAACACAGACTTAAGAGAAAAGCCAAAACACATCTGTTTCTCCGTCTCTCTCGCTGAGTTAATGCTGTTCTGTGCCTGCTCAAAATAATGACGCAATGCTGCATCACAGCCAGAGTAAGTGATGTCGGCTCTGATTCGCCTCAGCTCCTAGTGTCAAAATATAATGTTGTGTAAATGCATTTATTCCAGAGGCTTACCGCACTTCCGGTGTGTATTCTGGGAGTGTGACGGAGCTGTGTGCTCAGCATCAGGGGCTCAGCCTGCATAATCAGAATCAAAGAATCAGAATCATAGCATCAGAATCAGAAAGAGAGAATTAGAAACAGAAAATCAGAATCAGAGAATACGAAACCGGGAATCAAAACTCCAGAAACAGAGAATCAGAATCAGTTAATTAAAATCAGAGAAACAGAAAATCAGAATCATAGAATTAGAACCAGAGAATCAGGATCAGAATCAAAAACAGAATCAGAATCAGAGAATCAGAAACAGATAATCTGAATCGTAGAATCAGAATAAGAGAATCAGAAACAAAGAATCAGAATCAGATAATTAAAATCAGAGAATCAGAATCAGAGAAACAGAAAATCAGAATCAGAGAATCAGAAACAGAGAATCAGATAATTAAAATCAGAGAATCAAAATCAGATAATCAGAGAATTAGAAACAGAAAATCAGAAACAGATGATCGGTAACAGAGAATCAGATTCAGAGAATAATAAACAGAAAATCAGAATCGGATAATCCTAATAAGAGAATCAGATAATCAGAATCAGAGAATAACAAACAGAGAATCAGAGAATAATAAACAGAGCATCAGAATCAGAGAATCAGAAACAGAGAATCAGAATCAGCGAATCAGAATCAAAGAATCAGAGAATCAGAAACAGAGAATCAGAATCAGAGAACCAGAAACAGAGAATCAGAAAAAGAGAACAGGAAACAGAATCAAATAATCAGAATCAAAGAATCAGAAACTCATAAACAGAGAATCAGAATCAGAGAATCAGAAACAGATTCAGAAAAATCTGAAAATCTGAATCAGAGAATCGTAAGCAGAAACAGACAATCACAATCAGAGAATCATAAACAGAGAATCACAATCATAGAATCAGAATCAGAGAATCAGAAAGAGAGAATGAGAAACAGAGAATCAGAAAGAGAAAATCAGAATCAGAGAATTAGAAACAGAATCAGAGAATCAGAATCAGAGAATCGTAATCAGAAACAGAGCATCAGATACAGAGCATCAGATACAGAGCAGCAGAAACAGAGATTCAGAAACAGAAAATCAGAATCAAATAATTAGAAACAGAATCAGAGAATCAGAATCAGAGAATCGTAATCAGATACAGAGCATCAGAAACAGAGCATCAGATACAGAGATTCAGAAACAGAGAATCAGAGATTCAGAAACAGAATCACAGAATCAGAAGCAGAGAATCAGAATCAAATAATTAGAATCAGAATCATAGAATCGGAGAATCAGAAACAGATAATCAGAATCAAAGAATTGGAAACAGAATCATAGAATCGGAATCAGAGAATCAGAAACAGAGAATCAGATAATCAGAAATAGAGAATCAGAATCTGATTCGCCTCAGCTCCTAGTGTCAAAATATACTGTTGTTTAAATGCATTTATTCCAGAGGCTTACCGCACTTCCGGTGTGTATTCTGGGAGTGTGACGGAGCTGTGTGCTCAGAATCAGGGGCTCAGCCTGCATAATCAGAATCAAAGAATCATAGCATCAGAATCAGAAAGAGAGAATCAGAAACGGAGAATCAGAAAACCAGAGAATCAAAAACAGAGAATCAGAAAGAGAAAATCAGAATCAGAGAATTAGAAAGAGATAATCAGAACCAGAACCAGAGAACCAGAGAATCAGAACCAGAGAATCAGAAAATTAGAAACAGAGAATTAGAAAGAGAGAATCAGAACCAAAAACAGAAAATCAGAAACAGAGAATAAGATTTAGAGAATAAGAATCAGAGAATCAGAACCAGAGAATCAGAATTAGAAACAGAGAATCAGAATCAGAGAATCAGAACCAGAGAATCAGAATTAGAATCAGAGAATCAGAATCAGAGAATCAGAACCAGAGAATCAGAATTAGAATCAGAGAATCAGAATCAGAGAATCAGAACCAGAGAATCAGAATTAGAATCAGAGAATCAGAATCAGAGAATCAGAACCAGAGAATCAGAATTAGAATCAGAGAATCAGAATCAGAGAATCAGAAACAGATAATAAGATTTAGAGAATAAGAATCAGAGAATCAGAATTAGAATCAGAGAATCAGAAACAAAAACAGAGAATCAGAACCAAAAACAGATAATCAGAAACAGAGAATCAGAATTAGAAACAGAGAATCAGAAACAGAGAATCAGAAACAGAGAATCAGAAACAGATAATAAGATTTAGAGAATAAGAATCAGAGAATCAGAATTAGAAACAAAGAAACATAATCATAGAATCAGAAAGAGAGAATAAGAACCAGAGAATCGTAACCAGAGAATAAGAAAAAGAGAAACAGAAACAGTCACGCTGTAAATGAGTGCAGCCAGACGTCAAACGCTCACTCTTTCCACATTAAGACAGTTTTTTGTCCAATATAATGTGTTGAATAAGATGTAAAACTGCAGTCCTTACATCATCTTGTGAGAGGACGGGGGACGAATACGTCTCGATCAACCCGCCGAGCTGCGGAATAAACACCTCATGAATCTGTGAAAAACTCAACGCAAGCTGTGAAATATGACTGATTTGATTCGGAGAGTTACCTGAACTTCTCTCCAGCCTCCTGGAACCTTTATATAGAGTTTACTGGTGTCAATAACGAAAGACAGCGTCCCGTCCTCGACCACAGACGACTGCTGTCTCATGATCTGCAGACTCGCATACCTCCTGACCTGCAGAAAAACAGACATTTAATACAGTCAAATAAAAACATACCACTTCTGTCACAAGCTTCTTTCTTCCATGGAACACTAAATGTTGTATGACAAATTTAGATGCTTATGCTGCTCTTTCCAGCATAACTGCTGGCTGAAACAAGCAAGATGCTCATTATTGGTGAATTATGGTAAAGATCAAGGTAAATGTGTTTCACACACATTAGTGAGTTTTTAGTCTGTTGTCCATAGATCAGTATGAAGCTCACATTCTTTCTGACTTATAGAAAAGTCTGCATCATTTAATATTTCATCCTCCTGACCAGTGTTAATTTCGTCAACGAAAATGACGATGAAAAATATTCGTCAACGAACCTTTTTTAATGCGACTAAAACGAGACGGTTAACGAGCTAAAACTAATATCCAATGATAAAAACTATGACGAAATGTATGCCGCGTCTTCGTTAAGAAGACAAGACAGGACTAAAATGTTATTTGATGACTACCGGACATTAAAATCACATCCTATAGGCTAAGTTAACTGTCTTGTCTTTCAAAATGTGCGTCTCTGTCATTGGATAAGGGGCGTTTGCATAGCTACTAGCTATTCTCGGTATGGCAGCCGCAGTGGACGGATAGTAGGGTGGTGACGAGATCTCGTGGCACGTGATCTTGTGAGATCCGATATCCTCGCAAAATATTTTGCAATGTTTATATTAGAGCTGCACAATTAATTGTAAAAACTGCGCTTGCGATCTTGATTCAAACACTCACACGATCGTAAGAGAAGCACGTTGCCCATGTTGATGAATCAGAGGGTCGGCCATCATCATCATAAAAGTTTATAGTTTGGGTATAAAGACTTATTGTCTACAGTAACGATCAAAACGAAAGTATCTTAAAGGTGCGTTCACACCAGACGCGAATGAAGCGTTATGCACAAATTATTTACATGTTAAGTCAATGCAAAGACGCGATAGACAATCCTGCGGCACGAATGGCGCGAATTGAAAAATGTGAACTTTGGCGGAAATTCGTGCCGCGATAACCAATCAGGAGCTTGCTCTAGCAGTGACTATACGAGCGGAGGCAGAAAATCGAAACAACAATGGAGGACAAATTAATCGTGGTTGTTTGTGGGTACCCGGAGCTGTACGATACTACTTCATACTTTTACAAAAACAGGAATCATTTTGAAAACTGGAGCTGCCTGACAGAAGCCCCTCCCATGACGCGAATTCGCGTCTGTTGTGTGGTGAATTTGGCGGAAATTCACGCGCGATTTAAGCAAATTTGCCGAATGAAGCGAGTAAACTCAAAATGTTCAAGCGTCCAATACGCACGAATAGGAGCTTGCTCTAGCAGTGACGTCCACAAGACAACAGCAGGAAGATTCAGACCCCCAGCCCCGAATACAGCCTGCAGGACAAAGATCCGGCTGAAAAGCAGAATCATCTTAAAAACTTTCATCCGAAACTAAATTTCTATGCAACATATTATGTATGGACCCACAAAGAATATCCTTGTTTTAATCATTGTGTTTGTCGTGCTTTTAATTAATTAATAAGCCTTAAGGGTTAATGGTTGTATGTGGTCATAAGTACTTTAATCATTTCTTTTGATTAATTTCCTGTCAAAGCATCATATTCTGGTTATGTACAAAAGGATACTTTGCAAAGAATGTAAAATTCGGGCAATGTTCATACATGTTAATTTTATTTTTGGAGCAACAAAAGCCGCTCCACATAGGACCTAATTGGTCAAGACAACATTGGGAGGTTCAAAAAGCCGAGTTTAAATACTAGGAACCCCCTTGAAATCGCTCTCTAACTGCTCTCTAAGATTCTCCGCGCTCTTGAATTCTTCACTTCTCTGATCTCTCTCTCTCTCCGGAAAAATGCACTCTCTTGAGAAGAAGCCCCTCCCATGTGCTCTGACCACAACCCACAGTTGCGAATTGAGAAGAAAAGCCACCTAGTCTCTTTACCTCCTTTTGTTCTTTCTGTTTATTTCTTTGTGTGGTGCTAATGCCAAAGACGACCAGCCCAAAACTTGCAACACCAGCCAAGAACTAACGCCCACTTCAACGACTCCGAACTCTAAGCCAATCAGCTTCGGAGAAATTTCCCACAAAGACGGAGGACAAAGGGGAATCTTTAAACACAAAAGCGATACAAACCTTAACTCTTGCTGCTGGTGTAATATTGAAAATAGATTTTAGCCTCACTGAAAAGTCACGAGTGTTAAATATGTGATTGATGATTGCGTTTATGAATGAAGCGACGTGGGATATCAAATTCTCATTCTCTTAATCTAATCCTTTCCTACTTTCTCTCTTTCTGCAACGTGAATGTGTGAATCTTGTGTGTATTAGTTTAATGTCTTAGAGTTATATAAATAAAGTCTTGTTTATATTGAAAAGAGAAAATCTTGTGTTTTGTGCTCATAAGTTAATGTCTTAATCCATTTTGTTACTGTGCTATTTATAGTGTTTTACTATATTTTGGGATTTTAATATCCAGTGCAGAATTTGTTATACGGCTTGTTCATATCGCTGTGAAACAGTGAGTCTGTTCAAATTCCCTATAAAATCATTAATGATTCCCTTTGAGCTATTCGTTTCCTTTATAACAATATATATATTATATGTTTCATTCGTGTCTGGTGTGAACGCACCTTAACACTTGTATTGTAACGCTTATCTTCCACCAGGAGGTGGTGACAACCCGTTTAAAACATGTATTTGACATTGAATCATTCATTCAGGAGATTCCAACAGTGACAAGTCTTTATGAAGTGAGACACTGACTCCTTCATTGATTTTATTTTAAATTTTATTATTAATATATATATATATATATATATATATATATATATTTAAAAGACTTAAGCAATTAACATTTTGTCAGAACCACTAGTAAATTATGTTATTTTGTGTGAGAATCGTGATCTCCAATTTATAAAAAAAACTGAGATTCTCAATTTATCCAGAATCGTTCAGCTCTAGTTTACATGTTGTTATTACTGCATATAATTCATTACAATTTTATTTGTATTTTAAGTTTAGTACTTTAAGTTTAATTTCATAAAGTACAAGTTGATTTCAAAATACACCTACATTTTTTGCATTTTGTGTTTTTCAGTTGAATAAAAGACTATTTTTCCCTATATATTTAATCATTGAGGATCTTAAAAAAAAAAATCCCCAAATCTCGTCTCGTTCTCGTGAACCCAGTCTCGTCTCATGGGATAAGTGTCTCGTCACACCCCTAACGGATAGGCTATCAAAACGTAAACAATGGCCTCAGCACCCGAAGGGTTAGGGATAGGGACACCAGGCGTCCCGTTTCTCCCACGAGTTACAATACGTTGTCGATTAAAGGCGGGATAGACGGAATCGCGCTGATAGAAGTGCTCTCTCTCTCTCGCGCACGCTTAACTTCTTCAGTTCTGATACAGCTCAAATACACACACAGCAGTCCAAATGTCTATCGTGTAGAGTATCTCACGTAAATACAGTCGGTTATGGCTTAAGCGTGAAAACTGAATGTGTGTCAGTATTACATGCATACCTTCCGTCTTAAAGTGACAGCGTTCCTAATTATCTGTGTCATCAATGTTAACCAACAAAAGATGTTAAATAAATGTATACTTGTTAAGTAAACCTACTGTATCTGAAAAATGAGTTTAATTTGTATCTCTACCAAAAAAAAAAAAAAAACATTTATTACAGTTTTTCCTTATGCTTATTTGAATTGGTCTAAAGAGAGAAGAATTACTGACTATTTTAGTTTGCATACTACATATAAAATAGCTACCACAATAAATGTTGGTAACGGCAGTTTGACTAAAATGAGTGATTGCACAGGTTTGACTCACAGCGCTGGGGGCCTCAGCAGCTCGTCCCGGGGGCCCGGGGGGTCCAGGAGGGCCAGGGATCATCACGGCTGAAACAACATGAACTCTGAGCGTCGATGCATATCAAAGATGACTGCAGCAGAAGTGTTTGGTGAGATGAATAGCCTCACAACCTTACATCAACAACACATCCACGCAAACAAACACGTGAAGCTCCTGACCTTCAGTGACCCGGAATGGGCTGAAGATGAGGGCAAATACAAGACTTTTGAAATGCCAAAGGTTTCTCGTACCAGATCCGTGTTGTCCAGGAGGTCCAGCAACACCGGTTCTCCCGAAAGCTGGTGCACCGGGGGGTCCTCGTGGTCCTGGATGACCAGGTGGTCCAATCAAAGATTCTCCTTTAGCTCCCTGCACACAAACCAACATTACTAGACACTTCACAGCATTACACGTGAAAGCCGTCCGTCTGGACTGTGTCTCTTCAGACCTGCTAATATTAAAGGAACAGTTCATCCAATCATAACAATTATCAGAGTTATTCAACAATAGCAGCATGTGGTTTTAAATAAGCCAGTAAACAATGCTTTGAAAACTTTATTTTTTTTAAATGAACTAATTAAAAATAATTTTGGCAAATTAGTCTTAAAAATGAAAATGCATACTATATCATAATCTACAATTATCTATTACCAGTGATATTTTAGTATCATTGAGATTCTTTATTAGTTGTTTATTAATATTTTCAATAATTTTTTTTTAATACTTTCTTCTTTTTTTATTGCAAAGATTTTGTAATTTTGTTGTGTTTTGTCATTTTTTGTAGTTATATATATACAGGTGCTGGTCTTATAATTAGAATATCATCAAAAAGTTGATTTATTTCACTAATTCCATTCAAAAAGTGAAACTTGTATAATATATACATTCATTCCACACAGACTGGTATATTTCAAGTGTTTATTTATTTTAATTTTGATGATTATAACTGACAACTAATGAAAACCCCAAATTCAGTATCTCAGAAAATTAGAATATTGTGAAAAGGTTCAATAATGAAGACACCTGGTGCCACACTCTAATCAGCTAATTAACTCAAAACACCTGCAAAGTCCTTTAAATGGTCTCTCAGTCTAGTTCTGTAGGCTACACAATCATGGGGAAGACTGCTGACTTGACAG
This sequence comes from Schizopygopsis malacanthus, assembly GCA_027474115.1. Classification (NCBI taxonomy): domain Eukaryota; kingdom Metazoa; phylum Chordata; class Actinopteri; order Cypriniformes; family Cyprinidae; genus Schizopygopsis; species Schizopygopsis malacanthus. The sequence continues at coordinate 26,928,066 of CM049886.1, forward strand.
TTGTCCAAAAGACGACCATTGACACCTTGCACAAGGAGGGCAAGAGACAAAAGGTCATTGCAAAAGAGGCTGGCTGTTCACAGAGCTCTGTGTCCAAGCACATTAATAGAGAGGCGAAGGGAAGGAAAAGATGTGGTAGAAAAAAGTGTACAAGCAATAGGGATAACCGCACCCTGGAGAGGATTGTAAAACAAAACCCATTCAAAAATGTGGGGGAGATTCACAAAGAGTGGACTGCAGCTAGAGTCAGTGCTTCAAGAACCACTACGCACAGACGTATGCAAGACATGGGTTTCAGCTGTCGCATTCCTTGTGTCAAGCCACTCTTGAACAACAGACAGTGTCAGAAGCGTCTCGCCTGGGCTAAAGACAAAAAGGACTGGACTGCTGCTGAGTGGTCCAAAGTTATGTTCGCTGATGAAAGTAAATTTAGCTTTTCCTTTGGAAATCAGGGTCCCAGAGTCTGGAGGAAGAGAGGAGAGGCACAGAATCCACGTTGCTTGAGATCCAGTGTAAAGTTTCCATAGTCAGTGATGGTTTGGGGTGCCATGTCATCTGCTGTTGTTGGTCCACTGTGTTTTCTGAGGTCCAAGGTCAACACAGCCGTATACCAGGAAGTTTTAGAGCACTTCATGCTTCCTACTGCTGACCAACTTTATGGAGATGCAGATTTAATTTTCCAACAGGACTTGGCACCTGCACACAGTGCCAAAGCTACCAATACCAGGTACTACCAGTACCTGGTTTAAGGACCATGGTATCCCTGTTCTTAATTGGCCAGCAAACTCGCCTGACCTTAACCCCATAGAAAATCTCTGGGGTATTGTGAAGAGGAAGATGCGATATGCCAGACCCAACAATGCAGAAGAGCTGAAGGCCACTATCAGAGCAACCTGGGCTCTCATAACACCTGAGCAGCACCACAGACTGATCGACTCCATGCCACGCCGCATTGCTGCAGTAATTCAGGCAAAAGCCCCAACTAAGTATTGAGTGCTGTACATGCTCATACTTTTCATGTTCATACTTTTCAGTTGGCCAAGATTTCTAAAAATCCTTTCTTTGTATTGGTCTTAAGTAATATTCAAATTTTCTGAGATACTGAATTTGTGGTTTTCATTAGTTGTCAGTTATAATCATCAAAATTAAAAGAAATAAACACTTGAAATATATCAGTCTGTGTGGAATGAATGTATACATTATACAAGTTTCACTTTTTGAATGGAATTGGTGAAATAAATCAACTTTTTAATGATATTCTAATTATATGACCAGCACCTGTATATGTACATTCAGTTTGAGTTATTTTAGTAAATCAAGTTAAGCTCAATTCAAATTAGAGTTTTACTTGGCAACTAGCAGAAATATTTTTTTTTTATATATATTTTATTTTATTTCTGTTAACATTTGTTTTAATTCAAGTAATATTTTTAGATTTTTAATGGTTTTAGTTTTAGTTTCATTAATAGCTCTGTCTATAACAAATATGCATTTTCTTTCTTTCTTTTTGCCAACAGAGAATGTCTTGCAATAGCTTATAAACAAGTTAATTTATCACGTGTTATGTTCTAATTGGATCTAAGTGTTAAAGTGAAAGTTAACGATCTCAGTCATTATCTCAGTTTATCATCTGTCCGTGTGATGTTTCTCATCTCTGAATGAACGCTGTTACCCCGCGAGAGGAGAAGTCATGTGCAAATCATCATTTCAAATAAAACACACCTTAAATCACGTAGAGATAAAAAAAAAAAAACGCTTTGAGAGAACAAACAGCGGGACAGTGAGAAGTGTGTGTGAGTGTGTATGTGTGTGAGTGTGTGAGAGTGTGTGTGTGTGTGTGTGTGTGTGTGTGTGTACGTGTACGTGTCTGTGAGTGTGTGTGTGTGCGTGTGTGAGAGAGAGTGTGTGCGTGTGTGAGGAGAGTGTGTGCGTGTGTGAGAGATTGTGTGTGTGTGTGCGTGTGCGTGTGTGAGAGAGAGTGTGTGCGTGTGTGAGGAGAGTGTGTGCGTGTGTGTGTGTGTGTGTGTGAGAGAGTGTGTGTTTGTGAGTGAGTGAGTGAGTGTGTGTGTGTGTGTGTGTGTGTGTGTGTACGTGTCTGTGTGAGTGTGTGAGAGTGTTTGTGTGTGTGTTTGTTAGAGTGTGTGAGAGTGTGAGCATTGTGTGTGTGCGTGTGTGTGTGTGTGTGTGTGTGTCACTCGCCTCTGAACCTGATCTCCCTGGCAGCCCTGGCATCCCAGCTTCTCCTTTCTCTCCTATGAATCCCTGGTCACCTTTAGCAGCCTGACACAGTCACACATTCATCAGCTCAGTCTCTGTGTCGCAGCGAAGCGCTCTCAGTATCTGGGAGAGAATATCTAAATGTCTGATGAAACTCACCGTGACTGTGGTCCCCAGCGTGTCGCCTGTGAGAGAACAGATCAGAGCATCAGAAACACAGCTGCTCAAGTGAACTCTTAATGCTGTGATGTGATTGATTGATTATCAGGTGTGTACCGGAGGAGGATGATGATGATGAAGGCAGATCTCTGTCCCTGCTGGCTCCCTCTACAGGTCAGGAGCACACAATCAACACAAACCGGCAGAAACACACAATACTGATGAAAACTGTTTGAAATTCAGAACACTTTATATATTACATTTGAAAAATTTAAATATATTTTTTATTTCAAACTGCAGAAAGCATACTCTTCAACTTTACTTATGACAAACCAAAAGAGCAAAACAGAGGAGTAATCATTAAGCTGACAAATCCACTGAACACTGACTAAACATGATCTGACATGATTCTAATGTGAATGTATTTTAACGAGAAAACTGACACAAAAAGTGAAAATTATTCTGTACTGCCAAAAAACACCAACATTCAATACTTTGGGGTTCAATAGTTTTTAATGAAGTGTCTACTGTTCACCAAAGCTGCATTTATTTGATCACAAATACAGTAAAAACTGTGAAATATTATTATAATGTAAATCAGCTGTTTTCTATGTGAATATGTGTTAAACTGTAATTTATTTCTGTATTTTCAGCACTACTCCAGTCTTCAGTGTCACATGATCTTCAGAAATCATATTAATATGCTGCTCAAGAAACATTTCTGATTATTATCAATGTTGAAAATATTAATATTTTTGTGGAAACTGTGATGCATTTTATTTTTCAGGATTCACAGATGAATATAAAGTTCAAAAGAACAGCATTTATTTGAATCATTTGTAACATTATAAATGTCTTTACGGTCACTTCTGATACATTTAATGCATTCCTGATGAGTAAAAATGTTAATTTCTTATTAACTTTTAAACAGTAGTGTATAACAATAATAAGAAAACAACTCTTAAAACGCACCTTGTGTAGAATCACTGTTAACCTGAAGAAAAGCAAAGAAAGACAAATGTGTTAGTTAATATAACTGGTGAGAAAGTAGAGTTAATTCAACATCTGTATGTGGAAACAAACACTGGATGAGTCTGTGTTCTTCACGAGGTGATGCTCAGGTGTGGTTGTGTAGCTATTGCACAATATTAAACATCTAAAAGTCTTGCATGCTGGTATGAGCGCCCTAAAGATGCCTGTGTGGATTACGGACCATGTGCACTGAATGCTGGGACATGCACAGCTCTCCAGCCTTCATATGTGTTATTACAGAGCTACAGTTATGAGCTCACATGTGCATTATGAGCTTGTTTTAGATAATTATCCACAGCATGCATCAATATTCAAACATAAAGTGTGTTTGCTATCAAATCACTGACTCTAAAAGTCAGTATTTGACTCTCCGTGGGTCTCAATATACAGCTGAGAGATACACGATACATAAAAACTATAAATGCACTGTTTATAAGCCGTATCAGTTGAAGCTGTATAAGTCGGTTGAAGACTGACTCAAACCAACCACATCTTCACCTTCTGTCCCCTCACTGAGTATCCAAACTTCTCCTCTCCAGCCATCCTACAACATGTCCTCTTGACCCAATCCCCTCGCACCTTCTACAAGCAATCTCTCCCACAATCTTACCAGCACTCACACACATTATCAACACATCTCTCCTTTTCTGGAGGGGATGTAGATTCGTGATAGTGAGTGGAAGTAGGAGGGTGCTGAGCCTGTGGTTGTTCTATATGCAAGCATCAGTGTATTGAACTTGATGTGAGCTGCAACCAGGAGCCAGTGCAGGGAGCTAAAGAGAGGTGTAACATGAGCTCTTTTAGGTTCGTTGAAGACCAGTCGTGCTGCTACGTTCTGAATCATCTGTAAAGGTTTGATTGTGCATGACGGAAGTCCAGCTAGAAGAGCATTGCAGTAGTCCAGCCTGGAAATGACAAGGGCCTGGACAAGAAGTTGTTTAGCATGCTGTGTAAGGAAGGGCCTGATCTTTCTGATGTTGTGTAGTGCAAACCGGCAAGATCGAGGAGTCTTTGCAATGTGCTCTTTGAAGGTCAGCTGGTCATCAAAGATTACACCAAAGATTTCTGACTGAAATTGATGAGGTAATTGTTGAACGAACCTAGCTGGATGGGGAAATCATGCTGTAGAGTTGGAGTGGCAGGGAAGACAAGAAGCTCAGTCTTTGCCAGGTTGAGCTGTAGGTGATGTTCTTTCATCCATAACGAGATGTCTGCCAAGCAGCCTGAGATCCGTGCAGCTACCGTTGGATCATCTGGTCGAAATGAGAGATAGAGCTGTGTGTCATCAGCATAGAAATGGTAGGAGAAGCCATGTGCCTGTATGATGGGACCCAGTGATGTAGTGTATGTGGAGAAGAGGAGGGGTCCAAGAACCGATCCCTGAGGAACCCCAGTGGCCAATTGATGTTCTGTGGATACCTCCCCTCCCCAGGCCACCCTGAAAGACCGACCAGTGAGATAGGATTCAAACCAGCGAAGTGGAATCCCAGTGATGTCCAGTGATGAGAGGGTAGACAGGAGGATCTGATGGTTAACCGTGTCAAAAGCGACAGAGAGATCCAGCAGAATGAGGACTGATGATTTGGAATCAGCTTTTGCAATTCGCAGGGCTTCAGTGACCGAGAGTAGCGCAGTCTCAGTTGAATGGCCACTCCTGAAACCTGACTGTTTAGCATCCAGTTTGTTGTTCTGTGAAAGAAACAATGAGACCTGGTGGAAGAGAACTCGTTCGAGTGTTTTCGCTATGAATGAAAGGAGAGAGACAGGTCTGTAGTTTTCTATGAGAGAAGTGTTTAATGTAGGTTTTTTGAGCAGTGGGGTTACCCGAGCCTGCTTAAATGCATGGGGAAGATGCCCCGCCTACTTCCACTCACTATTACGAATCTACATCCCCTCCAGAAGCCCCGCCTACTTCCACTCACTATCACCAATCTACATCCCCTCCAGAAGCCCCGCCTACTTCCACTCACTATTACCAATCTACATCCCCTCCAGAAGCCCCGCCTACTTCCACTCACTATCACCAATCTACATCCCCTCCAGAAGTCTGAGATCTGCGGGCGAGCGCCGCCTCGTGGTACCATCACAGAGAGGCACAAACTCACTCTCCAGAACGTTTTCATTCACTGTTCCTGGCTGGTGGAATGAACTTCCCACCGCCATCCTGAATGCTGAATCCCTGACAATCTTCAAGCGAAACCTGAAAACTCATCTCTTCCAACATCACTTGACTTCATCATAAAAAATAAAAAAACCTTCCCTCTCTTTCCTTACATTTTTCACATAAAAAACTTGTGCATACGCTCCAGAGCATGGAGTGAACCGTAGCGACTACATTCGGGGGGGGGTGTAATATTATGAAATGATTTATAACATTTTATGAAAATATTTCTACATGACATTAAAATGCTAAATTAAAACAGTAAATAAATAAAATATTTGATATAATAATAATAATAATAATAATAATAATAATAAATTACACACTTCTCCTTTAATTATGACAAAATTTGGAAATCAGCAGAGTTGGAGTGAGTGTAAAGACAATGATGAAGATGATATTGGAGCAGAGTAGAGTGTAAAGACAATGAAGATGATGAAGATGATGAAGATGATTTGAGCAGAGTTAGAGTGAGTGTAAAGACATGATGAATGAAGATGATGAAGATGATTGAGCAGAGTAGAGTGTAAAGACAATGATGATGATGAAGATGATGAAGATGATATTGAGATGATATTGAGCAGAGTGAGTGTAAAGACATGATGAAGATGATGATGAATGATAAGCGTTAGTGAGTGTAAAGACAATGATGATGATGAATATGAGAGAGTTAGAGAGTGAGTGTAAAGACAAGTGATAAAGACAATGAATGATGAAGATGATATTGAGCAGAGTTAAAGAGCAATGATGATGATGATGAGATGTGAGAGAAAGTGTACGAGTGTAAAGAAGTTGATGAAGATGATAGATGAGTGTGAAAGATGATGATGAAGATGAGCAGAGTTAGAGGACAATGAGTGTAAATGACAATGATGATGATGAAGATGATGGATGAGTGTAAAGACAATGAAGATGATGAGAGTTAGAGCGAGTGTAAAGACAATGAAGATGATGAAAAATGAGATGATGAAGATGATTGAAGATGATGATTAAGCAGAGTTATTGAGCAGAGTTGAGCAGAGTAAGTGTAAAGACAATGAAGATGATGAAAGATGAAGATGATATTGAGCAGAGTTAGAGTGAGTGTAAAGCAATGAGTGATAAAGACAATGATGATGATGAAGATGAATGATGATGATGATGAATGATGAAGATGATATTGAGCAGAGTTAGAGTGATGTGCAATGATGATGATGAAGATGATGAAGATGATGAAAATAAATACAGAGTTAGAGTGAGTGTAAAGATGATGAATGATGATGATGATGAGAAGATGATGATATGATGATATTGAGCAGAGATTAGAGCAGAGTTAGAAGTGTAAAGATATTGACAGAGTTGATGATGATATGAAGATGATGAAGATGATATTGAGCAGAGTTAGAGTGAGTGCAGAGTTAAATACAATGAGTGATAAAGATGAAGATGATGAAGATGATATTGAGCAGAGTTAGAGTGAGTGTAAAGACAATGAAGATGATGAAGATGATGAAGATGATATTGAGCAGAGTTAGAGTGAGTGTATGAAGACAGAGTTAGAATGAATGATGATGAAGATGATGATATTGAGCAGAGTTAGTGTAAAGACAATGAGTGTGAAGAAATTGACAATGATGATGATGAAGATGAGATGAAGTGAGATGATGATGATGATGATATTGAGCAGAGTTATGAGTGTAAAGACAATGAAGATGATGAAGATGATATTGAGCAGAGTTAGAGTGAGTGTAAAGACAATGAAGATGATGAAGATGATATTGAGCAGAGTTAGAGTGAGTGTAAAGACAATGAATGATGATGAAAGATGATATTGAGCAGAGTTAGAGTGAGTGTAAAGACAGAGTTAGAATAAAAGATGATGAAGATGATATTGAGCAGAGTTAGAGTGAGTGTAAAGACAATGAAGATGATGAAATGATGAAGATGATATTGAGCAGAGTTAGAGTGAGTGTAAAGACAATGAAGATGATGAAATGATGAAGATGATATTGAGCAGAGTTAGAGTGAGTGTAAAGACAATGAAGATGATGAAGATGATATTGAGCAGAGTTAGAGTGAGTGTAAAGACAATGAAGATGATGAAGATGATATTGAGCAGAGTTAGAGTGAGTGTAAAGACAATGAAGATGATGAAGATGATATTGAGCAGAGTTAGAGTGAGTGTAAAGACAATGAAGATGATGAAAATGATATTGAGCAGAGTTAGAGTGAGTGTAAAGACAATGAAGATGATGAAGATGATGAAGATGATATTGAGCAGAGTTAGAGTGAGTGTAAAGACAATGATGATGATGAAGATGATATTGAGCAGAGTTAGAGTGAGTGTAAAGACAATGAAGATGATGAAGATGATATTGAGCAGAGTTAGAGTGAGTGTAAAGACAATGAAGATGATGAAGATGATATTGAGCAGTGAGTGTATGAGATGATGTGATATGATAGAGCAGAGTTAGAGTGAGTGTAAAGACAATGATGATGATGAAGATGAGATGATATTGAGCAGAGTTAGTGAGACAATGATGTGATGAAGATGATAGAGCATATGAGCAGAGAGAGAGTGTGACATGAAGATGATATTGAGCAGAGTTAGAGTGAGTGTAAAGACAATGAAGATGATGAAATGATTGAGTTAGTTGAGACAGATGTTGAGCAGAGTAGAGTGAGTGTAAAGACAATGAAGATGATGAAGATGATATGAGCAGAGTTAGAGTGAGTGTAAAGACAATGAAATGATGATGATGAAGATGATATTGAGCAGAGTTAGAGTGAGTAAAGACAATGAAGATGTGAAATGATGAAGAATAGAGCAGATAGAGTGAGTGTGACAATGAATGAAATGATGAAGATTATATGAGAGTTAGTGAGTGTAAAGACAGATGATATTAGAGTTGAGTGAGTGTAAAGACAATGAAGATGATGAAGATGATATGAGCAGAGTTCAGAGTGAGTGTAAAGACAATGAAGATGATGAAAATGATATTGAGCAGAGTTAGAGTGAGTGTAAAGACAAGTTTAGATATTGTTAAGTGAGTGTGACAATGAATATGATGATGATGATATTGAGCAGAGTTTGAGTAAAGACAATGAAGATGATATGAATTGAGCAGAGTTAGAGTGAAATAAAGAATGATGATGATGATGATGAAGATGATATTGAGCAGAGTTAGAGTGAGTGTAAAGACGATGAAGATGATATTGAGCAGAGAGAATATAAAGATGATGAGATGAAGATGATATTGAGCAGAGTTAGAGTGAGTGTAAAGAAAATAAAGATGATGAAGATGATATTGAGCAGAGTTAGAGTGAATGTAAAGACAATGATGATGATGAAGATGATGAAGATGATGAAAATGATATTGAGCAGAGTTAGAGTGAATATAAAGACAATGATGATGATGAAGATGATGAAGATGATATTGAGCAGAGTTAGAGTGAATGTAAAGATGATGATGATGAAGATGATGAAAATGATATTGAGCAGAGTTAGAGTGAGTGTAAAGACAATGAAGATGATGATGATGATGATATTGAGCAGAGTTAGAGTGAGTGTAAAGACAATGAAGATGATGATATTGAGCAGAGTTAGAGTGAGTGTAAAGACAATGAAGATGATGAAGATATTGAGTAGAGTTAGAGTGAGTGTAAAGACAATGAAGATGATGATGATGACATTGAGCAGTACACACTCACAGGTTTTTTGCAGCCGGGTCGAGGAGGGACTGGAAACACGGTCTAGAGAGAAACATGAGGGAAAGAGACACTGAGCTACAGCACTGAGCATCTGTGTGTTTGAGACAGAGACAGAGACACACTCACTCCTTTAGGACAGCTGAAGACCCCCGGTCGTCCTGGAGGCCCCGGCGGACCCTTCAGACACAAACAAAATATACACCATTAATATCATCAACCCAAGATCTACAGCAGACTTTCAACACAGCCATCTGACTAACTGCTCTGCGCTTGACTTGCTGTTTCTGTTGTTATAGTGTGTGTAAGTGATCTTCTGGATAAAGCTGAGTATACTGTATTGAGGGAGACAGCGAGACTAGTTAACTAGTTATCGCCTTACTGTACTTGGTGTGTGTAAGTGGAGATTTATGGCTCAGTGTAGGAGAAAAAAATTATTTTTGTAAAATGGCCTTTAAAAATATGTATTGCAATTGAAATCCATTGACACAAACAGATATGAAAGAAACTCTTAACAGTGTCTTTTGGATGTTTCCTTTCCACTTTAAAAATATGAAAACTAAAAAGCCTCAAACTAAAAAAAAAAAAAAAGGTTTTTGCCTTTTGCCTCTCCCCTTAAAGGAAAAGTTCACAAAAAATAAAATGTTCTGTTGCTTCTGGGCAAAATATGTTTTTATGGATATGTTTATTATGGATTATGAACTTGTATTTTAGTCAGAGGCAAAGGTTTGAAGTTAAAAGAGACTTATTAATGGATTTATTTCAGCTTTTGTCTTCTCCAGATGTTAACTGGTGGACTGGAGTGCTGTGGATTATTGTGATGTTTTTATCAGACTCTCCTTCTAACGGCACCCATTCACTGCAGAGCATCCATTGCTGAGACACTTCTACAAACCTGATGAAGAAACATACTCATCCTGATCTTAGATGAACGTAGGGTGAACATATTTACAGCTCATGTTCATTTTTTGTGAACTATTCCTTTAAATATTATTTTATTCTTTAAAGGTGTCATAGAATGCATTAATACAATATCTACATAGAAAATATGTGGCTAACTTAAGGTCAAAAATTCTCCAGAAACGGTTTTACATGTGCATTTGCAACCCTAGGATTTCTCCCCAGAATGAAACGGTCTGTTATTACCTTATTTGGAATAATAAAATGAATAATAATGTTGAGCTCTGCATTGGCTGTTTGCTAAATGTTGAGCTCTGCTCTGATTGGCTGTTTCACAGCACGGCTAAATATTGAGCTCTGCTCTGATTGGCTGTTTCACAGCACGGCTCAATATTGAGCTCTTCTCTGATTGGCTGTTTCACAGCGCGGCTCAATGTTGAGCTCTTCTCTGATTGGCTGTTTCACAGCACGGCTATCAATGTTGAGCTCTGCTCTGATTGGCTGTTTCACAGCACGGCTCAATATTGAGCTCTTCTCTGATTGGCTGTTTCACAGCACGGCTAAATGTTGAGCTCTGCTCTGATTGGCTGTTTCACAGTTATATTGTCGGTAATTATACTGTCTATTATATGCAGGCATCAGGGAGCCACTATTAATATGTGGGGCACTGAAACTGCTTTCAAATGTACGATGGCGTTTTACTTTCACTTTCGAGATCGCACAAACTCTGTTTATACTATGAAGTGGCAGTATTTACCACACATTTTACAAAATCAGATGTTTATCAGTGGTGCTCAGGATCTGTAAATCATTCACCATCATACTCAGTCATCTCTCTTTACTCTGTTTATGTGGTAAGTGAAATCTGATGTACTGTAATGTAACAGGCTACCGCTAGCAAGGAGCTAACCATGTGCCTTTAGTGGCTTGTGTTATTTGATTAGAACGCTTTATTTGCTTTCCGAGCCTTTCTGAATACAGACACAAACCCATCCCTGCACTTCACACCCCCTGCACAGCCTGGAACATAACATTTATTTCCATCATCTGCCATTTTCTCTGTTGTCCTCACGTTTCTTCACAATACCTGCAGAACTTCTGATGCTTCCGTTGGCCTAAAATATGGGCGGGTTTATGCAAATGTTGGGGGCGTAACTATTAGTGACCCCGACTGTTTCGTCACAGTCGTGTTATGTTCTGATCAAGCGGCAACCTCCTGCTCTCTCTCGTGAAACCAACACGGACGTGACTAAAACTGCAATTCATAGACTGGCCGCTCCAAAAGAGAGACCCCCCCCCATGTTAAAATACCCAACTTTACAGCAGAAAAAGTATGTTTACAGCCTGGTACGAAAAGTGGTTTTGGTCTATATCGCTAATTTTACCCTTCATGACAACTGTGAGGGGGTGAATTTTTTTATTACTCATCCATTTAAATTATATTAAGCCTTAAAGTTCTGCATAATTAAGGGCGTGGCCACTTGAGTGACAGGTGGATTGCCGCCGCCGTCACCACTGTCGCGCTAGGTGGGCATGGTTTCAGCAACCAGCTCCACCCACCTCCCGCCCTTTTGCCCATTTTTGATTGGAGTGATGCGTTGCCAAGATGGCGACGGCCAGCTCCGCCCACTTTGAGCTTCAAAAATCCTCTTCAGAAACCGACGGGTGACGTCACGGACTACATCAATTTTTTTTTACAGTTTATGGTTCTGATTCGTCTATTTTTCAGTGGTCTTTGGCATGCACAAGATTTACATAAGAAGGAAACAATGATGTTTGAGGCTCACGGTATATCATTTCCATGAGCAGAACTCTTATTATTCAACTATGCCGAGGTAAATACAGTTTTCCATTCAATGCCACCTTTAAAGAATATCAAGTTCAGCAATTTAGTTCTTATACATTTTTTGGGAAAAGGCATGAAACGGCGTGAGAAACAGAGCTCAACAATCTAGTTTTTTCTCGTTACTTACTGAAGTGCCACATAAAAGATCCAAATACACATTTATTAAGCAATAATGTATTAAAACGTTCGAGATAGACTGAACATGGGCTTCAAGGCTGCTAAATGATGGTATCTGCTACTGTAGTAATCGGTGACATTGACATAAAACCATGACAAAATATGTTTTAAAAATATGAGATATGAATTTGGAAAATACTTTCAGAACCAAAACCGCACAAAATGCTGAAAGTAAGAACGCTCACTTTTTTTCTGATAAAGCAATAATATTTTTTTGGGGACACACGAGAAAAACTCACAGGTAGACCGACAGAATCTCCTTTTTCACCCTTATGCCCGTTAATTCCTGGACGACCCTGAAGAAACACAACATCACATGATTACAATCACAATATACATGTGTTTGAAAGTGTGGGGTATTAAAGAAATTAATGCTTTTATTCATCAGGGATGCATTAAAATTGATCAAAAGTGCCAGTGAAGACATTTATAATGTTACAAAATATTTATTTTCGAATAAATGATGTTCTTTCATCTGTGAATCCTGAAAAATAAAATGCATCACAGATTCCACAAAAAAAATATGAAGCAGCACAACGTTTTATAATAATCAGAAATGTTTCTTGAGCAGCATATTATTATGATTTCTGAAGATCATGTGACACTGAAGACTGGAGTAATGATGCTGAATATACAGATTTGATCACAGAAATAAATTACAGTTTAACACATATTCACATAGAAAACAGCTGATTTACATTATAATAATATTTCATAATTTTTTTATCAAATACAAGCACCCTTGATGAGCAGAAGAGACTTCTTTCATAAATATTACTGACCCCAAACTTTGAAACATTACTGATAAGTGTAACTGATAAGGTTATGTCCACTAATGCTGTTAATGATCGTTATTATAAACTGTATATAGAGCGTGCATGTGCAGCTTTATGTGTTTAATAAGTCACTGACCGCTCGTCCTGGAAATCCGAACTCTCCCTTCGGTCCAGCGGGTCCGACCGGGCCCTAGAGGAGACGAGATGAGACAGAAATCAGAGCGATGCAGACAAACACAAACAGGTGTCCTCCGCTCTCGCCCCAACACATTTTTCCAAAACATTTTGAACAGAAGCAGCTGTACGCACACAGCAGAGCCACCGGAACGAGAAGAACACACATCAATTGTAACATAGTAAGAGAGTAAGTCAGACTGCCTACGGTGTAATATAATGAATGAACAGATCTGGCTTGTTGAGTGAATACAATAATAAACAACATGACCTTATATCTCTCTATATAATCTGATCTCTTTCTCTCTTTCTACATTTGTGACCCTGGAGCACAAAACCAGTCATAAGGGTCCATTTAATGAAATTGAGATTTGTACGTCATCTGAAAGCTGAATAAATATCTTTCCATTGATGTATGGTTTGGACAATATTTGAAAATTTGAGGGTGCAACTTTAAAGTTGTTCAGATGAAGCTCTTAGCAATGCACTGTAGCTCCACCCACAGTGAACTTTCATTGGTCCTTTTCATATTGGTGTATATTAAATATCAAGTATGTTCCGATTGGCTGATTTAGTTTTTTCTTCTAGTGATTAAAAAAATTACGATGCTGGAAACAGAGATAAAGCTTCAACTAAAGCTTTAAATTTTATAAATTTAATTCTAGAAAAACATGGATGATGTGATGAAGGAATGTCAGAAAAAATAGTTGGAGAATAATGTAAATAATTATATTTATGGGATTAATTCAACACGCTCCGTTTAAACTTTCATGTGGAACATTCATAATGAATAATAATAAGAGTCAAAGTCACAGCAGCTCACCGTTTGACCAGGAGGTCCAGGAACGCCACCGTCTCCCTGTGAGAAGTAAAGACAAGCAGGGAAATCAAATAATGCACACAAACCCTGTCCATCTCAGAAAGGTTTGGTGTTAAAGTAGATTGACTGGTCTTGAGTAATGCAGCAGTTAAAGGTTAAAGGTTAGGTTAAAGAAGTCGTGACCTTCAGTCCTTTGGGTCCCTGCGGCGCATGAACTCCAGACACAATCCCCGGCTCTCCTTTCTGACCCTACAGCAGCAATTCATGCAAAACACACACAGCAGAATTAAAACACACTCACGTCATATTCAGCAACAACAAGAACTTCTGATGATAATGTGTGAAATCAGAATATTATACACACACAAACTTCTGCAGCTGCTTGAATCACACACACAGTCACACACACGCATGCACAATTATTTACACACACACTCACTCTCGCACGCACGCACGCACACACTCTCTCACTCACTCTCACACTCTCACTCACTCACACTCTCACTCACTCACTCACTCACACACGCACACACGCACTCACACGCACGCACACACGCACACACACACGCACACACACACACACTCTCACTCACTCACACACGCACACACACGCACGCACGCACTCACTCACTCTCACACACGCACACACACGCACTCACTCACACACACGCACACACACACACACACACACACACACACTCTCACTCACTCACACACACACACACGCACGCACGCACACACACACACACGCACACGCACTTTCAACATCTGTGGCCAGCTGTAAAAAAGTCTTAGACTTGTCTTAAAAGTTAGTAATCACATTTTTTTCTTTAAGACTGATCATAACTAATTTTTTTTAAGTCAGTTACATAAAAATGAAGCTTGTTCCAATTTAGATTAAAAAAATACAACGTATTACCCCTTGGCCAACTGCTAGTTGGTCAAACTAGTTCTTAAAGCACAGGCCCCTACACTACATACACATCTAAAAAGAGCTTACCTTTAATCCTGAAGGCCCCTGAACACCCGGGGCCCCGATATCACCCTTCGGACCCCTTGGCCCCTGGTGGAATAAAACAAAGTCATTTTGTCACCACTGCTGTAAGATAATCAACCCATAAAGTAGATTTAAACATTTGCTGAAGTGCAAAACAACACACAAATATTCACGCTCCTCAAACCAAGGCTTTCAACTGTAATTACTTACATTAACTTAAAAACATACTTCATTTCAGATGCTGAAACACTTCTTGAATTCCAGTAATTGTTCTAGTTAAATGTTCCACTGAGACCATCACAATATAGAGTGTGTTTTTGTGTAATTATCGCAATCCTCACGGCACGTTTAGAAGCTCTAATGGATTTGTTTATTGTGGCATAAAGTCTAAAGAAGTGTAAGTATTTGACTCTGAAGCAGAAAGCTCTGCTCTGAGGAACATTTCACAGGCGTAGCTGTTTACATGCTGCACAGTTCTCTGTTTATTTGCTTCACTTCTGCTCGTCAGTGCCTGTAATTTACACAATAAAGCAAAGCTAATGTGTCATAATAGTTTAAAACACAAATTCACTGGCAACTCGGTGACTTATTGTAAATAATGCAATTAAAGTGCAGTGTTTACATTCCTGTGCGTTCCATGAGGCGAGCATGTGGTTTTGAGCAGCTATTGTACCGTAATCTCCACACTCGCTTTTCTTCAGCGTTTCTGTTTGTGTTTTTGCAATAGAATGAGAGTAGCTTGGAAAAATTAAGGGCAGTGAGAAATAATGAAAAATAATAGTTGGAATACTATGGCCAAAAGTACGAGTATAGGTGGATACTCATAGTAATCTACATCATAATAACTTCATCATAGTATTCATATTAAAGCAAGGGGACATTAGAATGGCAAAAGACAACATTTCTGACTGGCCTTCACTGCAGTAATCCAGCAATGCAAAACAATTACACTGTACCTGTCCAATCAACAGGCTTAATTACCTTAAATACAACTATATATTTCACTGTTGTGTTTTTTCTGATTCATTAATATGTTTCCTCATTCATTGTTCTGTTTTCTGATTCATTGTTGAGTTTTCTGATTAGATGTTGTATTGTTGTTGTTGTTTTTTATTCAAGGCTTGTTTTTCTGATCCATTGATGTATTTTTCTGATATGTTGTTATGGTTTCTGATTCGCTGTTCTGTTTCTTTTTGCTGATTAGTTGTGTTTCTGATTCGTTGTTGTGTTTTCTGATAAGTTGTTCTGTTTTCTGATAAGAGTGTCAGAGTTCAGTGTTGCGTGGGGTAAAAGAGGGGAGGGGGGGCAAGGACGGGAGGGAGTTTAGCTTCCTGACAGCCTGATGGATGAAGCTGTCCTTCAGTCTGCTGGTCCTCGCCTGGAGACTCCGCAGTCTCCTCCCTGATGGCAGCAGACTGAAGAAGCTGTGTGTCGGGTGGGTGGGATCTCCTGCAATGCTGAGGGCTTTGCGGGTGAGACAGGTGCTGTAGATGTCCTGGAGGGAGGGGAGAGAGACACCAACGATCTTCTCAGCTGCTCTCACTATCCATTGAAGGGACTTGCGGCAGGACGCGTTGCAGGCGCCATACCACACAGTGATGCAGCTAGTCAGGATGCTCTTGATGGTGCCTCTGTAGAAAGTGCACATGATGGGGGTCGGGGCTCTGGCTCTTCTGAGTTTGCGGAGGAAGTAGAGACGTTGCTGTGCTTTCTTGGCCAGTGCTGCAGTGTTGTTAGTCCAGGAGAGGTCCTCTGTGATGTGCACACCCAGGAACTTGGTGCTGCTCGCTCTCTCCACAGTCGCACCGTTGATGGTCAGAGGAGCATGCTGAGTGTGCACTCTCCTGAAATCAACAACAATCTCCTTCGTCTTCTCCACATTCAGAGAGAGATTGTTGACCCTGCACCACCCAGCCAGGCGGCTCACCTTGCTCCTGTAGTTTGTCTCATCTCGGTTGCTAATGAGACCCACCACAGTCGTGTCATCCGCAAACTTGATGAAAAGGTTAGAGTTGTGTGACGGTGTGCAGTCGTGGGTCAGCAGAGTGAAGAGGAGGGGGCTCAGCACACATCCTTGGGGGGCCCCTGTGTTCAGTGTGATGGTGCTGGATGTGTTAATGCCGACCCGTACTGCCTGAGGTCTTCCGGTCAGAAAGTCCAACAACCAGTTGCACAGAGAGGTGTTGAGCCCCAGCTGGGCCAATTTGTGAGTGAGCTGCTGAGGGATGATTGTGTTGAATGCTGAACTGAAGTCTATGAACAGCATCCTGACATATGAGTCTTTTTTGTCAGGAAAAAAGACACAAGGAAAAAAAACACAAGTTGTTGTGTTTCTGACAAGTTGTTGTGTTTCTGATTCGCTGTTGTGTTTTCTGATAAGTTGTTGTGTTTCTGATTCGTTGTTGTGTTTCTGATTCGTTGTTGTGTTTTCTGATTCATAGTGTGTTTTCTGATTAGCTGTTGTGTTTTTGATTCGCTGTTGTGTTTCTGATTCGTTGTTGTGTTTTCTGATAAGTTCTTGTGTTTCTGATAAGTTGTTGTGTTTTCTGATAAGTTGTTGTGTTTCTGATAAGTTGTTGTGTTTTCTGATTCAAAGTGTGTTTTCTGATTAGCTGTTGTGTTTCTGATTCGCTGTTGTGTTTCTGATTCGCTGCTTTGTGTTCTTCTTTGTTAATTGTGTTTGCACTTCAGGGTTAGCAGGTGAATATGATTAAACAAGAAGATGTTTTTGGTTTGGTGTCGATGAAGGTTACTTAAGCCATTCTGATCAGGCCATGAACAAACAACAAAAAGTGCAAAGAAAGGCTTCTTACCAATGGTCCTTGTGGTTCAAAAATCCCTGAGAGGTTAAAGATTCCTTCAGTGTCATTCAGCATCAACTGAGAGTGGAGAAACAATTCAAAACAAATGCAATGGAATTAGCATCCATATCCTTAAAATCAATCCAGTGTGACATTATAAATATATGAGGCATTAATGGACTCACCTCATGTAGATTAATGACTGGTCCAGGAGGCCCTGGAGGTCCAGGTAAACCGATTCCATCTAGACCTCTCTCTCCCTGAAACACATCAACGATTAGCATCGAAGCTGACGGCTCTGAGAAAGATGTGATGTGATGTGAATACAAACCTTCTGACCCATATCACCTTTCTCTCCCCCTTCCCCCTGAAAAAAAACAGCAAATTAAAAACAAAAAAGTATCTATAAATTGATGGAAATATAGATTGACTACATTAATTAAGATCAAGTTTTACAGCCTATTTTGTTTCGTATATTTACTTGTCGCCCAGGCAGACCAGAAGCCCCAGTCTTTCCATCGTCTCCTTTAGCGCCCGGCTCCCCCTAGTGGAGTGGAGGAGAAATTATTATCATAAGTGTTCCTGTGGCTCAGTGGTAGAGCATTGTGTTAGCAGCGCAAAAGGTTGTGGGTTCAATTCCCAGGGAACACAAATACTGAAAATAAAATGTATAGCCTGAAGGCACTGTAAGTCGCTTTGGATAAAAGTGTCTGCTAAATGCATAAATGTAAATGAGTCTGATTATATTCATATGACATAAAAATTATATATAGGATAGTTAGAACTTTTATGAATATGCAAAGCTATATTAATGGCGTTTATTGCAGATTGTAAGATTGTTTGCCACAGATCACGGGAGTAATTATTTTGGAATTTGATTTAGCTGATAACTTCCTGAATCCAAATTCTGTAACTGTGTGTTATGTAATATAAAGCCATTATAATGTGTTTTTACTTTGAATTGCAATATGAAGGAGGTCAAGGCCTGAGATGCCTTCACTGACCCTTACAGATGTGCTAAAGATTGCAAATTTGGGGCTAATGGGGAACATGTGTGGGTGGGAACGGCACGCTTTCTTTGGAAAGCGGTAATGGAAATAGTTGTGAAAGAGATTGTGTGTGTGTGTGCGTGTGTGTGTGCGAGTGAGTGTGCGTGTGTGTGTGTGTGTTTGTGTGTGTGCGTGAGTGTGTGTGCGTGTGTAATTGTGTGTGAGTGAGTGTGTGTGTGTGTGCGCGAGTGAGTGAGTGAGTGAGTGTGTGTGTGTGTGTGTGTGTGTGTGTGTGTGTGTGTGTGTGCATGTGTAATTATGTGTGTGTGAGTGAGTGAGTGAGTGAGTGTGCGTGCGTGTGTGAGAGTGCGTGAGTGTGTGTGTGTGTGTGTGTGTGTGTGTGTGTGTGTGACTGAGTGTGTGT
Source organism: Schizopygopsis malacanthus (assembly GCA_027474115.1). NCBI lineage: Eukaryota > Metazoa > Chordata > Actinopteri > Cypriniformes > Cyprinidae > Schizopygopsis > Schizopygopsis malacanthus. The sequence continues at coordinate 26,947,226 of CM049886.1, forward strand.
GTGTGTGCGAGCGAGCGAGCGAGCGAGCGTGCATGTGTGTGAGTGTGCTTGCGTGCGTGTGTGTGTGCTTGCGTGCGTGTGTGTGTGAGATTGCGTGAGTGTATGTGTGTATGTGTGTGTGGAGCACAGACCTTCACTGAAACACCTGGAGGGCCGACGGCTCCTTCTTTTCCCTGAAAGTGTAGAGTTGAGTTCATTTAAATAAAAACTAAGGCACTTCTAACACTAGGCATGCATTCTCTATACAATGATTCCAGCTAATGACATATCAAATCAAAAGGTAGATGCCATAACTAGATTTTACAGTGTTGATAGATCATGCCAGATTTCTTTGTGTTTTTGTGCAGATCTCTGTGTGTACCTGTGGCCCTGGAGATCCTGGGAGCCCAGGAAGGCCCTGAGGATGAGAAAATACATGACAATGAGCTGCAGTTCAGCGGTAAAAGACAGAAAGCCTCAGTAAGTGTGGATGTACGTACAGGTGGTCCTCTGGGCAGCACAGGTCTGAACCCACTGCTTCTGTCCAGACCCGAGCCCTCCAGATCCTGCCGCAAAACAGACATTGAGTCAAACAATCGGGGAAAAAAAACACTTTTCACATTTCAGAGTTCAGCTCATTTCACTAATTCATCAACTTCCCTTTCAAGTGTTTTCAGTTCTTCAGACAAAATCTAATATTAGATAAAGGTGAACAAATGTGAATGAACACAAATATGTACTCCTTTAATAAAATGTGTTCCTGGAGCACAAAAGCAGTCATGAGAAGCACAGCCAACAATACATTGTATGGATTTTTCTTTTATGCCAAAACTCATTAGGATATTAAATATTTTTTAATTTACTACTGTATATATATATATATAAAAACTTAATTATTGATTAGTAATATGCATCGCTAAGAACTTAATTTGAACAACTTTAAAGATGATTTTCTCAATATTTTGATTTTTTTGCACCCTCAAGATTCCAGATTTTTAAATATTGTCCAAACCATACATCAATGAACATATTATTTATTCAGCTTTCAGATAATGTATACATCTCAATGTTAAAAAAAATACTCTTATGACTGGTTTTGTGCTCCAGGGTCACAAATATCCGATACTCACATGTAAATAAATAAACAAATAAACAAAAACCTATCAAATCTACAGAATCTGAAGGTCAGTGAAACGCACCATCATGTCAAAGCTGAAGCCGGTTCCTGGAGGTCCGGAGGGCCCCGGAGGGCCTGGCTGACCCCTGTGGCCCTCAGCCCCCATCTGTCCTGGGAGCCCCGGCCGGCCTGCATCACCCTGAAGACCAGAGGTGTAAAGTATTGAGTAAATGTAACTAATTACTGTACTCAAGTATCTTTTCGGATACTTTGTTGCAATTTTAACTCTCTACTTCACTACAATGAGCTTGTAGTTACATATTACATTTTGCATGGACCTAGCTTTTCTGCAGCAGTTTATTTATGCTACAAATTTATGCAGTTTATTTATGCTACAAAAGATGTGATATCGCCATCTACAGGCCACTACATATGTGGTAATATAACAACTATACTGTACTACGTTTTCTACAACTATACGCTGCAGTTTACTGTAGTAAAAACTATTGCTGTCAAACGATTAATCGCGATTAATCGCATCCTAAATAAACGTTTTTGTTATATATATATACAAACCCGATTCCAAAAAAGTTGGGACACTGTACAAATTGTGAATAAAAAGGAATGCAATCATTTTCAAATCTCATAAACTTATATTTTATTCACAATAGAATATAGATAACATATCAAATGTTGAAAGTGAGACATTTTGAAATGTCATGCCAAATATTGGCTCATTTTGGATTTCATGAGAGCCACACATTCCAAAAAAGTTGGGACAGGTAGCAATAAGAGGCCGGAAAAGTTAAATGTACATATAAGGAACAGCTGGAGGACCAATTTGCAACTTATTAGGTCAATTGGCAACATGATTGGGTATAAAAAGAGCCTCTCAGAGTGGCAGTGTCTCTCAGAAGTCAAGATGGGAAGAGGATCACCAATTCCCCCAATGCTGCGGCGAAAAATAGTGGAGCAATATCAGAAAGGAGTTTCACAAAGAGTTTGAAGTTATCATCATCTACAGTGCATAATATCATCCAAAGATTCAGAGAATCTGGAACAATCTCTGTGCGTAAGGGTCAAGGCCGGAAAACCATACTGGATGCCCGTGATCTTCGGGCCCTTAGACGTCACTGCATCACATACAGGAATGCTACTGTAATGGAAATCACAACATGGGCTCAGGAATACTTCCAGAAAACATTGTCGGTGAACACAATCCACCGTGCCATTCGCCGTTGCCGGCTAAAACTCTATAGGTCAAAAAAGAAGCCATATCTAAACATGATCCAGAAGCGCAGGTGTTTTCTCTGGGCCAAGGCTCATTTAAAATGGACTGTGGCAAAGTGGAAAACTATTCTGTGGTCAGACGAATCAAAATTTGAAGTTCTTTTTGGAAAACTGGGACGCCATGTCATCCGGACTAAAGAGGACAAGGACAACCCAAGTTGTTATCAGCGCTCAGTTCAGAAGCCTGCATCTCTGATGGTATGGGGTTGCATGAGTGCGTGTGGCATGGGCAGCTTACACATCTGGAAAGGCACCATCAATGCTGAAAGGTATATCCAAGTTCTAGAACAACATATGCTCCCATCCAGATGTCGTCTCTTTCAGGGAAGACCTTGCATTTTCCAACATGACAATGCCAGACCACATACTGCATCAATTACAACATCATGGCTGCGTAGAAGGAGGATCCGGGTACTGAAATGGCCAGCCTGCAGTCCAGATCTTTCACCCATAGAAAACATTTGGCGCATCATAAAGAGGAAGATGTGACAAAGAAGACCTAAGACAGTTGAGCAACTAGAAGCCTGTATTAGACAAGAATGGGACAACATTTCTATTCCTAAACTTGAGCAACTTGTCTCCTCAGTCCCCAGACTTTTGCAGACTGTTATAAAAAGAAGAGGGGATGCCACACAGTGGTAAACATGGCCTTGTCCCAACTTTTTTGAGATGTGTTGATGCCATGAAATTTAAAATCAACTTATTTTTCCCTTAAAATGATACATTTTCTCAGTTTAAACATTTGATATGCCATCTATGTTGTATTCTGAATAAAATATTGAAATTTGAAACTTCCACATCATTGCATTCTGTTTTTATTCACAATTTGTACAGTGTCCCAACTTTTTTGGAATCGGGTTTGTATATATATATATTATTATTATATATATAATATATACATGCATGTGTTTGTATTTTCATATACATGATAAATATAAACAGCACACACACATATATATTATGTAAACAAAAATGTTTATTTTGGATGCGATTAATCGTTTGACAGCACTAATAAAAACTAAAGTATACTACAGTATGTATTATCAGTTCACTATCGTTATGCTGTAGCATCCATTAACAAAGTGTTGTAAATACTTTAACATATGCAGTATAACACACTTTACTATAGTATGGTTCATGTGGGTTTCTGTAGTTCTTTGTGAGTATTTGAATGTAATGCTTGTCTGTGGTTTTTGGCTTATTATTTGTTCTAGTTTTTCTATGACATATCTGAATATAGATCTGTTTCCTCCAGCTTTTACACCATATTTTTGACTGGCGTGTCTTTATGACCAGTGCATCTTTGAGCCTATATTTAGTATAAGTAAAATCAGATACTCTAAGACTTCTACTCAAGTTGTTTAGGAATTGGTGACTTGTAGTGGAGTAATTTAAAGCAGTGAATTAAGCTGATCTGATCCAAACGGCATTACCTTTGTTCCCATGAGTCCGGGTAAACCTGCTTCACCCTGATGAAAACACACAAGACATGACAAAATCTCATGGTTATCAGCTGGAAACAGAAATCATCTGTGACAGTGTGATTTCATCTGAATGTGTGTGTGTGATAATCATGCAACTAAATGCTCAAAGACAGCAAGAGAGGAATCAAATGTGACCCTGGAGCACAAAACCAGTCATACGTGTCAGTTGCTTTAAATTGAGAGTTATGCATCATCTGAAAGCTGTATATATGATATTTCCATTGATGTATGGTTTGGACAATATTTGAAAATCTGAGGGTGCAAAAAATTCTAATTATAGGGGAAATTATCTTTAAAATTGTTCAAATTAAGTTCTTAGCAATGCATGATATTACTAATCAATAATAAATATTTGTTGTATTTACGGTAGGAAATATCTTCATGATCTTAATATCTAATGATTTTTGGCATTAAAGAAAAATGTATAATTTTGACCCATACAATGTATTGCTACAAATATACCTGAGCTGCTTATGACTGCGTTTGTGCTTCAGAGTCACTAATAAAGAATAAAATCAACAAACACTGATAAATACAAAAATTTCATAATCAAATATCTTACTTTCTGCCCTTCTTCTCCATCTTTGCCTGGTTGACCGTCTCGACCATTTTCACCCTAAAATGACCCAGAAATCTCCACATAACCTCTTGCATTGAACACATGAATATTAATTATAAATAATGCACTATAGTGGCAGCAGTGACAGATGATAATATGAGTTTTTCACACTCAAATCTCTTGGTGTTATTAGTAGTTTTGCCGTTTCATAACACATCATACGAGCTCAGCAGATGAATGTCAGCTCATATGAAGAAGAAATTAAACCTGAAATCTGATCGGCTTGGGAAAAAAATATTAATTTAAATTTTCACCCAAGACAAAACATTTGGGGACAAATACTTAAATCTGGATAAGTATGTAATGTTTCTCATAACTGTAATAACCCTTCAAACGGTCCAGTAATGGCATAATGACATCTAATGTACTTTCATTAAGAATTTAATATTTATTTATTATTCCATTTTACATTATGGTAGCTTCCTTCCAGCACAGGATAAAAACACATATATACTATAAAGCTGAGTTTATACAGTATCTCCCAATTCTGTCTTTTTATATATTTTAATGTGTATATTTATTAGTGCAGTCAAAAAATAAATAGCAAAATAAAAGTTATATATGTGTGTGTACTATATAATATATTAATACACAAACATACAATATATATTTTGAAAATATTTATATGTATATACATTTATATTTTATATTATATATAAATATATTCAATATATAAACATACCATTTTTCTTATATATATATATACATGCATGTGTTTGTATTTAAATATTATACCGTACACAAAAACATATAACTTTTATTATAGATCGCGATTAATATTTTGAGAGCACTAATATTTATATAAACTTAGAATATGAGAAAAATCATTGTGAGATAGAAAGTCACAATTATCCCCCCCCCCCCCCCCCCCCCCCCCAAAAAAGATACGTTAACAGTTTTTTATTATTATTATTCATAGTGAAGATGCAAACTTAGAATAAACGTCAGAACTGTAATATTTAAACTCAGAATTACCATAACTCTCAATTCTGACTTTTTCTGAACTATTCTGGTTTTCTCTGAAATGCAAAAAAATTAAATAAATCATGAGATATGAACAAAGTCATAATTCTGAAACTTAAAGTCGAGCATACTTTTGTTCCTATTTTTGTCCCATGATGGAAACAAGCTTCTGTAGCAGTGCTTTAGTGCATGTATTATATTTCCATTAAGTGTTTTTCTACGTCATGAAGGACGAGTTGTGTTCACACACTCGATTGTGCCGTGATTCAGAAGGTCGCGTGAGATGAGCGCAGAAGATGTCTGTGTGTCTGGATCGTGATGGAGAAATCTTTGGCTCATGGTTTGAGTTTAGCATCGTGTCCAGCTCAGATCCAGAGCCACTCATCTCCTCCATCAGGACTCAAACACACAGGAGAAGTTCTGTAAAACATCCACGCTGCTCTTTTACACACAGTGACAATTAATGTAGTCTAAAGCTTCCAAAATTACCAGAAAACTACAGTAAATATAAGAGTACTGTGGACTGTTTTTCATATTTTTTTTTTAAAGAAGAGTTGGGTTGGCTTCTGTTCACTCAAAGCTGCATTTATTTGATCAGAAACACAGTAAAACAGTGAAATATTATTATAATCTAAATCAGCTGTTTTCTATGTAAATATGTGTTAAACTGTAATTTATTTCTGTGATCAAATCTGTATTTTCAGCGTTTTCAGTGTCACATGATCTTCAGAAATCATATTAATATGCTGCTCATTTCTGATTATTATCAATGTTGAAAACATCAATATTTTTGTGGAAACATCTTATTTTTTTAGAACTCTTTACTGAATAGAAAAGAACAACACATTTGAAATATAATGTTTTTGTAACATTATAAATGTCTTTAGTGTCACTTTTCAGCGTTTTAATCCATCAGTTACAGTTTAATGTAGTGTATTTATATGATACCCAAAATTCAATTATTGTATGGTTTAAGATAACTTAGAAGAAAATTATTTGTACTGTCTACTTTTTTAGTCATCAAAAGTGTCTCCATTTAAAGAAAATCAGACAGTTTATTAAATGATGAATGAGCGTGAGTAAATAATAACATGTTAGTAAATATTAATATGTTTCACTGTGAATCAGTACTGATCCTCACTCACCGGGACTCCAGGTTTGCCCATCTCCCCATCTCTTCCAGGAGTCCCTGGAGGCCCGATAGGCCCCGGATGAGCTCCGACAGAAGGGCCCGGAGGTCCCGGAGGCCCTGGAGGACCCTGATGAGAGTCCGAAACAATGACAATTAACCTGAGCACCGACAACTCATATTTGCACATCTTACACATGTACAGTATATAACCAGGGTGCAAATTACTCAGTGACCATCAGAGCACTTGGGGGGGGGGGTATTATTTTATGTTTTAAATAGGGCTGTCAAGGGATATTTTTTATCTAATTACATAATTTCCTGAATAATTAATCAAATTAATGAGATTATTTAAGTAACGAGATTAATTAACATGTACATCATGTGCCGATTAAAGTTATTATTAAAGATAATTGTGTTAATTTAGAAAAATAACTGAATATACTGTATATACAAAAAAGTAGCGTTTAGAAACAAACATACAAAAACACAAATAAATAGTGAAATATGAAATTATTTTTTACAAAAGAAACAATCTAAATATAAAATTTAAAGCGCCAGTAGGTGGCAGCAAACTCAATAAGCGAGTCATTGATTCAATCGATTCGTTCAAACGGCTGATTCGCTCAGAAATGAAGCACGTGACTGGCTTTATGAATGGCTCACTGAATCATTGATTCACTAGATTCGTTTAAAAACGTGGATTCATTAATGAAGTCGATCAGAGATGCACAACAGTTCTCCTGAGGGCTTTATTTTCGCTGGCTAAACGTAATTATTCACACCTTTACCTTATATTCATTTTTAGGTAAAAACTTCTATGTAACCTTGATGCCAATGATGATTCTGAAATGAAAGAATACACGCAGTATTTGTAACTTCAGACCCCCCCCCCCCCGTATACTGTATAACGACTACCTCATGTCTCATTTTATGTCAGGTTATCCAGCTCCGGTGATGGTAATAACTTAATAACTCACCCGTATCAGCTCTGTGTCGCTGTCCAGATCCACAAAGCTCGATCCGGAGCCGTCCATGCCGTCCTGCTCCTGGGGAAACGCACACAGTTTACAGTCTGGACATCTGCTGTTATGACATACATAATTATATCAATATGCACACAATAACATATAATGGTGCATACCGGATACTTGAATGTCCCTGCTGGTCCGGAGGTCCAGGCGGCCCCGGGATGCCCACACCAGGATCACCCTAAAAACATGAGTGGATCGCTTGCTGTGATTGGCCCAAATTCATCATGTTAGCAGTCAATCAGGCGCATTAGATCCGCCCACTGTTTCAGCAGCGTGCATTCATTTTTCCCATAGGGATATTAATAAAGTCTGTGTTAAAGCTTTATAATCCATAAACCAAACCAACCAGTGACAAGGAGAATCACAACATTACAAACTTTTATTTGAAGAAGAAAATTGAAAATTGGACAAAAAGACAGATAAAAGACAATTAATGGTTTTGGTGAGGGGAAGAACTACAATCCCATGAAGCACTGCAAACAACATCAACAAAATCTAAATTATGGAGAAATATCAAACTATGCAATGGATTGTTTTTGCATAATCAATATATTTCACCGTTATTGCAAAATATGCATAAATGTATACAAATATTAAGCATTTTTATGATTTGTGTGAGTGGGCGGAGCTAAATAGTTATTTTGGTTTCACCAAGACTCTCTGATTGGTGGAATTATCTTCACAGCATCATGGGTAATGTAGTTTTTCATCACAAATTCTGCTGTTATAAGAATAAGTTGAAATAATGTGGCCTGATGGTTCCAATAAAAGCATAAACCATCGGTTAACACCCTCAGAATTGGTAATAAGTCATAGCTATGGAGAAAATAAATGCCAATGTTACTTCTGAAACCTGACTCTATGGGTTTATTATCAGCCCGTGCATGTCATACCTTGTCACCTTTCAGACCCGGATCTCCAGGAAGGCCCGGGAATCCCGGAGGTCCAGTTTCTCCCTGAACGTGACCGAACAAGAGGAAAACAAAGCATCACATTCATTCATGTTACTGAAACATCAGCATGTATTCCTCGAGTGACGAGTAAAATACACAGCCTATAGCGTGCAAAGAGTCCAAACATCAAGCTACTTTTGAGTAAAACCACAGTGTGCTGCATTACAGGCTTGATGCTGATTGCTGCTGGTTCTAGGTCTGGTTTGGTTTGGTCGTATCCAGCTCATGAAACATAAAGCGTGCATTTCTCAAGCATTTCCATATCCAGAGGCTGCTAGCAAAAAAACTCTGTTGCAGTTTCACTTCACATCGAAAAGCAGTGCTTTCACAACGGCTATATATCAATTATAAAAATATAAAAACTGAAGGAAAAATATATCAAACACTAAAGTTTTCTGTGTTTTTGAATGAAGTCTCAAAGCTGCATTTAATTCATCATAAATACAGTCAAATACTGTATTATTACAAATTCAAGTTGTTTTCTGTGTGAATATACAGTTAAACTTATTTTTTTGGAGTTTAAGACTCATATATTTCTACACAGAAACTGTGGATGAGAAGAGACTCACCGGAGCTGCATCTTTCCCTGGATCACCCTGTAAGAGAACAACATCAGCATTAATACAGCATATGTGTCTATTTGTCAATGAGACGTGCTGGAAACAGCTTCAGCTAATAATGATGTGTGTGTGTGTGAGAGAAGGAATACCTGCAGTGCCAGATGCCACCAAAAACTCTTTCTTTCATGATCAACACTTGCAAAACACTAACTAAAGCAACAACCATAGGTTTGCAGAACGATCATTCGACCAATCATTCAACCAATCGATCAACCGATCAATCAATCAATCAACCAACCAATCAATCAATCAATCAATCAATCAATCATTCAACCAACAAGCCAACCAACCAAGCGATCGATCGATCGACCGACCGAGCGATCAATCAACCAACCAATCATTCGATCAATCAATCAACCAACCAACAAGCCAACCAACCAACCAATCAATCAATCCTTCAACCAATCAATCAATCAATCAACCGATCAATCAATCATTCAATCATCACAATCAACCAACCAAAAAGCCAACCAACCAATCAATCAATCAATCAATTAATTGTTCAACCAATCAATCAACCAATTAACCAACCAACCAATCATTCAACCAACAAGCCAGCCAACAAGCCAACCGATCAATCAATCGATCAATCAATCAACCAATCGATCATTCAACCAACAAGCCAACCAAGCCAATCAATCAATCAACCAACCAATCAATCAATCAATCAACCAACAACCCAACCCAACCAACCAATCAATCATTCTACCAACAAGCCAACCAATCAATCAATCAATCAATCAATCATCAATAAATCAATCAACCAACAAGCCAATCAATCAACCAATCAATAAATCACTCAATCAATCAATTATACCAACCAACAAGCCAATCAATAAATCAATCAATCAATCAATCAATCAATCAACCAATCAATCAACCAATTAACCAATCAATAACTCAACCAATCAATCAATAAATAAATAAATAAATAAATAGATAAATCAACTAACAGACTAACCAATCACTCACTCAATCAATCAATCGTTAATGAACCAGTGGGCTATTTTTGTCTTGTTTTCTAATAAAGTAATAACTTTAAACAAACACACCTGTACATACTGAATTGTTAGTTTTGTACACAGTGTTTTTTCTTGGAAACACATCTGGAAAAACACGGTCTTATATACAGGGTCTAGACTTTGACCTGTCAATAATACACCCACAACAATAGGTGGCGCCAAACACGCATAACACGAGTGTGCCATGAAAAGCAGCTTAAAGCGGCATGAGTCGTGCCTGTAGCCGATGGGACCAAACTTCCTCTGTACGTGATTCTAAATCTCCAGATTCGAAGACTACAGTAATATTTCACTTCTACTGTAAATACAATGCTGTTAAGCTACTATGAGATGAATGTTATATCATTCAGATGGGCTACCTTCTATTTTTATGGTACATCAAAAAGTTTATTTTTTAAATGTGATTGTTGGTCAATTTTACCAGTATTTACCATACTTTCAAAACAAAACTTAAAATAGGAAAAATATGCAATATTAAAATATCTTTTACGATTATTCGGTTTCTATATAAAGATTTGGTTTCCTAAATCCTTTTTCCAAAAGGTACATTTGGACAAATGCGGGTCGTCTTATAATCAGTGTCGTCTCGTATTCGGGTCAATACGGTATATTAGAAAATTATCATTTTTATTATCTTTGTTTTGTTCTGTCGCTGTCTTTATGTTGCGCTGTGGAGCTTCTGTCACTAAAACAAATTCCTCATATGTGTGATCATACCTGGCAATAAAGTTCATCCAGATACAGTGCATTTATTAAATTACAAGAATATGTCTTATATTATTAATTTAAGCTTAATTTGCCATTGGAAATGTTTTTTTTACGAGTAATGACGCTGAAAATACAGCTTTGATCATATAAATAAATTACAGTTTAAAACATTCACATAGAAAACAGCTGTTTTAAATTATAATAATAATATTTTTTTCTGTATTTTTCTTTCAGAGCCCTTTTGAACAGTAGTGTATGTTGCTTTTCAGGTAACTGTAAAAACAAGACAAATGTGATGGTGTTCTGGTTTACTTACAGGCCGGCCGTCTCGTCCTGGTTCTCCAGGCGGTCCCTGCGGGCCTCGGGGCCCTGGTTCTCCTGGTGTGTGTGGAGCGGTGGGGCCTGGAGAGCCCGGGGGCCCTCGCTCTCCTTTCTCTCCCTTCTGCATGGTAATGACCTGAGAAAACACAAGCAGCTGTAATCATCACGAGAGAAAGCGTGAAAGAAGACAACTCAATCTGTGACAGACACAGACTCACATTTCTGTCCTGAGAAGCTCCTTCTGATCTGATCGGCTCTGCAGGGACAGAGAAGCACAAACAGATGAAACATGCGTAAAAAAATCAGATGAACGCTTGTCGTGTGAGAGAAAGTCCACCTTTCAGCCCGCTGATGATGATGATGTCCTCTCCAGAGCCTTCCTCCAGGTCCTCATCATCTGTCTCAGTGCTGAAGGAGGGAGGTTCAGTAGGTGGCGCTCTCATCGGACCGGACTCCACATCCTCCGCTAAACACAGACGAGCATCACTGATCCATCACACAAGACTCAAGACTCTTTAGGTCTTTATTTAGATCAATATTAGCATGTAATATAGAACATTTATTTGAAAAAATGTACCATATACACTACCAGTCAAAGGTTTTTGAACAGTAAGATTTTAATGTTTTTAATGAAGTATCTTCTGCTCACCGAGGCTGCATTATTTGATTAAATCAGTGAAATATTATTATAATGTAAATCAGCTGTTTTCTATGTGAATATGTGTTAAACTGTCATTTATTTCTGTATTTTCAGCATCATTACTCCAGTCTTCAGTGTCACATGATCTTCAGAAATCATAATAATATGCTGCTCAAGAAACAGTTCTGATTATTATCAATGTTGAAAACAGTCGAGTAGATTATTTCAGGATTCTTTGAAGAATAGAAATATCCGAAGATCAGCATTTATCTGAAATAAAAAGCTTATGAAATATTATACACTATATCATTCAAAAGCCTGGACTCAGTATAATTTTTTTATTTTTCCTTTTGGGGGGGGGGGGGGGGGGGGGGGGGGAATTTTTTATAAAATATTTTTTTATCAAGCATGCTTTAAATTGATCAAAAATGATGATAAAGACATTTATAACTTTACAAAATATTTCTATTTCAGATAAACGCTGTTCTTCTGAACGTTCTATTCATCAAAAATAAAAAAAATCCTCTCAGCTGTTTTCAACAATAATAATAATCAGAAATGTTTATGGGCAGAATATCAGTATATTACAATGATTTCTGAAGGATGATGAGTAATGATGCTGAAAATACAGCTTTGATCACAGAAATAAATTACAGTTTATCACATATTCACACAGAAAACAGCTGTTTTAAGTAGTAAAAACCTTTTTTTTAGGGTCAAATAATGCAGGCTTGGAGAGTAGAAGAGACTTCTCTAAAACACATTAAGAATCTTTCCTTTCAAACACTTTTGACTGGTCGTGTATATGACCCACATGGCCCAGTAAAATGCTCTTGTGAATTATAATGCTTCTAGCAACAACAGTCAGCCCAGTGGTTTTGTTGAGCTGTGATATAAACTAATAACTGTGTGTTTGTCTCCCTCTGCTGGACAGAGCCGTGACCATCAGGACGCTCTCACATCTGTTCACACAGCTGCTGAGACTTCACTGATGGAGAGAAAGACCAGGGCTGACCTCATTGCTATGGATGATGTCATCGAGCTTATTAACTATGCACACAGGGATTGGCTTAGAGGGAAGGGGAGGGGCCTCTGTCAGTCAGTTCATCACAGAGATATTGTAGAATGAGGCATCATGTGGCCATATTCAATAAAAGATTTGAGAATAAAAATGTTGCCAAATTCAAATAAAGATTTTATAGGTGTGGTGTGTGTGTGTGTGTGTGAAAGAGAGGGAGAGAGTGTGTGTGTGTGTGTGTGTGTGTGTGTGTGTGAGAGAGAGAGAGAGAGAGAGAGAGAACGTGTGTGTGTGTCTGTGAGAGAGAGGGAGAGAGTGTGTGTGTGTGACTGGTGTCTGTCTGTGCGTGCGTGCGTGCATGCGTGCGTGTGTGTGTGTGTGTGTGTGTGTGAGAGAGTGTGTGTGTGAGAGTGTGTGTGTGAGAGTGTGTGTGTGAGAGTGTGTGTGTGTGTGTGTATGTATGGACACACAGTCTGATGCACTAGCATGAGTCTCTCACCATCACATATTCTCTCTCCTCAACCACTTTCTTGACCTCGTCCGGAGTCTCCGTATCATCGTAGATGTCGTCACCGCTGCCGTATCCAGACGCCTGGAATCACACGCTCAGTGTTTACTCCCTGTTCATTAGGTACTGACTGTGTGTGTATGTGTGTGAGTGTGTGTGTGTGTGTGTGTGTGTGTGTGTGTGTGTGTGTGTGTGTGTGTGTGCGTGTGTGTGTGCGTGTGTGTGTGTGCAGATTGGAGACACACATGATCAAACTCAACTCGCTCTCATTTAGACAGTACAGTCAAAACCATAAGAACAGACCAACAAATGCCATAAAACTAAAACAATACCATAAACAGCTAAAATAACATCAAAAATACATAAAACACACAAATAAAACTAATTTCACAACACAAGTACTATGTAAAGCATTTCAAACTAAATCCCTGAATGAAGCAGCAGCTTTACAGCAAACCACTGAGCTGTAACGACGCACTGTGGCCACTAGAGGACACTGTTACTCTATTGTGCTCTACTATACTGTACTGTGCTCTACTGTGCTTTACGGTTCTCTAATGTACTCTACTATGCTCTACGGTTCTCTACTCTACTCTACTGCTCTCTACTGTGCTCTACTGTACTGTGCTCAACTGTACTCTACTATGCTCTACGGTTCTCTACTGCGCTCTACTGTACTGTACTGTGCTCTACTGTACTGTGCTCTACGGTTCTCTAATGTACTCTACTATGCTCTACGGTTCTCTACTCTACTCTACTGCTCTCTACTGTGCTCTACTGTACTGTGCTCAACTGTACTCTACTGTGCTCTACGGTTCTCTAATGTACTCTACTATGCTCTACGGTTCTCTACTGTACTCTTCTGCTCTCTACTGTACTCTACTGTACTGTACTGTGCTCTACTGTACTCTACTGTGCTCTACTGTACTGTGCTCTACTGTACTGTGCTCTACTGTACTGTGCTCTACTGTACTGTGCTCTACTGTGCTCTACTGTACTGTGCTCTACGGTTCTGTACTATGCTCTACGGTTCTCTCCTGCGCTCGACTGCGCTCTACCGTACTCTACTGTGCTCTATTGTGTTCTAATGTACTCTACTGTTCTCTACTGTGCTCTACTGTGCTCTACCGTACTCTACCGTGCTCTAATGTACTCTACTGTTCTCTACTGTACCCTACCGTGCTCTACTGCTCTCTACTCTACTCTGCCGTACTCTACTGTGCTCTATTGTGTTCTACTGTGCTCTACTGTGCTCTACTGTACTCTACTGTACTCTACTGTACTCTACTGTACTCTACTGTACTCTACTGCACTCTACTACTACGCACTCTACCGTACTCTAGCGTACTCTACCGTGCCGTGCTCTACCGTAATCTACCGTGCTCTACCGTACTCTACCGTGCTCTACCGTGCTCTACCGTAATCTACCGTGCTCTACCGTAATCTACCGTGCTCTACCGTATGCTACTGTGCTCTAATGTGCTCTACCGTATTCTACCGTACTCTACCGTACTCTACCGTACTCTACCGTACTCTACTATGCACTTTGGTTTTCTACTGTAATCTACCGTGCTCTACTGTGCTCTACTGTGCTCTACTGTACTCTACGGTTCTCTACTGTGCTCTACTGTGTTCTAATGTACTCTATGGTACTCTACTGTACTCGACTATAATGCTGCAGTGAGTCTCTATCAGACTGAGGACTCTTCTTCACACGGCTGAAATAATTTTACGTCAGTAACATTCTGAAGCATTAGTGGCACAAACTCTGTTACTTCATGAACGCTAGCAGATTTAAACATCAAATATCTGGTTCCTCTCTTGATTTTGCATATATGAAATAAATTATGCTTCAAATATTTTTACATAAATATGCATTTATTTAACATGACTTTCTGAGGTTGATCAAAAATGATCTTTTTTGGGAGCTTCTGATTTTGTGCCACATTCATATATTATATTTGATCTATGGATGTACGTGATGTGTGCCTCTTGTGTATGTTGTAATATGTGAATCTGTAGATGGATTCGCTGATACTCACGTAAGGAT
This sequence comes from Schizopygopsis malacanthus, assembly GCA_027474115.1. Taxonomy (NCBI): domain Eukaryota; kingdom Metazoa; phylum Chordata; class Actinopteri; order Cypriniformes; family Cyprinidae; genus Schizopygopsis; species Schizopygopsis malacanthus. Next base: position 26,962,681 of record CM049886.1, read on the forward strand.
CGTCCTCCTCACACTGTTCATTTGGAGCACTGGGATCCGGTGACAGCAGCAGCTGCTGGATCGAGCCCTGCACGCACACACACACACACACACACACACACACACAGATTTCTGTAAATGTTCACTCCTTAGTCATAAATGGCCTGAAACTGATTATCAGATGAATGTGTAAAACTTAACCACTGCTGCTCTAAATCACTGATACACACACACACACACACACACACACACACACACACACACACACACACACATCAGTTCAGCTCTGCTCAAATTCAGAATCAAACATCAGCCTGTCTTCCACATGCATCTGTGCTGAGGTCAGTGTTTTCTCAGCGCTCTAACGAGCTGCAGTCCTGATTAACACAGGCGTGGCTGCAAAGACTCTTGTGCAACACATTCAGAGGAAAAGCACCTGTTTTCCATTCGCTGGAGCGACAACAAATGCTGCTGATGTGTGGGAAAGAAAAACAGAGAGAGAGAGAGAGGGAGAGGTAAAGGGAGAGGGAGAGGGAGAGAGATTGTCCTTTATAGACAACTTTTAAAGCAACAGTTTGGACAGGACTCTTTTCTATTCTAACATGACAGTGTCTCTGTGTATAAGACAAGAATCAAAGAGAAATTATGATTCAGTCAGTGTGGAAGAACTTGACTGGTCTGCAGAAAGCAGCTGAACACCTCTGGTGTGACTTTAAATGAGCCAAAAACTCATCACCAAACACCAATGACTTGTACATTCATTATATGGACAAAAGTACTGGCACCCCTTCTTTAGAAAAGGAAAAGGCACTTCCAAACTGTGGAAACACAGATGGAAACATACAAACCCGATTCCAAAAAAGTTGGGACACTGTACAAATTGTGAATAAAAAAGGAATGAAATAATTTACAAATCTCATAAACTTAAATTTTATTCACAATAGAATATAGATAACATATCAAATGTTGAAAGTGAGACATTTTGAAATGTCTTGCCAAATATTGGCTCATTTTGGATTTCATGAGAGCCACACATTCCAAAAAAGTTGGGACAGGTAGCAATAAGAGGCCGGAAAAGTTAAATGTACATATAAGGAACAGCTGGAGGACCAATTTGCAACTTATTAGGTCAATTGGCAACATGATTGGGTCTAAAAAGAGCCTCTCAGAGTGGCAGTGTCTCTCAGAAGTCAAGATGGGAAGAGGATCACCAATTCCCCCAATGCTGCGGCGAAAAATAGTGGAGCAATATCAGAAAGGAGTTTCTCAGAGAAAAATTGCAAAGAGTTTGAAGTTATCATCATCTACAGTGCATAATATCATCCAAAGATTCAGAGAATCTGGAACAATCTCTGTGCGTAAGGGTCAAGGCCGGAAAACCATACTGGATGCCCGTGATCTTCGGGCCCTTAGACGGCACTGCATCACATACAGGAATGCTACTGTAATGGAAATCACAACATAGGCTCAGGAATACTTCCAGAAAACATTGTCGGTGAACACAATCCACCGTGCCATTCGCCGTTGCCGCTAAAACTCTATAGGTCAAAAAAGAAGCCATATTTAAACATGATCCAGAAGCGCAGGTGTTTTCTCTGGGCCAAGGCTCATTTAAAATGGACTGTGGCAAAGTGGAAAACTGTTCTGTGGTCAGACGAATCAAAATTTGAAGTTCTTTTTGGAAAACTGGGACGCCATGTCATCCGGACTAAAGAGGACAAGGACAACCCAAGTTGTTATCAGCGCTCAGTTCAGAAGCCTGCATCTCTGATGGTATGGGGTTGCATGAGTGCGTGTGGCAATGGCAGCTTACACATCTGGAAAGGCACCATCAATGCTGAAAGGTATATCCAAGTTCTAGAACAACATATGCTCCCATCCAGATGTCGTCTCTTTCAGGGAAGACCTTGCATTTTCCAACATGACAATGCCAGACCACATACTGCATCAATTACAACATCATGGCTGCGTAGGAGGATCCGGGTACTGAAATGGCCAGCCTGCAGTCCAGATCTTTCACCCATAGAAAACATTTGGCGCATCATAAAGAGGAAGATGTGACAAAGAAGACCTAAGACAGTTGAGCAACTAGAAGCCTGTATTAGACAAGAATGGGACAACATTCCTATTCCTAAACTTGAGCAACTTGTCTCATCAGTCCCCAGACGTTTGCAGACTGTTATAAAAAGAAGAGGGATGCCACACAGTGGTAAAA
>CM049886.1:26964974-27109974 GCA_027474115.1 Schizopygopsis malacanthus
CTCTGTTTATTTTATTAGATTTTTGAACTTTTGAATTATGGGGACACTGAAAATGTCCTCACAAATCTCCTTCTCCTTGTAATACCCATGTCAATAAACAAATGTGTGTGTCCTCTCCTCAATAAACCACAATTAATTTCATAATTTATCCCCCCCCCCCCCCCCCCCCCCCCCCCCCCCCCCCCCCCCCCCCCCATGCCCACACCTCTCTCCCCCCCCCCCCCCCCCCCCCCCCCACACCCCCACACACACACACAAAGCAGAGATGTGTCTCTCTTCACAAACCAGAAGTGCTGGACGATCTTCACCAACAGAAGATGGACGGAACCATAATTTAGTCTAAAACAGGAGCTCTGGACGCCGCAGGGACGCTTTCACAGGCCTGATGATCAAACCAAACCAATTCACACCATCTCTCTCTGCAGACGACAGCCTGGGAACGTCTGTGAGCTGAGACGAGTGAGAGAGCATCATGGGACAGATGTGAGAGTCGAGCCAAACACTGAACACACACGTATAAAACAACAACGGTCCGCTCCTGACTCACACACACACACACTCTATGAACATATCCTTTACTTTACATTCAGTATACACCAGTATTTATGTATTTGCTCTGAAATGACTTAAATTATTCTCTCTCTCTCTCTCTTTAATTAGAGGAATCATTATAAACACACTGTATATTAGACACACAGATTCAAGCTGATTACTGCATCTGGTCTAGTGGGGAAAAAGGTTAGGTGTATTTTCCACACTGTTTTTAGTAATTATTATTTTAATTTAAATGCCCCAATTTATTATATATATATATATATATATATATATATATATATTTATATACACACACACACACACACACATCTCATATATACAAATTATATACATTATATATTAACAATATGCATTGTTTTTAATATTGTGTGTACAGTGTATACACATTTATATATTTGAAATTGTAGCCAAAGTGTACAAACATTATTATAAATAAATAGTTATTTAAACAAAAAAACTTTTTGGGGAAAATGTATATACATTTATTATTTTTGTATATATTTACTAAAAATGTATTATATATTTAATAATGCACTACTGTTTAAATGTTTGGGGTCAGGATGATTGTCAGGAATATTATTTTTAATGAACCCTAACCCAAATCTCCGAAGAATTGTGACACTAAAGACTAAGATCACAACAATAAATTACATTGAAGATATATTCACATAGAAAATAGCTATTTTAAATGGTCAAAATATTTCATAATATTACTGTTTTAGTGTAATTTTTGATCAAATAAATGCAGCCTTGGGGAATAGAAGAGACCTTCAAAAACATTGAAGTATCTAACCGATCCCAAACTACTGAATGCTGGTGTACATTAAAGAAGTGTTTCGTGAACACTTGAGTGATAACCAAATGAATTATTGAATCAACAATGTTGATTATACTTCCAATATAATCACTGTAAATATAAGTGTTGTTGTGAATATTCAATATATTGTCCAGCCCTCAGAGATTAACACAGACTTAAGAGAAAAGCCAAAACACATCTGTTTCTCCGTCTCTCTCGCTGAGTTAATGCTGTTCTGTGCCTGCTCAAAATAATGACGCAATGCTGCATCACAGCCAGAGTAAGTGATGTCGGCTCTGATTCGCATCAGCTCCTAGTGTCAAAATATAATGTTGTGTAAATGCATTTATTCCAGAGGCTTACCGCACTTCCGGTGTGTATTCTGGGAGTGTGACGGAGCTGTGTGCTCAGCATCAGGGGCTCAGCCTGCATAATCAGAATCAAAGAATCAGAATCATAGCATCAGAATCAGAAAGAGAGAATTAGAAACAGAAAATCAGAGAATACGAAACGGGAATCAAAACACCAGAAACAGAGAATCAGAATCAGATAATTAAAATCAGAGAAACAGAAAATCAGAATCATAGAATTAGAACCAGAGAATCAGGATCAGAATCAAAAACAGAATCAGAATCAGAGAATCAGAAACAGATAATCTGAATCGTAGAATCAGAATAAGAGAATCAGAAACAAAGAATCAGAATCAGATAATTAAAATCAGAGAATCAGAATCAGAGAAACAGAAAATCAGATTCAGAGAATCAGAAACAGAGAATCAGATAATTAAAATCAGAGAATCAAAATCAGATAATCAGAGAATTAGAAACAGAAAATCAGAAACAGATGATCGGTAACAGAGAATCAGATTCAGAGAATAATAAACAGAATATCAGAATCGGATAATCCTAATAAGAGAATCAGATAATCAGAATCAGAGAATAACAAACAGAGAATCAGAGAATAATAAACAGAGCATCAGAATCAGAGAATCAGAAACAGAGAATCAGAATCAGCGAATCAGAATCAAAGAATCAGAGAATCAGAAACAGAGAATCAGAATCAGAGAACCAGAAACAGAGAATCAGAAAAGCAGAAAAAGAGAACAGGAAACAGAATCAAATAATCAGAATCAAAGAATCAGAAACTCATAAACAGAGAATCAGAATCAGAGAATCAGAAACAGATTCAGAAAAATCTGAAAATCTGAATCAGAGAATCGTAAGCAGAAACAGACAATCACAATCAGAGAATCATAAACAGAGAATCACAATCATAGAATCAGAATCAGAGAATCAGAAAGAGAGAATGAGAAACAGAGAATCAGAAAGAGAAAATCAGAATCAGAGAATTAGAATCAGAATCAGAGAATCGTAATCAGAAACAGAGCATCAGATACAGAGCATCAGATACAGAGCAGCAGAAACAGAGATTCAGAAACAGAAAATCTGAATCAAATAATTAGAAACAGAATCAGAGAATCAGAATCAGAGAATCATAATCAGATACAGAGCATCAGAAACAGAGCATCAGATACAGAGATTCAGAAACAGAGAATCAGAGATTCAGAAACAGAATCAGAATCAGAGATTCAGAAACAGAATCACAGAATCAGAAGCAGAGAATCAGAATCAAATAATTAGAATCAGAATCATAGAATCGGAGAATCAGAAACAGATAATCAGAATCAAAGAATTGGAAACAGAATCATAGAATCAGAATCAGAGAATCGGAATCAGAGAATCAGAAACAGAGAATCAGATAACAGGGCTCTAGAGTGCGACCAATTTGGTCGCACGTGCACCCTAATTTCTCTCGGGTGCGACTAACAAAAATCCCAGGGCGCACTGGTGCGTCCAGCCATTCGAGAAAAGAAAAAAAAGTATCCGCGACTCAGAAACTCTGGTTCAAAAAAAGACCCCCGTTAGGCTTATATCGTGGTTCTAAACCAATCAGAGATAGTGAAGGGCGGACCCCCCCTCTGATTGGCCGTGGTCCAGATATCCCTGTATGTGTGTGTGCGCGTTGACAAATGCGTCACGTGTGCTGCCGCAGTCAGACAGAGAGAAAGAGGTGAGTAGTAGAAATGCGTGCAGTGTTGCTTAACTTAGCGACATTTAGCGCCTTTGTAGACCCCCATAGCAACTTTTTGTTTTCCAAAAAAAGCAACTAGTGACAAATCGAGTCTCTCAGAGTGTCTCTGTGATCGCCGCAACGGCGCGAGATCAGCGCGCTTTCTCTGCATCTGCTCTGTTCAGCGCGAGAGGAGCCCGTTCAGTTAAAACAGATATTATTGCTTCTCTAAATGTACATGCAAATATAGAAGAAATCACAGCACAGGAATTGTCTTGTCTTATATTGTGTCTTATTTGATTTCATCAGACAACGGCTCAATACAATTATAAATTAGTATTTTTGTGCAGACTAGCTTCTTGGAAGGGAGAGCTGGTTATGAATTCTTAAAGGGACGTGTTTCAGTCATTATTTCATATTTATCCTGTTGACTGACAACATAAACAGTCAAATATATAAAGTAAAACAGTTTTATTGAGAATTTGGCTGCATTAAAATACAGTATGAGTACAGAGAGACGATTAGACAGAACAAGAACAGTTATTTTTGTCTTTACTTTGTCATTTAGCAGACGCTTTTATCCAAAGCGGCTTACAAATAAGAAGTAACTCAAATTAAAAGTTAAAACTATACATATTATATACACACATTTAAGAAGATAAAAGACATGAAATAAACATGACAAATGCATACAACATTTCAAAACTAAACATTTAAATGAAAATAAAGCTAAAAAAAAATCAAAATATTAAATCAAGAAAAGGTATGAGTATAAAAATGCTTCTAACATAACACTAAAGGCCTAAGTATACTTCCTTTTTGCATAGTAAGAATTGGTTATAAAAACTGTAAATACTTATTTTTTTCATTATGTTTAGTGCAATTATTTGGTAGTCTGTGGTGGGATGGGGCGCAGGATTGTTTTATGGGTTTAAGGGGGGGGGGGGGGGGGGGGTTGAGAAGCACTGCACTAGAGCATCCCTTCGTTCAGACACAGTGGAAGATCTGATAAGAATCAGTGTAGAAGGGGCAAGTCTGGAAGATGTTGATGTAGGGCTGGGCCGATAAACGATATCATATCGAATCGCGATAAAATTTATGTCGATAACGATGATAAGCTCTGGACACTTTTACTCGATATGGATTGATCTAAGAGCCAATCACACCGCAGAAATATGCGACAACAGCCAATCAGCGTGCAGCGTGCACGTCAAAGTACAAAGTCAATTTCCTACCGCACCTTGCGAAGCAAGCTCGACACAAGAACGACAAAAAAATGAGTGGAACCAGCAACGAAAGTGAAACTAACCTCGAGTTATTATCCAAAGATGATGAAATTGTCGACAAAAAAGGTAGCACGAATTCTGTTATATGGAAGTGGTTTGGCTATCTGAAAAGTGACGAGGCGCAGATTAAAACGATCTGTAAAATATGTCGTCGGTTTGTGAAAACCAAGACTGGCAACACAACCAACCTATTTCATCACCTAAAAAAGTATCACCCAAACGATCACACTGAAAGCATGAAAATGCGAGCTGATGCTACTCCGTCAACAAGCAGGGCTAGCATCGGAGCTGTACCAAAGCAAAAATCGATCGTGTCGTCCTTCGTGGCCATACGCTGCTTTCATAGACGCACGCACACACATATCAGAGATCGCGCACAAACAGCACGGGAACTTTTATTAGTAAAATAGCTTCGACAGGCTACTGACTCGCAAGTCACAACATTATATTTATCTGCAATGAGGCGGCAAAATCGCTGTTTTTGAAGTAACTAAGCCTCATTGCTTGTAGAGAGAGACGCGCAGACGCAGGTTCACATGCACGCGCAACTTTCCTCTCTCTCTCGCTCTCTCGCTCGCTCGCTCGGTCTCTCTCTCTCTCTCTCTCTCGCTCTCTCTGTCTGTCTGTCTCTCTCTCTCTCTCTCTCTCTCTCTCTCTCTCTCTCTCTCTCTTCTCTCTCAATTAATAAATGATTAATTCATTCAAATAAATACAAAACTTATTTTAAGGCTTATGTCTGATTTAAAATAGGACAGAATGCTAACGACCTTAACTGACAAAAAAATGACCATAATTTGCACGGTCATCATCTTGTCCATACAAAATTCATAAACTCGGCAGAAATGTATGCGACCGCTGAACCTGATGTTCACAAACTTTCCTAACTGGTAAAGATGCTGATGCTGGATCTGATCTCAGATGCTGGATGAATGTCAGAGCAAAATCGCAAGCTACTCCTGCATTCCCATCCACTGCACTGGAGAGGCAAAGGTGATGGTGGTGCTACTACACCAGCCAAATTGCAGAGATGACACTGGGATGCTTTTTCAAGAAGTCCTACACTAAGTCTGCTGCAACATCTGATCTCACAGAACAGCAGGCTATTGAAGCTGAACTAAACAGCTACCTGAAAGCTCTGATGCAGACAGCGAGACCAACCCCCTGGTATGGTGGAAGATCAATTCAGCAACATACCCCAGAGTGAGCCTCCTGGCAAAACGTTACTTGTGTATTCCTGCCACCAGCTCACCCTCAGAGCGTGCTTTTAGCACAGGTGGTAATATTGTGTCCTGCCACAGGGCAGCTTTAAAGCCAGACACAGTGGACAGACTAGTCTTCCTGGCAAAAAATAATAATAATAATGTGTGAAAGTTTTACAAATTGTGTGCACTAGCTAGAAGTTGTATATTTTTATGTTTACGTTTTGCAGATTTAATCTACCTCTTAAAGCTGCTAAATGACTAAAAGTAAAGTAAAGCCAGACACTGCGGACAGATTAGTATTTCTGGAAAAAACAAACAAACTGCAATTGTGTTACAAATTATGTTTACAATAGTTTTATGTTTTGGACATTTACTCTCATTTACCATCTTGTCACAACTTTTATTTTGTAATTTATTTTAGTAAGTTTTTTTTTTTGTAAGGCCAAATGTGTAATTTGTTTTTGTTAATAAACTATACTTTAAAGTGTAATTTAATGAACCCTCTAATTTTTGTGGCTTCAGTCATTGTTGGGATACTCTTTTAAAGCTGGAAGCATTAACAGCTTATATCGAAATATATCGTTATCGTTCAATATGGATAAAAAATATCGAGATTACATTTTTGCCATATCGCCCAGCCCTATGTTGATGCTAGAGAGTGTGGTCAGCTGGTTTAGCCGAGGCCAAAGATCAAGAAGGCCAAACTTCAGGAGTTGGCCATCCGAGGGGCATGTGACTGCAATGGAGGATAGTCCATAATACATTGAGCCATGAGATGTTCAGTTTGACGCCCTTAAAACACTTAATTTAGATTTTATTTATCTTGAGATGTTTTAAGTTTAAATCTCTGCTCAGTGAAGCACTTTAAGCACCAACACTTTTTCAGTAAGTTAACTTTCTTGTAGAATTGTGCTTCAAATAAAGAACTTTATGTTGACCAGATTGTTAGTTAGTTGTTTACTAGTCAATATTGCCTATATAAAAATTTGGGTGCACCTAACTTTTGTGCCAGTGCACCTAAGAAAAAAAGTTAGGCGCACCAGTGCACCCAGTGCAAAAAGTTAGTCTAGAGCCCTGGATAATCAGAAATAGAGAATCAGAATCTGATTCGCCTCAGCTCCTAGTGTCAAAATATACTGTTGTTTAAATGCATTTATTCCAGAGGCTTACCGCACTTCCGGTGTGTATTCTGGGAGTGTGACGGAGCTGTGTGCTCAGAATCAGGGGCTCAGCCTGCATAATCAGAATCAAAGAATCATAGCATCAGAATCAGAAAGAGAGAATCAGAAACTGAGAATCAGAAAACCAGAGAATCAAAAACAGAGAATCAGAAAGAGAAAATCAGAATCAGAGAATTAGAAAGAGAGAATCAGAACCAGAACCAGAGAACCAGAGAATCAGAACCAGAGAATCAGAAAATTAGAAACAGAGAATTAGAAAGAGAGAATCAGAACCAAAAACAGAAAATCAGAAACAGAGAATAAGATTTAGAGAATAAGAATCAGAGAATCAGAACCAGAGAATCAGAATTAGAAACAGAGAATCAGAACCAAAAACAGAGAATCAGAATCAGAGAATCAGAGAATCAGAACCAGAGAATCAGAATTAGAAACAGAGAATCAGAATCAGAATCAGAGAATCAGAAACAAAAACAGAGAATCAGAACCAAAAACAGATAATCAGAAACAGAGAATCAGAAACAGAGAATCAGAATTAGAAACAGAGAATCAGAAACAGAGAATCAGAAACAGAGAATCAGAAACAGATAATAAGATTTAGAGAATAAGAATCAGAGAATCAGAATTAGAAACAAAGAAACATAATCATAGAATCAGAAAGAGAGAATAAGAACCAGAGAATCGTAACCAGAGAATAAGAAAAAGAGAAACAGAAACAGTCACGCTGTAAATGAGTGCAGCCAGACGTCAAACGCTCACTCTTTCCACATTAAGACAGTTTTTTGTCCAATATAATGTGTTGAATAAGATGTAAAACTGCAGTCCTTACATCATCCTGTGAGAGGACGGGGGACGAATACGTCTCGATCAACCCGCCGAGCTGCGGAATAAACACCTCATGAATCTGTGAAAAACTCACTGTGAAATATGACTGATTTGATTCGGAGAGTTACCTGAACTTCTCTCCAGCCTCCTGGAACCTTTATATAGAGTTTACTGGTGTCAATAACGAAAGACAGCGTCCCGTCCTCGACCACAGACGACTGCTGTCTCATGATCTGCAGACTCACATACCTCCTGACCTGCAGAAAAACAGACATTTAATACAGTCAAATAAAAACATACCACTTCTGTCACAAGCTTCTTTCTTCCATGGAACACTAAATGTTGTATGACAAATTTAGATGCTTATGCTGCTCTTTCCAGCATAACTGCTGGCTGAAACAAGCAAGATGCTCATTATTGGTGAATTATGGTAAAGATCAAGGTAAATGTGTTTCACACACATTAGTGAGTTTTTAGTCTGTTGTCCATAGATCAGTATGAAGCTCACATTCTTTCTGACTTATAGAAAAGTCTGCATCATTTAATATTTCATCCTCCTACCAGTGTTAATTTCGTCAACGAAAATGACGATGAAAAATATTCGTCAACAAACCTTTTTTAATGCGACTAAAACGAGACGGTTAACGAGCTAAAACTAATATCCAATGATAAAAACTATGACGAAATGTATGCCGCGTCTTCGTTAAGAAGACAAGACAGGACTAAAATGTTATTTGATGACTACCGGACATTAAAATCACATCCTATAGGCTAAGTTAACTGTCTTGTCTTTCAAAATGTGCGTCTCTGTCATTGGATAAGGGGCGTTTGCATAGCTACTAGCTATTCTCGGTATGGCAGCCGCAGTGGACGGATAGTAGGGTGGTGACGAGATCTCGTGGCACGTGATCTCGTGAGATCCGATATCCTCGCAAAATATTTTGCAATATTTATATTAGAGCTGCACAATTCAGGGGCGTAGCCACGGGTGTGCCAGGGTGTGCCGGTGCCACCCACAGTGGCAGCTGGCACACCTAAAAACAGATGCAGAATAATTATTTTTTTAATGGTAATAAACATGGGCAGCGCAAAGGAGGGGCTAGCAGATGCTTCAGCACCCCCAAGAAAGACCAAAGCACTGTCATTGCACCCATAAGAAATGAAATAAATTAAAAACATTGTACTTATTATTACGCATTCATAACTCTGCATTGCAATATAACGTGACGTGATTAGCAGGCGCACTTTTCGAATTGACAGCATTTTATCAAAAAAATTGATCGGTTCCTTGTGCCAAGAAGGCCTGTCCCCGACTAAAGATTTCACTAGTCACACATAAATTGATTAATATAATAACTTAGGCTACTAACCATCCTTTAATATATAGGCGTATAGCCTATTCCGCGCCCAAGCGCACGTCTAAAGCTTGCAACGGCAAAAGTAGGCTAATGATTATGAATGTTGGGGGAAAGGCAAAATAAAACATTTGAATTATTCGTTAATAAACTAGTGATTTCTTCTCAGTCAGTGTCGGCTGAAAATGTAAAGTTGCAGAATGCGACGCTGACTTTAATAAAGAAATGCACCTTTTCATTCCGACTACGTAATTAAAGATTTTTATTTTTTGGTTCGTTCGTTCATTTAATAAAGTAGCCGGTTCATTGCTGTGACGCTCCATTTCACGGAGACTGCATGAGACGGCAGAAAGCACATCTTGTTTCTCTATTGTTTCTCTGTGTAGCCTACATAAATAAAAGCATATATATATATATGAAGTTGCTGTTGAATTTTGTATTTTTGAAAGTTCAATAATAATATAAAAAAAACTTGCCGGACGGATTCATTACCCCGCTTTGTTCCGGGACCTCACAATTTACAGATCAAGCAGTGCTTACAATATTTGCTAATTTAAAATTTTATTACAATTTAAAATTATTTTCAAAAATAAATAAATAATAATAACATAATTGAGGCATTCAAGGCCAGACCACGCCATTTCGCCCTTTGAGCAGCTAACAGGCACCATTAAATGTACTCTGCTATGTTGTTGGCGATCCTGAATGTAATGTATAAAAAATATTTTACAGCTTTCTCTAATGTGTCTTGCAAGACATCTATTCAAGATTGTTTATTGCACCAAAAGTAATTTAAAAGAAACATTATATGTAGGCCCATGTACAGTTTAAGTCGCCATTGCAGGATGTGCAAAATGTTAATGATTTAAAAAAGGAGGGATTATTTAAAAGCATTTTGTTTTTATTTAGTAGAGCAGCTACAGCTGTTTTTACATAATAGATTTGTACATAGCCTAGTCACTGAAGTCAATGATTATTCTTTGATAAAGTAAATGTGCTTTGCTCACTGTATAATGTGTTCGTTGTTTGAATAACTGTGGAAATGCGGTGTTATAATTAGAAACTTAAAATGTATTTTTATTAAACCTGTGATCATCAGGTTAAATAGGAGTTTAGTCTTATTAAAATATGTGACATAAATTGTACTTGCCTAAAAGGGGTTTATGATGTGTGTTAATGATTAGGCTACAGTGAGCGCGTTTGATAGAGCGCAGTTAAAGAGCTGTTGTAGGTTATACTGTATGTGATTGTCGGTGACCCTCTTGAGCGAGAAAGCTTCGGAAAATGGAAAAAAACAACAACAACAAAAATATAGCTGCAAGCAGCGATAACCAGGGTTCAAGAATTTTAAGGCCTAAGGTGGTATGCTTTTAGGGTCTAGGCCAACATAGCTGGATGCATAGCTGACAGTGAAACTCATCGAAAATTGACAATAGGCTCACAGAAACACACACACACACACACACACACACACACACACACACACACACACACACACACAAACAGAAATGAAATGGTTAAACTATCATATTAATAATCATTAAGCTTGCTTACACAGATACACACACAGACACACTCATATACAGACATACACATATTTTGTTGCAGATATAGATAAATTTGAAATATAGATATTTGAAATAAATGACAGGTGACAATACTCTTTGCAAGTCTTCTCTTTTTAAGAGTTTATATCAGGGATCTCCAACCCTGCTCCTGGAGAGCTACCATCCTGCAGATTTCAGTTACAACCCTGCTCCAACACACCTGTCTGAAATTAACAAGTAGCCTTGAAGACTGTGATTAGCTGGTTCAGGTGTGTTTGATTGGGGTTGGAGCTGAAATCTGTAGGACGTAGCTCTCCAGGAGCAGGGTTGGAGACCCCTGGTAGGCCAATGTGAAATGCAGGGCTGACAATTGAACACATTCACAATGGAGAATTCATTAAAACTGTCTCTCTCTCTGTCACATACACACACACACACACACACACACACACACACACACACACACACACTCACTTTGTTGCAGATATAAAATAGTGATTTTCAAAGACATCCAAAATGGAGAATAGGTTAACAGACACATGTAGCCTACACAAAAATGAAATGGTTAAACTAACATATTAATACCCAATAAGCATGCTTGTTTTTTTTTGGTTTTTTTTGCGCATTAATCTGACAATAAATGTGGCACACCCAGTTTTTCTGATGCACACCCAGAGTCTCCTTTCTGGCTACGCTCCTGGCACAATTAATTGTAAAAACTGCGCTTGCGATCTTGATTCAAACACTCACGCGATCGTAAGAGAAGCACGTTGCCCATGTTGATGAATCAGAGGGTCGGCCATCATCATCATAAAAGTTTATAGTTTGGGTATAAAGACTTATTGTCTACAGTAATGATCAAAACGAAAGTATCTTAAAGGTGCGTTCACACCAGACGCGAATGAAGCGTTATGCACAAATTATTTACATGTTAAGTCAATGCAAAGACGCGATAGACAATCCTGCGGCACGAATTGAAAAATGTGAACTTTGGCGGAAATTCGTGCCGCGTAAACCAATCAGGAGCTTGCTCTAGCAGTGACGTGATTACGAGCGGAGGCAGAAAATCCGAAACAACAATGGAGGACAAATTAATCGTGGTTGTATGTGGGTACCCGGAGCTGTACGATACTACTTCATACTTTTACAAAAACAGGAATACATTTTGCAACGACACTGGAGCTGCCTGACAGAAGCCCCTCCCATGACGCGAATTCGCATCTGTTGTGTGGTGAATTTCACGCGCGAATGAAGCGAATTTCACGCGCGATTTAAGCAAATTTCACGCGTGAATGAAGCGAGTAAACTCAAAATGTTCAAGCGTCCAACTACGCGTGAATAGCGGGATTTATTCGCTTAATTCGTGTCTGGTGTGAACGCACCTTAACACTTGTATTGTAACGCTTATCTTCCACCAGGAGGTGGTGACAACCCGTTTAAAACATGTATTTGACATTGAATCATTCATTCAGGAGATTCCAACAGTGACAAGTCTTTATGAAGTGAGACACTGATTCCTTCATTGATTTTTTTAAATTTTATTATTAATATATATATATATATTTAAAAGACTTAAGCAATTAACATTTTGTCAGAACCACTAGTAAATTATGTTATTTTGTGTGAGAATCGTGATCTCCAATTTATTAAAAAAACTGAGATTCTCAATTTATCCAGAATCGTGCAGCTCTAGTTTACATGTTGTTATTACTGCATAGAATTCATTACAATTTTATTTGTATTAAATTAAAGTTTAAGTTTAGTACTTTAAGTTTAATTTCATAAAGTACAAGTTGATTTCAAAATACACCTACATTTTTTGCATTTTGTGTTTTTCAGTTGAATAAAAGACTATTTTTCCCTATATATTTAATCATTGAGGATCTTAAAAAAAAAAATCTCCAAATCTCGTCTCGTTCTTGTGAACCCAGTCTCGTCTCATGGGATAAGTGTCTCGTCACACCCCTAACGGATAGGCTATCAAAACGTAAACAATGGCCTCAGCACCCGAAGGGTTAGGGATAGGGACACCAGGCGTCCCGTTTCTCCCACGAGTTACAATACGTTGTCGATTAAAGGCGGGATAGACGGAATCGCGCTGATAGAAGTGCTCTCTCTCTCTCGCGCACGCTTAACTTCTTCAGTTCTGATACAGCTCAAATACACACACAGCAGTCCAAATGTCTATCGTGTAGAGTATCTCACGTAAATACAGTCGGTTATGGCTTAAGCGTAAAAACTGAATGTGTGTCAGTATTACATGCATACCTTCCATCTTAAAGTGACAGCGTTCCTAATTATCTGTGTCATCAATGTTAACCAACCAACGATGTTAAATAAATGTATACTTGTTAAGTAAACCTACTGTATCTGAAAAATGAGTTTAATTTGTATCTCTACCAAAAAAAATATAAAAAAAACATTTATTACAGTTTTTCCATATGCTTATATGATTTGGTCTAAAGAGAGAAGAATTAATGACTATTTTAGTTTGCATACTACATATTAAATAGCTACCACAATAAATGTTGGTAACAGCAGTTTGACTAAAATGAGTGATTGCACAGGTTTGACTCACGGCGCTGGGGGCCTCAGCGGCTCGTCCCGGGGGCCCGGGGGGTCCAGGAGGGCCAGGGATCATCACGGCTGAAACAACATGAACTCTGAGCGTCGATGCATATCAAAGATGACTGCAGCAGAAGTGTTTGGTGAGATGAATAGCCTCACAACCTTACATCAACAACACATCCACGCAAACAAACACGTGAAGCTCCTGACCTTCAGTGACCCGGAATGGGCTGAAGATGAGGGCAAATACAAGACTTTTGAAATGCCAAAGGTTTCTCGTACCAGATCCGTGTTGTCCAGGAGGTCCGGGAGGTCCAGCAACACCGGTTCTCCCGAAAGCTGGTGGACCGGGGGGTCCTCGTGGTCCTGGATGACCAGGTGGTCCAATCATAGATTCTCCTTTAGCTCCCTGCACACAAACCAACATTACTAGACACTTCACAGCATTACACGTGAAAGCCGTCCGTCTGGACTGTGTCTCATCAGACCTGCTAATATTAAAGGAACAGTTCATCCAATCATAACAATTATCAGAGTTATTCAACAATAGCAGCATGTGGTTTTAAATAAGCCAGTAAACAATGCTTTGAAAACTTTTACATTTTTAAATGAACTAATTAAAAATAATTTTGGCAAATTAGTCTTAAAAATGAAAATGCATACTATATCATAATCTACAATTATCTATTACCAGTGATATTTTAGTATCATTGAGATACTTTATTAGTTGTTTATTAATAATTTCAATCATTTTTTTATATATACTTTATTTATTTTTTTTTTTCATTTTTTTTTTTATTTTATTTTTTTTTGTAATTTTGTTGTGTTTTGTCATTTTTAGTAGTTATATATATATATATATATATATATATTTCAGTTTCAGTTTGAGTTATTTTAGTAAATCAAGTTAAGCTCAATTAAAATTAGTTTTACTTGGCAACTAGCAGAAATATTTTTTTTTTATATATATTTTATTTTATTTCTGTTAACATTTGTTTTAATTCAAGTAATATTTTTAGATTTTTAATGGTTTTAGTTTTAGTTTCATTAATAGCTCTGTCTATAACAAATATGCATTTTCTTTCTTTCTTTTTGCCAACAGAGAATGTCTTGCAATAGCTTATAAACAAGTTAATTTATCACGTGTTATGTTCTAATTGGATCTAAGTGTTAAAGTGAAAGTTAACGATCTCAGTCATTATCTCAGTTTATCATCTGTCCGTGTGATGTTTCTCATCTCTGAATGAACGCTGTTACCCTGCGAGAGGAGAAGTCATGTGCAAATCATCATTTCAAATAAAACACACCTTAAATCACGTAGAGATCAAAAATGCTTTGAGTGTGAGAGACGAGAACAAACAGCGGGACAGTGAGAAGTGTGTGTGAGTGTGTATGTGTGTGAGTGTGTATATGTGTGTGTGTGTGTGTGTGAGAGAGTGTGTGTTTGTGAGTGAGTGTGTGTGTGTGTGTGTGTGTGTGTGTGTGTGTGTGTGTGTGTGTGTGTGTGTGTGTGTGTGTGTGTGTGAGAGTGTGTGTGTACGTGTCTGTGAGAGTGTGTGTGTGTGTGTGTGTGTGTGTGTGTGCGTGAGAGAGTGTGTGTGTGTGTGTGTGTGTGTGTGAGAGTGTTTGTGTCTGTGTTTGTTAGAGTGTGTGTGTGTGTGTGTGTGTGTGTCACTCGCCTCTGAACCTGATCTCCCTGGCAGCCCTGGCATCCCAGCTTCTCCCTTCTCTCCTATGAATCCCTGGTCACCTTTAGCAGCCTGACACAGTCACACATTCATCAGCTCAGTCTCTGTCTCGCAGCGAAGCGCTCTCAGTATCTGGGAGAGAATATCTAAATGTCTGATGAAACTCACCGTGACTGTGGTCCCCAGCGTGTCACCTGTGAGAGAACAGATCAGAGCATCAGAAACACAGCTGCTCAAGTGAACTCTTAATGCTGTGATGTGATTGATTGATTATCAGGTGTGTACCGGAGGAGGATGATGATGATGATGATGATGATGAAGGCAGATCTCTGTCCCTGCTGGCTCCCTCTACAGGTCAGAGCACACAATCAACACAAACCGGCAGAAACACACAATAGTGATGAAAAACAGAACATTATATATTACATTTGAAAAATTAAAATATATTTTTTATTTCAGACTGCAGAAAGCTTACTCTTCACCTTTACTTATGACAAACCAAAAGAGCAAAACAGAGGAGTAATCATTAAGCAGACAAAATCACTGAACACTGACTAAACATGATCTGACATGATTCTAATGTGAATGTGTTTTATTGAGAAAACTGACACAAAAAGTGAAAATTATTCTGTACTGCCAAAAAACACCCAACAATTAATACTTTGGGGTTCAATAGTTTTTAATGAAGTGTCTTCTGTTCACCAAAGCTGCATTTATTTGATCACAAATACAGTAAAAACTGTGAAATATTATTATAATGTAAATCAGCTGTTTCCTATGTGAATATGTGTTAAACTGTAATTTATTTCTGTATTTTCAGCATCACTACTCAAGTCTTCAGTGTCACATGATCTTCAGAAATCATATTAATGTTCTGCTCAAGAAACATTTCTGATTATTATCAATGCTGAAAATATTCATATTTTTGTGAAAACTGTGATGCATTTTATTTTTCAGGATTCACAGATGAATATAAAGTTCAAAAGAACAGCATTTATTTGAATCATTTGTAACATTATAAATGTCTTTACGGTCACTTCTGATAAATTTAATGCATTCCTGATGAGTAAAAATGTTAATTTCTTATTAACTTTTAAACAGTAGTGTATAACAATAATAAGAAAACAACTCTTAAAACGCACCTTGTGTAGAATCACTGTTAACCTGAAGAAAAGCAAAGAAAGACAAATGTGTTAGTTAATATAACTGGTGAGAAAGTAGAGTTAATTCAACATCTGTATGTGGAAACAAACACTGGATGAGTCTGTGTTCTTCACGAGGTGATGCTCAGGTGTGGTTGTGTAGATATTGCACAATATTAAACATCTAAAAGTCTTGCATGCTGGTATGAGCGCCCTAAAGATGCTTGTGTGGATTACGGACCATGTGCACTGAATGCTGGGACATGCACAGCTCTCCAGCCTTCATAATAATAATATTATTATTATATTAATAATATTATGAAATGATTTATAACATTTTATGAAAATATTTCTACATGACATTAAAATGCTAAATTAAAACAGTAAATAAATAAAATATTTGATATAATAATAATAATAATAAATTACACACTTCTCCTTTAATTATGACAAATCAGCCAAAATTTGGAGGAATCATTTTTGAGCTGAGTTAGAGTGAGTGTAAAGACAATGAAGATGATATTGAGCAGAGTTAGAGTAAAGACAATGAAGTTGATGAAGATGATGAAGATGATATTGAGCAGCGTTAGAGTGAGTGTAAAGACAATGATGATGATGAAGATGATGATGATGATATTGAGCAGAGTTGGAGCGAGTGTAAAGACAATGATGATGATGAAGATGATGATGATGATATTGAGCAGAGTTGGAGCGAGTGTAAAGACAATGATGATGATGAATATAATGAAGAAGATGAAGATGATATTGAGCAGAGTTGGAGTTAGAGTAAAGACAATGAAGATGATGAAGATGATGATGATATTGAGCAGAGTTGGAGCGAGTGTAAAGACAATGATGATGATGAATATGATGAAGATGATATTGAGCAGAGTTAGAGTGAGTGTAAAGACAATGAAGATGATGAATATGACGAAGATGATATTGAGCAGAGTTAGAGTAAAGACAATGAAGTTGATGAAGATGATATTGAGCAGCGTTAGAGTGAGTGTAAAGACAATGAAGATGATGAAGATGATATTGAGCAGAGTTAGAGTAAAGACAATGAAGTAAGATGATATTGAGCAAGACAGCGAGTGTATGAAGTTGATGAAGATGATATTGAGCAGAGTTAGAGCGAGTGTAAATACAATGATGATGATGAAGATGATGAAGATGATATTGAGCAGAGTTAGAGTGAGTGTAAAGACAATGAAGTTGATGAAGATGATATTGAGCAGAGTTAGAGTGAGTGTAAAGACAATGAAGTTGATGAAGATGATATTGAGCAGAGTTAGAGCGAGTGTAAAGACAATGATGATGATGAAGATGATATTGAGCAGCGTTAGAGTGAGTGTAAAGACAATGATGATGATGAAGATGATGATGATGATATTGAGCAGAGTTGGAGCGAGTGTAAAGACAATGATGATGATGAATATAATGAAAAAGATGAAGATGATATTGAGCAGAGTTGGAGTGAGTGTAAAGACAATGAAGATGATGAAGATGATGATGATATTGAGCAGAGTTGGAGCGAGTGTAAAGACAATGAAGATGATGAAGATGATGATGATATTGAGCAGAGTTGGAGTGAGTGTAAAGACAATGAAGATGATGAAGATGATGATGATATTGAGCAGAGTTAGAGTGAGTGTAAAGACAATGATGATGATGAATATGATGAAGATGATATTGAGCAGAGTTAGAGTGAGTGTAAAGACAATGAAGATGATGAATATGATGAAGATGATATTGAGCAGAGTTAGAGTGAGTGTAAAGACAATGATGATGATGAAGATGATGATGATATTGAGCAGAGTTGGAGCGAGTGTAAAGATGATATTGAGCAATTGAGTGAGAAGATGATATTGAGCAGAGTTAGATGAGTGTAAAGATGATGAAGATGATATTGAGCAGAGTTAGAGTGAGTGTAAAGACAATGAAGATGATATTGAGCAGAGTTAGAGTGAGTGTAAAGACAATGAAGATGATGAAGATGATATTGAGCAGAGTTAGAGTGAGTGTAAAGACAATGAAGATGATGAAGATGATATTGAGCAGAGTTAGAGTGAGTGTAAAGACAAAGAAGATGATGAAGATGATAAATTGAGCAGAGTGATATTGAGCAGAGTGAGTAGAGTGAGTGTAAAGACAATGAAGATGATGAAATGATGAAGATGATATTGAGCAGAGTTAGAGTGAGTGTAAAGACAATGAAGACAATGAAGATGATGAAGATGATATTGAGCAGAGTTAGAGTGAGTGTAAAGACAATGAAGATGATGAAGATGATATTGAGCAGAGTGATATTGAGAAGATGATGAATATGATGAAGATGATATTGAGCAGAGTTAGAGTGAGTGTAAAGACAATGAAGATGATGAAGATTATATTGAGCAGAGTTAGAGTGAGTGTAAAGACAATGAAGATGATATTGAGCAGAGTTAGAGTGAGTGTAAAGACAATGAAGATGATGAAGATGATATTGAGCAGAGTTAGAGTGAGTGTAAAGACAATGAAGATGATGAAATGATGAAGATGATATTGAGCAGAGTTAGAGTGAGTGTAAAGACAATGAAGATGATGAAATGATGAAGATGATATTGAGCAGAGTTAGAGTGAGTGTAAAGACAATGAAGATGATGATGATGATGATATTGAGCAGAGTTAGAGTGAGTGTAAAGACGATGAAGATGATATTGAGCAGAGTTAGAGTGAGTGTAAAGACAATGAAGATGATGAAGATGATATTGAGCAGAGTTAGAGTGAGTGTAAAGACAATGAAGATGATGAAGATGATGATTGAGCAGAGTGATGAGTGTAGACAATGAAGATGATGAAATGATGAAGATGATGATATTGAGCAGAGTTAGAGTGAGTGTAAAGACAATGAAGATGATGAAATGATGATGATTGAGCAGAGTTAGAGTGAGTGTAAAGATGATGATGATATTGAGCAATGAAGATGATGAAATGATGATGATGATATTGAGCAGAGTTAGAGTGAGTGTAAAGACAATGTAAAGACAATGATGATGATGAAGATGATGATTGAGCAGAGTTAGAGTGAGTGTAAAGACAATGAAGAGCATGATTAGATGAGTGTAAAGATGATATTGAGCAGAGTTAGAGTGAGTGTAAAGATGATTGAGCAATGATGATGATGAAGATGATATTGAGCAGAGTTAGAGAGTGAGTGTAAAGACATGAAGATGATGAAATGATGAAGATGATATTGAGCAGAGTTAGAGTGAGTGTAAAGACAATGAAGATGATGAAGATGATGATATTGAGCAGAGTTAGAGTGAGTGTAAAGACAATGAAGATGATGATGATGAGCAGAGTTAGAGTGAGTGTAAAGACAATGTAAAGATATTGAGCAATGAAGATGATGAAAGACAATGATATTGAGCAGAGTTAGAGTGAGTGTAAAGACAATGAAGATGATGAAGATGATATTGAGCAGAGTTAGAGTGAGTGTAAAGACAATGAAGATGATGAAATGATGAAGATGATATTGAGCAGAGTTAGAGTGAGTGTAAAGACAATGAAGATGATGAAGATGATGAAGATGATATTGAGCAGAGTTAGAGTGAGTGTAAAGACAATGAAGATGATGAAGATGATGATATTGAGCAGAGTTAGAGTGAGTGTAAAGACAATGAAGATGATGAGATGATGATGATATGATGAGCAGAGTTAGAGTGAGTGTAAAGACAATGAAGATGATGATGAAGATGATGATTGAGCAGAGTTAGAGTGAGTGTAAAGACAATGAAGATGATGAGATGATGATGATGAAGATGATATTGAGCAGAGTTAGAGTGAGTGTAAAGAGACAGTTAGAGTGAGTGTAAAGACAATGAAGATGATGAAGATGATATTGAGCAAGAGTGAGACAATGATGATGAAAGATGATATTGAGCAGAGTTAGAGTGAGTGTAAAGACAATGATTGAGACAGAGTGAAGGAGCTGAGATGTGGAAAGACAAGACAATGATGATGATGAAGATGATATTGAGCAGAGTTAGAGTGAGTGTAAAGATGATGAAGATGATATTGAGCAGAGTTAGAGTGAGTGTAAAGACAATGAAGATGATATTGAGCAGAGTTAGAGTGAGTGTAAAGACAATGAAGATGATGAAGATGATATTGAGCAGAGTTAGAGTGAGTGTAAAGACAATGAAGATGATGAAGATGATATTGAGCAGAGTTAGAGTGAGTGTAAAGACAAAGAAGATGATGAAGATGATATTGAGCAGAGTTAGAGTGAGTGTAAAGACAATGAAGATGATGAAATGATGAAGATGATATTGAGCAGAGTTAGAGTGAGTGTAAAGACAATGAAGACAATGAAGATGATGAAGATGATATTGAGCAGAGTTAGAGTGAGTGTAAAGACAATGAAGATGATGAAGATGATATTGAGATAGAGTTAGAGCAGAGTTAGAGTGTAAAGACAATGAAGATGATGAATATGTAAAGACAATGAAGATGAGTTAGAGTGCGAGTAATGAAAGATGATGAAGATATATTGAGCAGAGTTAGAGTGAGTGTAAAGACAATGAAGATGATGAAAGACAATTGATATTGAGCAGAGTTAGAGTGAGTGTAAAGACAATGACAGATGAAGATGATATTGAGCAGAGTTAGAGTGAGTGTAAAGACAATGAAGATGATGAAATGATATATGAGCAGAGTTAGAGTGAGTGTAAAGACAATGAAGATGATGAAATGATGAAGATGATATTGAGCAGAGTTAGAGTGAGTGTAAAGACAATGAAGATGTTTGAGCAGGTGAGGAAGTGAAAGACAATGAAGATGATATTGAGCAGAGTTAGAGTGAGTGTAAAGACAATGAAGATGATGAATGATTTGAGCAGAGTTAGAGTGAGGTGTAGAAGACGAGTGGAAATGAAGATGATATTGAGCAGAGTTAGAGTGAGTGTAAAGACAATGAAGATGATGAAGATGATATTGAGCAGAGTTAGAGTGAGTGTAAAGACAATGAAGATGATGAAATGAGATGATATTGAGCAGAGTTAGAGTGACAATGTGTAAAGACAATGATGAAAGATGAAGATATTGAGCAATTAGAGTGATGAAAGACAATGAAGATGATGAGATGATATTGGCAGAGTTAGAGTGAGTGTAAAGAGAGGCATGACAGAGTTAGAGTGAGTGTAAAACAATGAAGATGATGAAGATGATATTGAGCAGAGTTAGAGTGAGTGTAAAGACAATGAAGATGATATGATATTGAGCAGAGTTAGAGTGAGTGAAAAGATCAAGTAGAGCAGATGAGAGGGTGATGAAGATGATATTGAGCAAGTTAGAGTGAGTAGTAAAGACAATGAAGATGATGAAATGATGAAGAATGATATTGAGCAGAGTTAGAGTGAGTGTAAAGACAATGAAGATGATGAAATGATGAAATGATATTGAGCAGAGTTAGAGTGAGTGTAAAGACAATGAAGATGATGAAATGATGAAGATGATATTGAGCAGAGTTAGAGTGAGTGTAAAGACAATGAAGATGATGAAATGATGAAGATGATATTGAGCAGAGTTAGAGTGAGCATGTAAAGACAATGAAGATGATAAATGATGAAGATGATATTGAGCAGAGTTAAGAGTGAGAAAGACAATGAAGATGATGAAGATGAGTATTGAGCAGAGTTAGAGTGAGTGTAAAGACAATGAAGATGATGAAGATGATATTGAGCAGAGTTAGAGTGAGTGTAAAGACAATGAAGATCCCTATGGGCGTCTGAGTGAAATGATGAGAGATTGCTGTCGGTAGAGCTATATTCATGTATGAGCAGTTAGAGTGAGTGTAAAGACAATGAAGAGCTCGATGAAATGATCGAAGATGATATCTGAGCAGAGTTAGAGCATGAGTGTAAAGACGAATGAAGAGCTCTGATGATGATATTGAGCAGAGTTAGAGTGAGTGTAAAGACAATGAGCAGATGATGACTTTAAATGATG
The DNA here is from genome assembly GCA_027474115.1 of Schizopygopsis malacanthus. NCBI lineage: Eukaryota > Metazoa > Chordata > Actinopteri > Cypriniformes > Cyprinidae > Schizopygopsis > Schizopygopsis malacanthus. The sequence continues at coordinate 26,987,178 of CM049886.1, forward strand.
ACATTGAGCAGTACACACTCACAGGTTTTTTGCAGCCGGGTCGAGGAGGGACTGGAAACACGGTCTAGAGAGAAACATGAGGGAAAGAGACATGCTCCCGAGCGTCTGACAGCACTGAGCATCTGTGTAGGTTCTGAGCTAGCATTGACCATAGAGGGTCAGAGACATGCACTCACTCCTTCTGAGGACAGTCTGAAGTTCCCCCGGTCGTCACTCTGGAGTGAATAGTTCTCCGCCCCGGAGCCATAGAACGTTACCCATCTAGATAAGTGCTCACAAGATCTTTGGGCAAAAAAAATACACTCAGTGGTAATATCGCATCAACCCAAGATCTACAGCAGACTTTCTAACAAAGCCATGTGACTAACTGCTCTGCGCACACTTGACTTTGGGCACTGTTGTTAAATTCCACTCAAGTGTGTGTAAGTTCGCACATCAAGGTTCTGCGTTCTTTCATAAAGCTGAGTATACTGTATTGAGGGTTACGCGCACAGCTTCGTGCCCTTTTTTGAGACTAGTTAACTAGTTATCCCCGGCCTTACTGTACTTGGTGTCCCTGTGTCCCAAGTGGAGATTTATGGGTTCTCAGTGTAGGAAAAAAAAAAAATTTTTGTAAAATGTCGCCTTTACCAAAATATGTTGAGACAGTCCCTCAGCAATTGTGCAAATAGCTTCATTGACCGGCCAGGACCTAGTTAGTACCACTAGGTACTTGGCCATATCCCCTTAAAGGAAATTCTGATTCCAGACCTCTCTAAGTCCCGGCACCCAGTGTAAGGTTTTGGGGTATGTTTCAGCTTTCCAGGCTTGTCTGAAAAAAAAAATATGAAAACCGTAGGGGATAAAGCCTCAAACTGACAAATCAAATAAAGCCTGGTAGAGTTGGCTTAGTGCTCGCCTTTTGCGAAATTGGCTTGCACTCCCCTCAGCATGGCGGCGTGGGTATAGCATTCCCCGTAGCGACCCCTAGGGGACGCAGTTCGAGTTCCCATGAAGGGGAACGTCTCAGGTACGTATGTAACCATGGTTCCCCGAGTGGGGAACGAGACACTGCGTGGCTTTGGGCCATGCTTCTGGACGCAAGCTTCAACGAAGAAGCTGATGTTTTTATGGATATGTGATTATTATGGATTATGAACCGGTAGTGTATTTTAGTCATGAGGCTGTCGCCGGCCAACGGATGGTTTGAAGTTACATAAGTATTCTTCATTGATCACGCTGGATTTAAACCCCGTTTTAGCGACCCCTTTTGTCTCGTTCTCCACTCGGGGAACCATGTTACATACTGGTGGAACTGAGAGTGCTGTGGATTATTGTGATGTTTTTATCAGACTCTCCTTCTAACGGCACCCATTCACTGCAGAGCATCCATTGCTGAGACACTTCTACAAACCTGATGAAGAAACACACTCATCCTGATCTCAGATGAACGTAGGGTGAACATATTTACAGCTCATGTTCATTTTTTGTGAACTATTCCTTTAAATATTATTTTATTCTTTAAAGGTGTCATAGAATGCATTAATACAATATCTAGATAGAAAATATGTGGCTAACTTAAGGTCAAAAAATTCTCCAGAAACGGTTTTACATGTGCATTTGCAACCCTAGGATTTCTCCCCAGAATGAAACGGTCTGTTATTACCTTATTTGGAAGGGTCATGAATAATAATGTTGAGCTCTGCTCTGATTGGCTGTTTCACAGCGCGACTCAATGTTGAGCTCTGCTCTGATTGGCTGTTTCACAGCACGGCTCAATATTGAGCTCTTCTCTGATTGGCTGTTTCACAGCACGGCGCTCAATGTTGAGCTCTGCTCTGATTGGCTGTTTCACAGTTATATTGTCGGTAATTATACTGTCTATAATATGCAGGCATCAGGGAGCCACTATTAATATGTGGGGCACTGAAACTGTTTTCAAATGCACGATGGCGTTTTACTTTCACTTTCGAGATCGCACAAACTCTGTTTATACTATGAAGTGGCAGTATTTACCACACATTTTACAAGATCAGATGTTTATCAGTGGTGCTCAGGATTTGTAAATCATTCACCATCATACTCAGTCATCTCTCTTTACTCTGTTTATGTGGTAAGTGAAATCTGATGTACTGTAATGTAACAGGCTACCGCTAGCAAGGAGCTAACCATGTGCCTTTAGTGGCTTGTGTTATTTGATTAGAACGCTTTATTTGCTTTCCGAGCCTTTCTGAATACAGACACAAACCCATCCCTTCACTTCACACCCCCTGCACAGCCTGGAACATAACATTTATTTCCATCATCTGCCATTTTCTCTGTTGTCCTCGCATGTTTCTTCACAATACCTGCAGAACTTCTGATGCTTCCGTTGGCCTAAAACATGGGCGGGTTTATGCAAATGTTGGGGGCGTAACTATTAGTGACCCCGACTGTTTCGTCACAGTCGTGTTATGTTCTGATCAAGCGGCAACCTGCTCTCTCTCGTGAAACCAACACGGACGTGACTAAAACTGCAATTCATAGACTGGCCGCTCCAAAAGAGAGACCCTCCCCCTGGTTAAAATACCCAACTTTACAGCAGAAAAAGTATGTTTACAGCCTGGTACGAAAAGTGGTTTTGGTCTATATCGCAAATTTTACCCTTCATGACAACTGTGAGGGGGTGAATTTTTTTATTACTCATCCATTTAAATTATATTAAGCCTTAAAGTTCTGCATAATTAAGGGCGTGGCCACTTGAGTGACAGGTGGATTGCCACCGCCGTCACCACTGTCGCGCTAGGTGGGCATGGTTTCAGCAACCAGCTCCACCCACCTCCCGCCCTTTTGCCCATTTTTGATTGGAGTGATGCGTTGCCAAGATGGCGACGGCCAGCTCCGCCCACTTTGAGCTTCAAAAATCCTCTTCAGAAACCGACGGGTGACGTCACGGACACTACGTCAATTTTTTTTACAGTTTATGGTTCGGATTCGTCTATTTTTCAGTGGTTTTTGGCATGCACAAGATTTACATAAGAAGGAAACAATGATGTTTGAGGCTCACGGTATATCATTTCCATGAGCAGAACTCTTATTATTCAACTATGCCGAGGTAAATACAGTTTTCCATTCTATGCCACCTTTAAAGAATATCAAGTTCAGCAATTTAGTTCTTATACATTTTTTGGGAAAAGGCATGAAACGGCGTGAGAAACAGAGCTCAACAATCTAGTTTTTTCTCGTTACTTACTGAAGTGCCACATAAAAGATCCAAATACACATTTATTAAGCAATAATGTATTAAAACGTTCAAGATAGACTGAACATGGGCTTCAAGGCTGCTAAATGATGGTATCTGCTACTGTAGTAATCTGTGACATTGACATAAAACCATGACAAAATATGTTTTAAAAATATGAGATATGAATTTGGAAAATACTTTCAGAACCAAAACCGCACAAAATGCTGAAAGTAAGAACGCTCACTTTTTTTCTGATAAAGCAATAATATTTTTTTGGGGACACACAAGAAAAACTCACAGGTAGACCGACAGAATCTCCTTTTTCACCCTTATGCCCGTTAATTCCTGGACGACCCTGAAGAAACACAACATCACATGATTACAATCACAATATACATGTGTTTGAAAGTGTGGGGTATTAAAGAAATTAATGCTTTTATTCATCAGGGATGCATTAAATTGATCAAAAGTGCCAGTGAAGACATTTATAATGTTAAAAAATATTTATTTTCGAATAAATGATGTTCTTTTGAACTTTCTATTCATCTGTGAATCCTGAAAAATAAAATGCATCACAGATTCCACAAAAAAAAATGAAGCAGCACAACGTTTTATAATAATCAGAAATGTTTCTTGAGCAGCATATTATTATGATTTCTGAAGATCATGTGACACTGAAGACTGGAGTAATGATGCTGAATATACAGATTTGATCACAGAAATAAATTACAGTTTAACACATATTCACATAGAAAACAGCTGATTTACATTATAATAATATTTCATAATTTTTTTATCAAATACAAGCACCCTTGATGAGCAGAAGAGACTTCTTTCATAAATATTACTGACCCCAAACTTTGAAACATTACTGATAAGTGTAACTGATAAGGTTATGTCCACTAATGCTGTTAATGATCGTTATTATAAACTGTATATAGAGCGTGCATGTGCAGCTTTATGTGTTTAATAAGTCACTGACCGCTCGTCCTGGAAATCCGAACTCTCCCTTCGGTCCAGCGGGTCCGACCGGGCCCTAGACGAGATGAGATGAGACAGAAATCAGAGCGATGCAGACAAACACAAACAGGTGTCCTCCGCTCTCGCCCCAACACATTTTTCCAAAACATTTTGAACAGAAGCAGCTGTACGCAAACAGCAGAGCCACCGGAACGAGAAGAACACACATCAATTGTAACATAGTAAGAGAGTAAGTCAGACTGCCTCCGGTGTAACGGGGAAATAGTCCTGAGATTAAGTGTTTAGATATAATATAATGAATGAACAGATCTGGCTTGTTGAGTGAATACAATAATAAACAACATGACCTCATATCTCTCTATATAATCTGATCTCTTTCTCTCTTTCTACATTTGTGACCCTGGAGCACAAAACCAGTCATAAGGGTCCATTTAATGAAATTGAGATTTGTACGTCATCTGAAAGCTGAATAAATATCTTTCCATTGATGTATGGTTTGGACAATATTTGAAAATTTGAGGGTGCAATTTTTTTTTATATATTTAGAAAATCATCTTTAAAGTTGTTCAAATGAAGCTCTTAGCAATGCACTGTAGCTCCACCCACAGTGAACTTTCATTGGTCCTTTTCATATTGGTGTATATTAAATATCAAGTATGTTCCGATTGGCTGATTTAGTTTTTTCTTCTAGTGATTAAAAAAATTACGATGCTGGAAACAGAGATAAAGCTTCAACTAAAGCTTTAAATTTTATCAAATTAATTCTAGAAAAACATGGATGATGTGATGAAGGAATGTCAGAAAAAATAGTTGGAGAATAATGTAAATAATTATATTTATGGGATTAATTCAACACGCTCCGTTTAAACTTTCATGTGGAACATTCATAATGAATAATAATAAGAGTCAAAGTCACAGCAGCTCACCGTTTGACCAGGAGGTCCAGGAACGCCACCGTCTCCCTGTGAGAAGTAAAGACAAGCAGGGAAATCAAATAATGCACACAAACCCTGTCCATCTCAGAAAGGTTTGGTGTTAAAGTAGATTGACTGGTCTTGAGTAATGCAGCAGTTAAAGGTTAAAGGTTAGGTTAAAGAAGTCGTGACCTTCAGTCCTTTGGGTCCCTGCGGCGCATGAACTCCAGACACAATCCCCGGCTCTCCTTTCTGACCCTACAGCAGCAATTCATGCAAAACACACACAGCAGAATTAAAAACACACTCACGTCATATTCAGCAACAACAAGAACTTCTGATGATAATGTGTGAAATCAGAATATTATACACACAAACTTCTGCAGCTGCTTGAATCACACACACAGTCACACACACGCATGCACAATTATTTACACACACACTCACTCTCGCACACACTCTCTCTCACTCACTCTCACACACGCACTCTCACTCACTCACACTCTCACTCACTCACACACACACACACAAACACAAACACACACACACGCACACACTCTCACTCACTCACACACACACACACACTCACTCACACACTCACAAACACACTCAAACACACGCACACACACTCTCACTCACTCACACACGCACACACACGCACGCACTCACTCACACACACACGCACTCACTCACACACACGCACACACACACACACACACACTCTCACTCACTCACACACACACACACACACGCACTTTCACATCTGTGGCCAGCTGTAAAAAAGTCTTAGACTTGTCTTAAAAGTTAGTAATCACATTTTTTTCTTTAAGACTGATCATAAATATTTTTTTCTTTTAAGTCAGTTACATAAAAATTAAGCTTGTTCCAATTTAGATTAAAAAAATACGACGTATTACCCCTTGGCCAACTGCTAGTTGGTCAAACTAGTTCTTAAAGCACAGGCCCCTACACTACATACACATCTAAAAAGAGCTTACCTTTAATCCTGAAGGCCCCTGAACACCCGGGGCCCCGATATCACCCTTCGGACCCCTTGGCCCCTGGTGGAATAAAACAAAGTCATTTTGTCACCACTGCTGTAAGATAATCAACCCATAAAGTAGATTTAAACATTTGCTGAAGTGCAAAACAACACACAAATATTCACGCTCCTCAAACCAAGGCTTTCAACTGTAATTACTTACATTAACTTAAAAACATACTTTGTTTCAGATGCTGAAACACTTATTGAATTCCAGTAATTGTTCTAGTTAAATGTTCCACTGAGACCATCACAATATAGAGTGTGTTTTTGTGTAATTATCTCAATCCTCACGGCACGTTTAGAAGCTCTAATGGATTTGTTTATTGTGGCATAAAGTCTAAAGAAGTGTAAGTATTTGACTCTGAAGCAGAAAGCTCTGCTCTGAGGAACCTTTCACAGGCGTAGCTGTTTACATGCTGCACAGTTCTCTGTTTATTTGCTTCACTTCTGCTCGTCAGTGCCTGTAAATTACACAATAAAGCAAAGCTAATGTGTCATAGTTTAAAACACAAATTCACTGGCAACTCGGTGACTTATTGTAAATAATGCAATTAAAGTGCAGTGTTTACATTCCTGTGCGTTCCATGAGGCGAGCGTGTGGTTTTGAGCAGCTCTTGTACCGTAATCTCCACACTCGCTTTTCTTCAGCGTTTCTGTTTGTGTTTTTGCCATAGAATGAGAGTAGCTTGGGAAATTAAGGGCAGTGAGAAATATGATGAAAAATAATAGTTGGAATACTATGGCCAAAAGTACGAGTATAGGTGGATACTCATAGTAATCTACTTCATAATAACGTCATCATAGTATTCATATTAAAGCAAGGGGACATTAGAATGGCAAAAGACAACATTTCTGACTGGCCTTCACTGCAGTAATCCAGCAATGCAAAACAATTACACTGTACCTGTCCAATCAACAGGCTTAATTACCTTAAATACAACTATATATTTCACTGTTGTGTTTTTTCTGATTCATTAATATGTTTCCTCATTCATTGTTCTGTTTTCTGATTCATTGTTGAGTTTTCTGATTAGATGTTGTATTGTTGTTGTTGTTTTTTATTCAAGGCTTGTTTTTCTGATCCATTGATGTATTTTTCTGATATGTTGTTATGGTTTCTGATTCGCTGTTCTGTTTCTTTTTGCTGATTAGTTGTGTTTCTGATTCGTTGTTGTGTTTTCTGATAAGAGTGTCAGAGTTCAGTGTTGCGTGGGGTAAAAGAGGGGAGGGGGGGCAAGGACGGGAGGGAGTTCAGCTTCCTGACAGCCTGATGTATGAAGCTGTCCTTCGGTCTGTTGGTCCTCGCCTGGAGACTCCGCAGTCTCCTCCCTGATGGCAGTTTTCTGAAGAAGCTGTGTGTTTCGGGTGGGTGGGATCTCCTGTTGTGTTTTCTGATAAGTTATTGGCTTTGCGGGTGAGACGTTGTTGTGTTTTCTGTAGATGTCCTGGAGGGAGGGGAGAGAGACACCAACGATCTTCTCATAAGTTGTGCTTTTCTCACTATCCATTGAAGGTTTCTGACTTCAAGGCTGTTGTGTTTTCTGATACCACACAGTGATGCAGCTAGTCAGTTTCTGATTCGCTCTTGATGTTTGCCCCTGTAGAAGTTATTGTGTTTCACATGATGGGGGTCGTTGGGCTCTGGCTCTTCTGATAAGTTTGCGTTTTCTGAGGAAGTAGAGACGTTGCTGTGCTTTCTTGGCCAGTGCTGCAGTGTTTCTGTTAGTCCAGTTTCTGAGAGGTCCTCTGTGATGTGTTTTCTGACACCCAGGAACTTGTTGTGTTTCTGCTCGCTCTCTCCACAGTTGTTGCGCACCGTTGATGGTCAGAGGAGCATGCTGAGTGTGCACTCTCCTGAAATCAACAACAATCTCCTTCGTCTTCTCCACATTCAGAGAGAGATTGTTGACCCTGCACCACCCAGCCAGGCGGCTCACCTTGCTCCTGTAGTTTGTCTCATCTCGTTGTTGTGTTTTCTAATGAGACCCACCACAGTCGTGTCATCCGCAAACTTGATGAAAAGGTTAGAGTTGTGTTTCTGATTCGGTGTGTTTCAGTCGTGGGTCAGTTTTCAGAGTGAAGAGGAGGGGGCTCAGCACACATCCTTGGGGGGCCCCTGTGTTCAGTGTGATGGTGCTGGATGTGTTAATGCCGACCCGTACTGTTGTGTTTCTGAGGTCTTCCGGTCAGAAAGTCCAACAACCAGTTGCACAGAGAGGTGTTGAGCCCCAGCTGGGCCAATTTGTGAGTGAGCTGTTTCTGAGGGATGATTGTGTTGAATGCTGAACTGAAGTCTATGAACAGCATCCTGACATATGAGTCTTTTTTGTCAGGAAAAAAGACAAGGAAAAAAAACACAAGTTGTTGTGTTTCTGATAAGTTGTTGTGTTTCTGATTCGCTGTTGTGTTTCTGATTCGCTGTTGTGTTTCTGATTCGTTGTGTTTTCTGATTCGTTGTTGTGTTTTCTGATTCATAGTTCTTGTGTTTTCTGATTAGCTTGTTGTGTTTTTGATTCGCTGTTGTGTTTCTGATTCGTTGTTGTGTTTTCTGATAAGTTCTTGTGTTTCTGATAAGTTGTTGTGTTTTCTGATAAGTTGTTGTGTTTCTGATACGTTGTTGTGTTTTCTGATAAGTTGTTGTGTTTCTGATACGTTGTTGTGTTTTCTGATTCAAAGTGTGTTTTCTGATTCACTGTTGTGTTTCTGATTCGCTGTTGTGTTTCTGATTCGCTGCTTTGTGTTCTTCTTTGTTAATTGTGTTTGCACTTCAGGGTTAGCAGGTGAATATGATTAAACAAGAAGATGTTTTTGGTGTGTGCCGATGAAGGTTACTTAAGCCATTCTGATCAGGCCATGAACAGACAACAAAAAGTGCAAAGAAAGGCTTCTTACCAATGGTCCTTGTGGTTCAAAAATCCCTGAGAGGTTAAAGATTCCTTCAGTGTCATTCAGCATCAACTGAGAGTGGAGAAACAATTCAAAACAAATGCAATGGAATTAGCATCCATATCCTTAAAATCAATCCAGTGTGACATTATAAATATATGAGGCATTAATGGACTCACCTCATGTAGATTAATGACTGGTCCAGGAGGCCCTGGAGGTCCAGGTAAACCGATTCCATCTAGACCTCTCTCTCCCTGAAACACATCAACGATTAGCATCGAAGCTGACGGCTCTGAGAAAGATGTGATGTGATGTGATGCGAATACAAACCTTCTGACCCATATCACCTTTCTCTCCCCCTTCCCCCTGAAAAAAACAGCAAATTAAAAACAAAAAAGTATCTATAAATTGATGGAGATATAGATTGACTACATTAATTAAGATCAAGTTTTACAGCCTATTTTGTTTCGTATATTTACTTGTCGCCCAGGCAGACCAGAAGCCCCAGTCTTTCCATCGTCTCCTTTAGCGCCCGGCTCCCCCTAGTGGAGTGGAGGAGAAATTATCATCATAAGTGTTCAGTGGTAGAGCATTGTGTTAGCAGCGCAAAAGGTTGTGGGTTCAATTCCCAGGGAACACAAATACTGAAAATAAAATGTATAGCCTGAAGGCACTGTAAGTCGCTTTGGATAAAAGCATCTGCTAAATGCATAAATGTAAATGAGTCTGATTATATTCATATGACATAAAAATGATATATAGGATAGTTAGAACTTTTATGAATATGCAAAGCTATATTAATGGCATTTATTGCAGATTGTAAGATTGTTTGCCACAGATCACGGGAGTAATTATTTTGGAATTTGATTTAGCTGATAACTTCCTGAATCCAAATTCTGTTACTGTGTGTTATGTAATATAAAGCCATTATAATGTGTTTTTACTTTGAATTGCAATATGAAGGAGGTCAAGGCCTGAGATGCCTTCACTGACCCTTTCAGATGTGCTAAAGATTGCAAATTTGGGGCTAATGGGGAACATGTGTGGGTGGGAACGGCACGCTTTCTTTGGAAAGCGGTAATGGAAACAGTTGTGAAAGAGATTGTGTGTGAGTGTGCGTGTGTGTGTGTGTGTGTGTTGTGTGTGTGCGTGAGTGTAGTGTGCGTGTGTAATTGTGTGTGAGTGAGTGTGTGTGTGTGTGCGCGAGTGAGTGAGTGTGTGCGTGTGTGTGTGTGTGCGTGTGTAATGTGTGTGTGTGTGTGTGCATGTGTAATTATGTGTGTGTGAGTGAGTGAGTGAGTGTGCGTGTGTGTGAGTGATAGTGCGTGAGTGCGTGTGTGCGTGTGTGTGTGTGTGTGTGTGTGTGTGTGTGTGTGTGTGTGTGTGTGACTGAGTGTGTGTGTGTGTGCGAGCGAGCGAGCGTGCGTGCGTGTGAGTGTGCTTGCGTGCGTGTGTGTGTGCTTGCGTGCGTGTGTGTGTGAGATTGCGTGAGTGTATGTGTGTATGTGTGTGTGGAGCACAGACCTTCACTGAAACACCTGGAGGGCCGACGGCTCCTTCTTTTCCCTGAAAGTGTAGAGTTGAGTTCATTTAAATAAAAAACTAAGGCACTTCTAACACTAGGCATGCATTCTCTATACAATGATTCCAGCTAATGACATATCAAATCAAAAGGTAGATGCCATAACTAGATTTTACAGTGTTGATAGATCATGCCAGATTTCTTTGTGTTTTTGTGCAGATCTCTGTGTGTACCTGTGGCCCTGGAGATCCTGGGAGCCCAGGAAGGCCCTGAGGATGAGAAAATACATGACAATGAGCTGCAGTTCAGCTGTAAAAGACAGAAAGCCTCAGTAAGTGTGGATGTACGTACAGGTGGTCCTCTGGGCAGCACAGGTCTGAACCCACTGCTTCTGTCCAGACCCGAGCCCTCCAGATCCTGCCGCAAAACAGACATTGAGTCAAACAATCGGGAAAAAAAAACACTTTTCACATTTCAGTGTTCAGCTCATTTAACTAATTCATCAACTTCCCTTTTAAGTGTTTTCAGTTCTTCAGACAAAATCTAATATTAGATAAAGGTGAACAAATGTAAATGAACACAAATATGTACTCCTTTAATAAAATGTGTTCCTGGAGCACAAAAGCAGTCATAAGAAGCACAGCCAACAATAAATTGTATGGATTTTTCTTTTATGCCAAAACTCATTAGGATATTAAATATTTTTTTATTTACTACCGTATATATATATATATATATATATAAAAACTTAATTATTGATTAGTAATATGCATCGCTAAGAACTTAATTTGAACAACTTTAAAGATGATTTTCTCAATATTTGGATTTTTTTGCACCCTCAGATTCCAGATTTTCTAATATTGTCCAAACCATACATCAATGAACATATTATTTATTCAGCTTTCAGATAATGTATACATCTCAATGTTATAAAAAATACTCTTATGACTGGTTTTGTGCTCCAGGGTCACAAATATCCGATACTCACATGTAAATAAATAAACAAATAAACAAAAACCTATCAAATCTACAGAATCTGAAGGTCAGTGAAACGCACCATCATGTCAAAGCTGAAGCCGGTTCCTGGAGGTCCGGGGGAAGGGCCCTGGAGGTCTGACCCCTGTGGCCCTCAGCCCCCATCTGTCCTGGGAGCCCCGGCCGGCCTGCATCACCCTGAAGACCAGAGGTGTAAAGTATTGAGTAAATGTAACTAATTACTGTACTCAAGTATCTTTTCGGATACTTTGTTGCAATTTTAACTCTCTACTTCACTACAATGAGCTTGTAGTTACACATTACATTTTGCATGGACCTAGCTTTTCTGCAGCAGTTTATTTATGCTACAAAAGATGTGATATCACCATCTACAGGCCACTGGAAGAACTTGTGTGTTCTGCCCTCACTCACACAAACTTGTCAACAAGGCTACTTTATGTTAATGCAAGCTCTTAGCAAGTGGTTATGAAATCACAGGTGTTTTATATACAAGGACATGATGATGATGATGATGCATTTATATACAGCCGACATGCAGCCGAAACCAGCACATCCAGCCTTTGACTTTTTCATTTTACTTAACATTATTGTATTTATCCGTTATATTGAAGATACTTTTTTGAAGGATATTGTTTTTTTTGTGTGTTGGTTTTAGAAAACAAATCAGCTCTTTCTTGTTTTTGTTACATGTTTTCTGTGGCTTGTCGAGGACTTTTATGTCACTTCCTGTCTTCCGTTTGTAGTCAGTTTGTATCTTATCTTGTTCAGTTTGTTAGAATCCTGTGTGTATATAGTACACACATGAAGAAATACTATAGTAATTTATAGTAAATACTATAGTGGTTTTGAACCATACTGTAGTAAAGTACTTGATTTAATTTGTTGTGGTAATTATATAGTTGCTGTGGTAATATAACAACTATACTGTACTACGTTTTCTACAACTATACGCTGCAGTTTACTGTAGTAAAAACTATTGCTGTCAAACGATTAATCGCGATTAATCGCATCCTAAATAAACGTTTTTGTTATATATATATACAAACCCGATTCCCAAAAAGTTGGGACACTGTACAAATTGTGAATAAAAAAGGAATGCAATAATTTACAAATCTCATAAACTTAAATTTTATTCACAATAGAATATAGATAACATATCAAATGTTGAAAGTGAGACATTTTGAAATGTCTTGCCAAATATTGGCTCATTTTGGATTTCATGAGAGCCACACATTCCAAAAAAGTTGGGACAGGTAGCAATAAGAGGCCGGAAAAGTTAAATGTACATATAAGTAACAGCTGGAGGACCAATTTGCAACTTATTAGGTCAATTGGCAACATGATTGGGTCTAAAAAGAGCCTCTCAGAGTGGCAGTGTCTCTCAGAAGTCAAGATGGGAAGAGGATCACCAATTCCCCCAATGCTGCGGCGAAAAATAGTGGAGCAATATCAGAAAGGAGTTTCTCAGAGAAAAATTGCAAAGAGTTTGAAGTTATCATCATCTACAGTGCATAATATCATCCAAAGATTCAGAGAATCTGGAACAATCTCTGTGCGTAAAGGTCAAGGCCGGAAAACCATACTGGATGCCCGTGATCTTCGGGCGCTTAGACGTCACTGCATCACATACAGGAATGCTACTGTAATGGAAATCACAACATGGGCTCAGGAATACTTCCAGAAAACATTGTCGGTGAACACAATCCACCGTGCCATTCGCCGTTGCCGGCTAAAACTCTATAGGTCAAAAAAGAAGCCATATTTAAACATGATCCAGAAGCGCAGGTGTTTTCTCTGGGCCAAGGCTCATTTAAAATGGACTGTGGCAAAGTGGAAAACTATTCTGTGGTCAGACGAATCAAAATTTGAAGTTCTTTTTGGAAAACTGGGACGCCATGTCATCCGGACTAAAGAGGACAAGGACAACCCAAGTTGTTATCAGCGCTCAGTTCAGAAGCCTGCATCTCTGATGGTATGGGGTTGCATGAGTGCGTGTGGTATGGGCAGCTTACACATCTGGAAAGGCACCATCAATGCTGAAAGGTATATCCAAGTTCTAGAACAACATATGCTCCCATCCAGACATCGTCTCTTTCAGGGAAGACCTTGCATTTTCCGACATGACAATCCCAGACCACATACTGCATCAATTACAACATCATGGCTGCGTAGAAGGATCCGGGTACTGAAATGGCCAGCCTGCAGTCCAGATCTTTCACCCATAGAAAACATTTGGCGCATCATAAAGAGGAAGATGTGACAAAGAAGACCTAAGACAGTTGAGCAACTAGAAGCCTGTATTAGACAAGAATGGGACAACATTCCTATTCCTAAACTTGAGCAACTTGTCTCATCAGTCCCCAGACGTTTGCAGACTGTTATAAAAAGAAGAGGGGATGCCACACAGTGGTAAACATGGCCTTGTCCCAACTTTTTTGAGATGTGTTGATGCCATGAAATTTAAAATCAACTTATTTTTCCCTTAAAATGATACATTTTCTCAGTTTAAACATTTGATATGTCATCTATGTTGTATTCTGAATAAAATATTGAAATTTGAAAGTTCCACATCATTGCATTCTGTTTTTATTCACAATTTGTACAGTGTCCCAACTTTTTTGGAATCGGGTTTGTATATATATATATATTATTATTATATATATAATATATACATGCATGTGTTTGTATTTTCATATACATGATAAATATAAACAGCACACACACATATATATTATGTAAACAAAAATGTTTATTTTGGATGCGATTAATCGTTTGACAGCACTAATAAAAACTAAAGTATACTACAGTATGTTATTATCAGTTCACTATCGTTATGCTGTAGCATCCATTAACAAAGTGTTGTAAATACTTTAACATATGCAGTATAACACACTTTACTATAGTATGGTTCATGTGGGTTTCTGTAGTTATCTGTGAGTTATTGAATGTAATGCTTGTCTGTGATTTTTGGCTTATTATTTGTTCTAGTTTTTCTATGACATATCTGAATATAGATCTGTTTCCTCCAGCTTTTACACAATGTTTTTGACTGGCGTGTCTTTATGACCAGTGCATCTTTGAGCCTATATTTAGTATAAGTAAAATCAGATACTCTAAGACTTCTACTCAAGTTGTTTAGGAATTGGTGACTTGTAGTGGAGTAATTTAAAGCAGTGAGTTAAGCTGATCTGATCCAAACGGCATTACCTTTGTTCCCATGAGTCCGGGTAAACCTGCTTCACCCTGATGAAAACACACAAGACATGACAAAATCTCATGGTTATCAGCTGGAAACAGAAATCATCTGTGACAGTGTGACTTCATCTGAATGTGTGTGTGTGATAATCATGCAACTAAATGCTCAAAGACAGCAAGAGAGGAATCAAATGTGACCCTGGAGCACAAAACCAGTCATACGTGTCAGTTGTTTTAAATTGAGAGTTATGCATCATCTGAAAGCTGTATATATGATATTTCCATTGATGTATGGTTTGGACAATATTTGAAAATCTGAGGATGCAAAAAATTCTAATTATTGGGAAAATTATCTTTAAAATTGTTCAAATTAAGTTCTTAGCAATGCATATTACTAATCAATAATAAATATTTGTTGTATTTACGGTAGGAAATATCTTCATGGTCTTAATATCTAATGATTTTTGTCATTAAAGAAAAATGTATAATTTTGACCCATACAATGTATTGCTACAAATATACCTGAGCTGCTTATGTTTGTGCTTCAGAGTCACTAATAAAGAATAAAATCAACAAACACTGATAAATACAAAAATTTCATAATCAAATATCTTACTTTCTGCCCTTCTTCTCCATCTTTGCCTGGTTGACCGTCTCGTCCATTTTCACCCTAAAATGACAGAAATCTCCACATAACCTCTTGCATTTAACACATGAATATTAATTATAAATAATGCACTACAGTGGCAGCAGTGACAGATGATAATATGAGTTTTTCACACTCAAATCTCTTGGTGTTATTAGTAGTTTTGCCGTTTCATAACACATCATACGAGCTCAGCAGATGAATGTCAGCTCATATGAAGAAGAAATTAAACCTGAAATCTGATCGGCTTGGGAAAAAAATATTAATTTTAATTTTCACCCAAGACGAAACATTTGGGAACAAATACTTAAATCTGGATAAGTATGTAATGTTTCTCATAACTGTAATAACCCTTCAAACGGTCCAGTAATGGCATAATGACATCTAATGTACTTTCATTAAGAATTTAATATTTATTTATTATTCCATTTTACATTATGGTAGCTTCCTTCCAGCACAGGATAAAAACACATATATACTATAAAACTGAGTTTATACAGTATCTCACAATTCTGTCTTTTTATATATTTTAATGTGTATATTTATTAGTGCAGTCAAAAAATAAATAGCAAAATAAAAGTTATATATGTATGTGTACTATATAATATATTAATACACACACATACAATATATATTTTGAAAATATTTATATGTATATACATTTATATTTTATATTATATATAAATATATTCAATATATAAACATACCATTTTTCTCATATATATACATGCATGTGTTTGTATTTAAATATTATACCGTACACAAAAACATATAACTTTTATTATAGATCGCGATTAATATTTTGAGAGCACTAATATTTATATAAACTTAGAATATGAGAAAAATCATTGTGAGATAGAAAGTCACAATTACCCCCCCCCCACAAAAAAAAGATACGTTAACAGTTTTTTTATTTTTATTATTCATAGTGAAGATGCAAACTTAGAATAAACGTCAGAACTGTAATATATAAACTCAGAACTACCATAACTCTCAATTCTGACTTTTTCTGAACTATTCTGGTTTTCTCTGAAATGCAAAAAAATAAATAAATCATGAGATATGAACAAAATCATAATTCTGAAACTTAAAGTCGAGCATACTTTTGTTCCTATTTTTGTCCCATGATGGAAACAAGCTTCTGTAGCAGTGCTTTAGTGCATGTATTATATTTCCATTAAGTGTTTTTCTACGTCATGTAGGCAGTGGTGGACAAAGTACACAGATCAAGTACTTGAGTAAAAGTACAGATACGTATAATAAAATATTACTCCAGTAAAAGTAAAAGTACTGCTTTTTCAATTTTACTCGAGTGAAAGTACAAAAGTACTCAATTTTTTATGTACTTAAGTAAAAAAGTACTGATAGACAGATTTATTTAGCAATTTTATATAGACTACTTTATTGAATTTTATATTAGCACATATTTTTATAATCATACTGCCCAAAATACCTGCGTTTTCCCCAAAATATCCACTATATAGAGTCAAGATATATATTTTGTTGATATGGACTACGTTGATGAGAGTGATGTAGTAATGTTCACTGTGAAGCTTACACTGCCATGTACCTGAGAGAAAACAGATTTCAACATCTAATCTTCACCAGTAAGAAAAAAGTGTTTTAGAACTTGTTGTTTTGCAGAACGTCAGTTATATATGACATGAGAATTAGGCCTGAAATTAGGAAGAACATTTTAAGGAAAATCTAATTATATTTTCATAATGATTTTTTTTTCTTCTCAAACCTTGTCTGTGGTGTAAAAACACCCCTGGCCAAATGCCCCCAGAGGGCATCACTTCCCACTCTGATAATTACTGTAGTTACTATGTTCTGAACATCACATCCTTTCTTTTTCCCTCAGATGGAATCTATCTAGGTGGCTGAATAAAGATATTTGGACTTTAAATCTAAAAATTTCCTCAACTTAGCACCAGCAAGCTTGTTAGCTAGACAGTTAGCATCAGCTAACAATATTTACTTATTTTCAGTATGGTTATGAATAAACATTCATATCTGTCTACTCGGCTAGTTGATCTAAACAATATAAAAATGTATACTGTTGATAAACAATATAAAAACAGACGTCACATAGGTCTAAATGCATAGCATTTTAATAAAACTGCTAACGTTACAGCAGCGGGGAATATGAACGTGCATGAGTTATTTTATTTAATCAGTGTTATTTGAATGTTTTGTTTTTTGACCTAAAACATAACGTTAGAGACACTGATGTTGATCTGTCTGCATTCAAGCATTTCATTGGGCTTAAATAGATCACCCTTTACAGCAGATTTAGTTCACAGACAACTGACAGTTTTGACCTAAATATTATTTTCAGTTACAATAATTAATCCTACAATTCGACATTAGTAACGTACTTTTCACAGCATCAGCAGCGCGCGCTCACGAGATCTCCCGGTTCTTTACTTGTGAGTTCAGTTCACTGAAGAAGACTCGCTCTAAACGGATCATTTGAATCAGTGAGTTTTCGACTCGAGAACAGCTGTAATCGGATCATTCCTATTCGTGAATGAATCGTTTGTTGCGATTTGCGAACCGATTGAACAGGTTCATTGAAAATAATCAGTTTGTTCATGAATCAGACACCGCTTCTGCGTCTCGGAGCACGTGATGTATTATAAGGAGTAACGATATGTTTTATGAAATGTAGTGAAGTAAAAAGTACGATCTTATGCTTTGGAATGTAGTGAAGTAAAAGTAAAAGTTACTCAAAATAAAACTACTCCAGTAAAGTACAGATACTTGAAAAATTTACTTAAGTACAGTAACGAAGATGTTTTACTTCGTTACTGACCACCACTGCATGTAGGACGAGTTGTGTTCACACACTCGATTGTGCCGTGATTCAGAAGGTCGCGTGAGATGAGCGCAGAAGATGTCTGTGTGTCTGGATCGTGATGGAGAAATCTTTGGCTCATGGTTTGAGTTTAGCATCGTGTCCAGCTCAGATCCAGAGCCACTCATCTCCTCCATCGGGACTCAAACACACAGGAGAAGTTCTGTAAAACATCCACGCTGCTCTTTTACACACAGTGACAATTAATGTAGTCTAAAGCTACAAAAATTACCAGAAAACTACAGTAAATATAAGAGTACCGTGGACTGTTTTTCATAATCTTTTTTTAAAGAAGAGTTGGGTTGGCTTCTGTTCATCATTTATTTGATCATAAACACAGTAAAACAGAGAAATATTATTATAATCTAAATCAGCTGTTTTCTATGTAAATATGTGTTAAACTGTAATTTATTTCTGTGATCAAATCTGTATTTTCAGTGTTTTCAGTGTCACATGATCTTCAGAAATCATATTAATATGCTGCTCATTTCTGATTATTATCAATGTTGAAAACATCAATATTTTTGTGGAAACATCTTATTTTTTTAGAACTCTTTACTGAATAGAAAAGAACAACACATTTGAAATATAATGTTTTTGTAACATTATAAATGTCTTTAGTGTCACTCTTCAGTGTTTTAATCCATCAGTTACAGTTTAATGTAGTGTATTTATATGATACCCAAAATTCAATTATTGTATGGTTTAAGATAACTTAGAAGAAAATTATTTGTACTGTCTACTTTTTTAGTCATCAAAAGTGTCTCCATTTAAAGAAAATCAGACAGTTTATTAATGGTGAATGAGCGTGAGTAAATAATAACATGTTAGTAAATATTAATATGTTTCTCTGTGAATCAGTACTGATCCTCACTCACCGGGACTCCAGGTTTGCCCATCTCCCCATCTCTTCCAGGAGTCCCTGGAGGCCCGATAGGCCCCGGATGAGCTCCGACAGAAGGGCCCGGAGGTCCCGGAGGCCCTGGAGGACCCTGATGAGAGTCCGAAACAATGACAATTAACCTGAGCACCGACAACTCATATTTGCACATCTTACACATGTACAGTATATAACCAGGGTGCGAATTACTCAGTGACCATCAGAGCACTTGGGGGGGGGGGGGGGGGGTATTTTTTTATGTTTTAAATAGGGCTGTCAAGGGATATTTTTTATCTAATTACATAATTTCCTGAATAATTAATCAAATTAATGAGATTAATTAACTAACGAGATTAATTAACATGCACATCATGTGCCGATTAAAGTTATTATTAAAGATAATTGTGTTAATTTAGAAAAATAACTGAATATACTGTATATACAAAAAAGTAGCGTTTAGAAACAAACATACAAAAACACAAATAAATAGTGAAATATGAAATTATTTTTTACAAAAGAAACAATCTAAATATAAAATTTAAAGCGCCAGTAGGTGGCAGCAAACTCCTGTCTCAATAAGTGAGTCATTGATTCAATCGATTCGTTCAAACGGCTGATTCGCTCAGAAACGAAGCATGAATGACTCACTGAATCATTGATTCACTAGATTCGTTTAAAAACGTGGATTCATTAATGAAGTCGATCAGAGATGCACAACAGTTCTCTGAGGGCTTTATTTACACTGGCTAAACGTAATTATTCACACCTTTACCTTATATTCATTTTTAGGTAAAAACTTCTATGTAACCTTGATGCCAATGATGATTCTGAAATGAAAGAATACACGCAGTATTTGCAACTTCAGACCCCCCCCGTATACTGTATAACGACTACCTCATGTCTCATTTTATGTCAGGTTATCCAGCTCCGGTGATGGTAATAACTTAATAACTCACCCGTATCAGCTCTGTGTCGCTGTCCAGATCCACAAAGCTCGATCCGGAGCCGTCCATGCCGTCCTGCTCCTGGGGAAACGCACACAGTTTACAGTCTGGACATCTGCTGTTATGACATACATAATTATATCAATATGCACACAATAACATATAATGGTGCATACCGGATACTTGAATGTCCCTGCTGGTCCGGGAGGTCCAGGCGGCCCTGGGATGCCCACACCAGGATCACCCTAAAAACATGAGTGGATCGCTTGCTGTGATTGGCCCAAATTCATCATGTTAGCAGTCAATCAGGCGCATTAGATCCGCCCACTGTTTCAGCAGCGTGCATTCATTTTTCCCATAGGGATATTAATAAAGTCTGTGTTAAAACTTTATAATCCATAAACCAAACCAACCAGTGACAAGGAGAATCACAACATTACAAACTTTTATTTGAAGAAGAAAATTGAAAATTGGACAAAAAGACAGATAAAAGACAATTAATGGTTTTGGTGAGGGGAAGAACTACAATCCCATGAAGCACTGCAAACAACATCAACAAAATCTAAATTCTGGAGAAATATCAAACTATGCAATGGATTGTTTTTGCATAATCAATATATTTCACCGTTATTGCGAAATATGCATAAATGTATACAAATATTAAGCATTTTTATGATTTGTGTGAGTGGGCGGAGCTAAATAGTTATTTTGGTTTCACCAAGACTCTCTGATTGGTGGAATTATCTTCACAGCATCATGGGTAATGTAGTTTTTCATCACAAATTCTGCTGTTATAAGAATAAGTTGAAATAATGTGGCCTGATGGTTCCAATAAAAGCATAAACCATCGATTAACATTCTCAGAATTGGTAATAAGTCATAGCTATGGAGAAAATAAATGCCAATGTTCCTTCTGAAACCTGACTCTATGGGTTTATTATCAGCCCGTGCATGTCATACCTTGTCACCTTTCAGACCCGGATCTCCAGGAAGGCCCGGGAATCCCGGAGGTCCAGTATCTCCCTGAACGTGACCGAACAAGAGGAAAACAAAGCATCACATTCATTCATGTTACTGAAACATCAGCATGTATTCCTCGAGTGACGAGTAAAATACACAGCCTATAGCGTGCAAAGAGTCCAAACATCAAGCTACTGTTGAGTAAAACCACAGTGTGCTGCATTACAGGCTTGATGCTGATTGCTGCTGGTTCTAGGTCTGGTTTGGTTTGGTCGTATCCAGCTCATGAAACATAAAGCGTGCATTTCTCAAGCATTTCCATATCCAGAGGCTGCTAGCAAAAAAACTCTGTTGCAGTTTCACTTCACATCGAAAAGCAGAGCTTTCACAACGGCTATATATCAATTATAATAATATAAAAACTGAAGGAAAAATATATCAAACACTAAAGTTTTCTGTGTTTTTGAATGAAGTCTCAAAGCTGCATTTAATTCATCATAAATACAGTCAAATACTGTATTATTACAAATTCAAGTTGTTTTCTGTGTGAATATACAGTTAAACTTATTTTTTTGGAGTTTAAGACTCATATATTTCTACACAGAAACTGTGGATGAGAAGAGACTCACCGGAGCTGCATCTTTCCCTGGATCACCCTGTAAGAGAACAACATCAGCATTAATACAGCATATGTGTCTATTTGTCAATTTCTTGTCCTCGGAGACGTGCTGGAAACAGCTTCAGCTAATAATGATGTGTGTGTGTGTGAGAGAAGGAATACCTGCAGTGCCAGATGCCACCAAAAACTCTTTCTTTCATGATCAACACTTGCAAAACACTAACTAAAGCAACAACCATAGGTTTGCAGAACGATCATTCGACCAATCATTCAACCAATCGATCAACCGATCAATCAATCAATCAACCAACCAATCAATCAATCATTCAACCAACAAGCCAACCAACCAATCAATCATTCAACCAACAAACCAACCAAGCGATCGACCGACCGACCGATCAATCAACCAACCAATCATTCGATCAATCAATCAACCAACCAACAAGCCAACCAACCAACCAATCATTCAACCAACAAACCAACCAAGCGATCGACCGATCGACTGATCAATCAACCAACCAATCAATCATTCGATCAATCAATCAATCAACCAACCAACCAAAAAGCCAACCAACCAACCAACCAATCAATCATTCAACCAATCAATTAACCAACCAACCAACCATTCAACCAGCCGACCGACCGACCAATCAATCAATCAACCGATCAATCAATCATTCAATCAACCAACCAACCAAAAAGCCAACCAACCAATCAATCAATCAATCGTTAAACCAATCAATCAACCAATTAACCAACCAGCCAATCATTCAACCAACAAGCCAACCAACAAGCCAACCGATCGATAGAAGATATTTATATATATTTATATAACCGATAGATCAATCAATCAATCAATCAATCAATCAATCAATCAATCAATTAACCAACCAACCAATCGATCATTCAACCAACAAGCCAACCAACCAATCAATCATTCTACCAACAAGCCAACCAACCAATCAACCAACCAACCAACCAACCAACCAATCAATCAATCAACCAACAAGCCAACCAAGCCAATCAATCAATCAACCAACCAATTAACCAACCAACCAACCAACCAACCAATCAATCAATCAACCAACAAGCCAACCAACCAATCAATCATTCTACCAACAAGCCAACCAATCAATCAATCAATCAATCAATCAATCAATCAATCAATCAATCAATCAATCAATCAACAAGACAATCAATCAACCAATCAATAAATCACTCAATCAATTAACCAACCAACAAGCCAATCAATCAATCAACCAATCAATCAACCAATTAACCAATCAATCAATCAATAACTCAACCAACCAATCAATAAATCAAATAAATAAATAAATAGATAAATCAACTAACAGACTAACCAATCACTCACTCACTCACTCACTCACTCAATCAATCGTTAATGAACCAGAGGGCTATTTTTGTCTTGTTTTCTAATAAAGTAATAACTTTAAACAAACACACCTGTACATACTGAATTGTTAGTTTTGTACACAGTGTTTTTTCTTGGAAACACATCTGGAAAAACACGGTCTTATATACAGGGTCTAGACTTTGACCTGTCAATAATACACCCACAACAATAGGTGGCGCCAAACACGCATAACACGAGTGTGCCATGAAAAGCAGCTTAAAGCGGCATGAGTCGTGCCTGTAGCCGATGGGACCAAACTTCCTCTGTACGTGATTCTAAATCTCCAGATTCGAAGACTACAGTAATATTTCACTTCTACTGTAAATACAATGCTGTTAAGCTACTATGAGATGAATGTTATATCATTCAGATGGGCTACCTTCTATTTTTATGGTACATCAAAAAGTGTATTTTTTAAATGTGATTGTTGGTCAATTTTACCAGTATTTACCATACTTTCAAAACAAAACTTAAAATAGGAAAAATATGCAATATTAAAATATCTTTTACGATTATTCGGTTTCTATATAAAGATTTGGTTTCCTAAATCCTTTTTCCAAAAGGTACATTTGGACAAATGCGGGTCGTCTTATAATCAGGGTCGTCTCGTATTCGGGTCAATACGGTATATTAGAAAATGATCATTTTTATTATCTTTGTTTTGTTCTGTCGCTGTCTTTATGTTGCGCTGTGGAGCTTCTGTCACTAAAACAAATTCCTCATATGTGTGATCATACCTGGCAATAAAGTTCATCCAGATACAGTGCATTTATTAAATTACAAGAATATGTCTTATATTATTAATTTAAGCTTAATTTGCCATTGGAAATGTTTTTTTTACGAGTAATGACGCTGAAAATACAGCTTTGATCATAGAAATAAATTACAGTTTAAAACATTCACATAGAAAACAGCTGTTTTAAATTATAATAATAATATTTTTTTCTGTATTTTTCTTTCAGAGCCCTTTTGAACAGTAGTGTATGTTGCTTTTCAGGTAACTGTAAAAACAAGACAAATGTGATGGTGTTCTGGTTTACTCACAGGCCGGCCGCCTCGTCCTGGTTCTCCAGGCGGTCCCTGCGGGCCCCGGGGCCCTGGTTCTCCTGGTGTGTGTGGAGCGGGGGTGCCTGGAGAGCCCGGGGGCCCTCGCTCTCCTTTCTCTCCCTTCTGCATGGTAATGACCTGAGAAAACACAAGCAGCTGTAATCATCACGAGAGAAAGCGTGAAAGAAGACAACTCAATCTGTGACAGACACAGACTCACATTTCTGTCCTGAGAAGCTCCTTCTGATCTGATCGGCTCTGCAGGGACAGAGAAGCACAAACAGATGAAACATGCGTAAACAAATCAGATGAACGCTTGTCGTGTGAGAGAAGTCCACCTTTCAGCCCGCTGATGATGATGATGTCCTCTCCAGAGCCTTCCTCCAGGTCCTCATCATCTGTCTCAGTGCTGAAGGAGGGAGGTTCAGTAGGTGGCGCTCTCATCGGACCGGACTCCACATCCTCCGGCTAAACACCAGACGAGCATCACTGATCCATCACACAAGACTCAAGACTCTTTAGGTCTTTATTTAGATCAATATTAGCATGTAATATAGAACATTTATTTGAAAAAATGTACCATATACACTACCAGTCAAAGGTTTTTGAACAGTAAGATTTTAATGTTTTTAAGTATCTTCTGCTCACCGAGGCTGCATTATTTGATTAAATCAGTGAAATATTATTATAATGTAAATCAGCTGTTTTCTATGTGAATATGTGTTAAACTGTCATTTATTTCTGTATTTTCAGCATCATTACTCCAGTCTTCAGTGTCACATGATCTTCAGAAATCATAATAATATGCTGCTCAAGAAACATTTCTGATTATTATCAATGTTGAAAACAGTCGAGTAGATTATTTTCAGGATTCTTTGAAGAATAGAAATATCCGAAGATCAGCATTTATCTGAAATAAAAAGCTTATGAAATATTATACACTATATCATTCAAAAGCCTGGACTCAGTATAATTTTTTATTTTTTCCTTTTGGGGGGGGGGGTTAGGGTTAGTAATAATATAAATAAATTATTTTTTATCAAGCATGCTTTAAATTGATCAAAAATGATGATAAAGACATTTATAACTTTACAAAATATTTCTATTTCAGATAAACGCTGTTCTTCTGAACGTTCTATTCATCAAAAATAAAAAAAATCCTCTCAGCTGTTTTCAACAATAATAATAATCAGAAATGTTTATGGGCAGAATATCAGTATATTACAATGATTTCTGAAGGATGATGAGTAATGATGCTGAAAATACAGCTTTGATCACATAAATAAATTACAGTTTATCACATATTCACACAGAAAACAGCTGTTTTAAGTAGTAAAAACCTTTTTTTTAGGGTCAAATAATGCAGGCTTGGAGAGTAGAAGAGACTTCTCTAAAACACATTAAGAATCTTTCCTTTCAAACACTTTTGACTGGTCGTGTATATGACCCACATGGCCCAGTAAAATGCTCTTGTGAATTATAATGCTTCTAGCAACAACAGTCAGCCCAGTGGTTTTGTTGAGCTGTGATATAAACTAATAACTGTGTGTTTGTCTCCCTCTGCTGGACAGAGCCGTGACCGTCAGGACGCTCTCACATCTGTTCACACAGCTGCTGAGACTTCACTGATGGAGAGAAAGACCCTCAGGGCTGACCTCATTGCTATGGATGATGTCATCGAGCTTATTAACTATGCACACAGGGATTGGCTTAGAGGGAAGGGGAGGGGCCTCTGTCAGTCAGTTCATCACAGAGATATTGTAGAATGAGGCATCATGTGGCCATATTCAATAAAAGATTTGAGAATAAAAATGTTGCCAAATTCAAATAAAGATTTTATAGGTGTGGTGTGTGTGTGTGTGTGTGTGTGAAAGAGAGGGAGAGAGTGTGTGTGTGTGTGTGTGTGAGAGAGAGAGAGAGAGAGAGAGAGAGAGAACGTGTGTGTGTGTGTGTGTCTGTGAGAGAGAGGGAGAGAGTGTGTGTGTGTGTGACTGGTGTCTGTCTGTGCGTGCGTGCGTGCGTGTGTGTGTGTGTGTGTGTGTGTGTGTGTGTGTGAGAGAGTGTGTGTGTGAGAGTGTGTGTGTGAGAGTGTGTGTGTGTGTGTGTGTATGTATGGACACACAGTCTGATGCACTAGCATGAGTCTCTCACCATCACATATTCTCTCTCCTCAACCACTTTCTTGACCTCGTCCGGAGTCTCCGTATCATCGTAGATGTCGTCACCGCTGCCGTATCCAGACGCCTGGAATCACACGCTCAGTGTTTACTCCCTGTTCATTAGGTACTGACTGTGTGTGTGTGTGAGTGTGTGTGAGTGTGTGTGTGTGTGTGTGTGTGTGTGTGTGTGTGTGTGTGTGTGTGTGCGTGTGTGTGTGTGTGTGTGTGTGTGTGTGCAGATTGGAGACACACACGATCAAACTCAACTCGCTCTCATTTAGACAGTACAGTCAAAACCATAAGAACAGACCAACAAATGCCATAAAACTAAAACAATACCATAAACAGCTAAAATAACATCAAAAATACATAAAACACACAAATAAAACTAATTTCACAACACAAGTACTATGTAAAGCATTTCAAACTAAATCCCTGAATGAAGCAGCAGCTTTACAGCAAACCACTGAGCTGTAACGACGCACTGTGGCCACTAGAGGACACTGTTACTCTATTGTGCTCTACTATACTGTACTGTGCTCTACTGTGCTTTACGGTTCTCTAATGTACTCTACTATGCTCTACGGTTCTCTACTCTACTCTACTGCTCTCTACTGTGCTCTACTGTACTGTGCTCAACTGTACTCTACTATGCTCTACGGTTCTCTACTGCGCTCTACTGTACTGTACTGTGCTCTACTGTACTGTGCTCTACGGTTCTCTAATGTACTCTACTATGCTCTACGGTTCTCTACTCTACTCTACTGCTCTCTACTGTGCTCTACTGTACTGTGCTCAACTGTACTCTACTGTGCTCTACGGTTCTCTAATGTACTCTACTATGCTCTACGGTTCTCTACTGTACTCTTCTGCTCTCTACTGTACTCTACTGTACTGTACTGTGCTCTACTGTGCTCTACTGTACTCTACTGTGCTCTACTGTACTCTACTGTGCTCTACTGTACTGTGCTCTACTGTACTGTGCTCTACTGTACTGTGCTCTACGGTTCTGTACTATGCTCTACGGTTCTCTCCTGCGCTCGACTGCGCTCTACCGTACTCTACTGTGCTCTATTGTGTTCTAATGTACTCTACTGTTCTCTACTGTGCTCTACTGTGCTCTACCGTGCTCTACCGTGCTCTACCGTGCTCTAATGTACTCTACTGTTCTCTACTGTACCCTACCGTGCTCTACTGTGCTCTACTGTACTCTACTGCTCTCTACTCTACTCTGCCGTACTCTACTGTGCTCTATTGTGTTCTAATGTACTCTACTGTTCTCTACTGTACTCTACCGTGCTCTACCGTGCTCTACCGTGCTCTACTGTAATCTACCGTGCTCTACTGTGCTCTACCGTGCTCTACTGCTCTCTACTCTACTCTGCCGTACTCTACTGTGCTCTATTGTGTTCTAATGTACTCTACTGTGCTCTACTGTACTCTACTGTACTCTACTGTACTCTACTGTACTCTACTGTGCTCTACTGTACTCTACTGTACTCTACTGCGCTCTACTCTACCGCGCTCTACCGCGCTCTACCGTACTCTACCGTGCCGTGCTCTACCGTAATCTACCGTGCTCTACCGTACTCTACCGTGCTCTACCGTGCTCTACCGTGCTCTACTCTACCGTGCTCTACCGTACTCTACCGTACTCTACCGTACTCTACCGTACTCTACCGTACTCTACTATGCTCTTTGGTTTTCTACTGTAATCTACCGTGCTCTACTGTGCTCTACTGTGCTCTACTGTACTCTACGGTTCTCTACTGTGCTCTACTGTGCTCTACTGTGTTCTAATGTACTCTATGGTACTCTACTGTACTCGACTATAATGCTGCAGTGAGTCTCTATCAGACTGAGGACTCTTCTTCACACGGCTGAAATAATTTTACGTCAGTAACATTCTGAAGCATTAGTGGCACAAACTCTGTTACTTCATGAACGCTAGCAGATTTAAACACATCAAATATCTGGTTCCTCTCTTGATTTTGCATATATGAAATAAATTATGCTTCAAATATTTTTACATAAATATGCATTTATTTAACATGACTTTCTGAGGTTGATCAAAAATGATCTTTTTTGGGAGCTTCTGATTTTGTGCCACATTCATATATTATATTTGATCTATGGATGTACGTGATGTGTGCCTCTTGTGTATGTTGTAATATGTGAATCTGTAGATGGATTCGCTGATACTCACGTAAGGATCGTCCTCCTCACACTGTTCATTTGGAGCACTGGGATCCGGTGACAGCAGCAGCTGCTGGATCGAGCCCTGCACGCACACACACACACACACACACACACACACACAGATTTCTGTAAATGTTCACTCCTTAGTCATAAATGGCCTGAAACTGATTATCAGATGAATGTGTAAAACTTAACCACTGCTGCTCTAAATCACTGATACACACACACACACACACACACACACACACACACACATCAGTTCAGCTCTGCTCAAATTCAGAATCAAACATCAGCCTGTCTTCCACATGCATCTGTGCTGAGGTCAGTGTTTTCTCAGCGCTCTAACGAGCTGCAGTCCTGATTAACACAGGCGTGGCTGCAAAGACTCTTGTGCAACACATTCAGAGGAAAAGCACCTGTTTTCCATTCGCTGGAGCGACAACAAATGCTGCTGATGTGTGGGAAAGAAAAACAGAGAGAGAGAGAGAGAGAGGGAGAGGTAAAGGGAGAGGGAGAGAGATTGTCCTTTATAGACAACTTTTAAAGCAACAGTTTGGACAGGACTCTTTTCTATTCTAACATGACAGTGTCTCTGTGTATAAGACAAGGATCAAAGAGAAATTATGATTCAGTCAGTGTGGAAGAACTTGACTGGTCTGCAGAAAGCAGCTGAACACCTCTGGTGTGACTTTAAATGAGCCAAAAACTCATCACCAAACACCAATGACTTGTACATTCATTATATGGACAAAAGTACTGGCACCCCTTCTTTAGAAAAGGAAAAAGGCACTTCCAAACTGTGGCAACACAGATGGAAACATACAAACCCGATTCCAAAAAAGTTGGGACACTGTACAAATTGTGAATAAAAAAGGAATGAAATAATTTACAAATCTCATAAACTTACATTTTATTCACAATAGAATATAGATAACATATCAAATGTTGAAAGTGAGACATTTTGAAATGTCTTGCCAAATATTGGCTCATTTTGGATTTCATGAGAGCCACACATTCCAAAAAAGTTGGGACAGGTAGCAATAAGAGGCCGGAAAAGTTAAATGTACATATAAGGAACAGCTGGAGGACCAATTTGCAACTTATTAGGTCAATTGGCAACATGATTGGGTCTAAAAAGAGCCTCTCAGAGTGGCAGTGTCTCTCAGAAGTCAAGATGGGAAGAGGATCACCAATTCCCCCAATGCTGCGGCGAAAAATAGTGGAGCAATATCAGAAAGGAGTTTCTCAGAGAAAAATTGCAAAGAGTTTGAAGTTATCATCATCTACAGTGCATAATATCATCCAAAGATTCAGAGAATCTGGAACAATCTCTGTGCGTAAGGGTCAAGGCCGGAAAACCATACTGGATGCCCGTGATCTTCGGGCCCTTAGACGGCACTGCATCACATACAGGAATGCTACTGTAATGGAAATCACAACATAGGCTCAGGAATACTTCCAGAAAACATTGTCGGTGAACACAATCCACCGTGCCATTCGCCGTTGCCGGCTAAAACTCTATAGGTCAAAAAAGAAGCCATATTTAAACATGATCCAGAAGCGCAGGTGTTTTCTCTGGGCCAAGGCTCATTTAAAATGGACTGTGGCAAAGTGGAAAACTGTTCTGTGGTCAGACGAATAAAATTTGAAGTTCTTTTTGGAAAACTGGGACGCCATGTCATCCGGACTAAAGAGGACAAGGACAACCCAAGTTGTTATCAGCGCTCAGTTCAGAAGCCTGCATCTCTGATGGTATGGGGTTGCATGAGTGCGTGTGGCATGGGCAGCTTACACATCTGGAAAGGCACCATCAATGCTGAAAGGTATATCCAAGTTCTAGAACAACATATGCTCCCATCCAGACGTCGTCTCTTTCAGGGAAGACCTTGCATTTTCCAACATGACAATGCCAGACCACATACTGCATCAATTACAACATCATGGCTGCGTAGGAGGAGGATCCGGGTACTGAAATGGCCAGCCTGCAGTCCAGATCTTTCACCCATAGAAAACATTTGGCGCATCATAAAGAGGAAGATGTGACAAAGAAGACCTAAGACAGTTGAGCAACTAGAAGCCTGTATTAGACAAGAATGGGACAACATTTCTATTCCTAAACTTGAGCAACTTGTCTCCTCAGTCCCCAGACGTTTGCAGACTGTTATAAAAAGAAGAGGGGATGCCACACAGTGGTAAACATGGCCTTGTCCCAACTTTTTTGAGATGTGTTGATGCCATGAAATTTAAAATCAACTTATTTTTCCCTTAAAATGATACATTTTCTCAGTTTAAACATTTGATATGTCATCTATGTTGTATTCTGAATAAAATATTGAAATTTGAAACTTCCACATCATTGCATTCTGTTTTTATTCACAATTTGTACAGTGTCCCAACTTTTTTGGAATCGGGTTTGTACTTAAAAATGGTATTTCCACCTCTGTTGCACCAGTTTTGAAGTGTATGAAATGACTGTATCCATATGTACAAGTCATTGGTGTTTGGTGATGAGTTTTTGGCTCATTTAAAGTCACACCAGAGGTGTTCAGCTGCTTTCTGCAGACCAGTCAAGTTCTTCCACACTGACTGAATCATCATTTCTCTTTGATTCTTGTCTTATACACAGAGACACTGTCATGTTAGAATAGAAAAGAGTCCTGTCCAAACTGTTGCTATAAAATTATATTCCCTAGAATATCATTATATGCTTAAACATTAAGAGTAGCACTAATGGAAATGACTAAAGTAGTAAAACCTTTCATTCGAATATATAGTTTATTTATCTATCTTATTTTATGTCTGAGGTAGGTTTGCAAACTATCCCTTTGCAGATGTATTAAAATAAAATATTTAAGACAGTTTCTAACTAAAGTGACTTAAAACTGAAGAATGTTGGTAAAAGCAGAAGTGCTGGGGAAGCAGCTGGATCCTCTGGGTGTGTTCAGAGCCTCCAGCATCTGTGTTTAAATTAGTCATGTTGATTAGTGTGTTTTCTTCCAGACAGACTCAGCTAGCAACCATGATCCCTGCTGTGAATCAGCACGTCATCTTCAGCCTCAGAAACAGGAGAACGTTGGAAACGTTCCCATGATTATCTGCACAAAGCAGGAGAATACAATTCCAGCGATAAGAGGAAAATCCATCCTTCTGAATATAAGGAGTTTCTGAGTCACTGATATTTCTGTTCCAGTCCAGCGTCTGAGTCACCAGCTCTTATAAAACACACACACGGGGAAGAAGACTGCATCCAGAACCTCTGTGAACACTTCTAACACTTTAGGACCTTATAGACTTCTCAAAGAGTGACCTTAATTCAATGCATTGTAATTAAAATATCACTTTTACTTAATTTCAACTGAATAATCTCAAATATATAGTTTCAATGTTCTGAACTGTATGGATGGTGAATTTATATAGTTTTGGTGTGTGGCCTGTAGACTGCAGCTGCAAGAGCTGTGATCCTCAAAGACTCGTTTATTCAGGCCATCAGATGAACAGTCTGTGTCAACTCAACATTTACAGACACACAGACACACAGAGCACATGCGGCCACACACACACACACACACACACACACACACTCTCTCTCTCTCTCTCTCTCTCTCTCACACACACACAAATACACACTCTCTCTCTCTCTCTCTCTCACACACACACACACACACACACACACACACACACACACACACACACACCCACACAAACACACACCACACACACCCACACTTCCAGCGAATAAGAGACACACACACAGACACAGACACAGACACACACACACACACACACACACAAACAAACACAAACACACACCACCCACACCCACACACACACACACACACACACAGATGGATGAGTGTTTGTGCTCGTGTCTGTGCTGATTTAAGAGCAATGCACTCTGATGCAACACCAAACTCTACAAACCTGAACAGAACTCTGAACTCTTGAGCTCTGCATTAGGACATCTTTTGCCTTCACACAAAAAGTGCAATTATAAAGAGAAACAGATCACTGTTTAGCTCCCACTCACAGAGAAATCTAATTAGTCTAAAATAATACAAAAACATGAAGCATTGTGGAAACAGGGAATTGTCAGTGTGAGTGGTAAATTATGAAACTCAAACTGCAAAACACAGCTCGTCATAAATAATAATAATAGTTGTTTTTTTCGGATTCTGTTCTGTGTGCAGTCATCTCATATAAGCTAGATGTATATTTTTTATATAAAAGCAAACAGTTGGGTTTGAAATATTTTTAGTTGAAAACATAAATAAGGATAAATGACATTCTAAAGATGTGTGTGTGTCTGTGTGTGTGTGCGTGCGTGCGTGCGTGCGTGTGTGTGTGTGAGTGAGTGAGTGAGTGAGTGAGTGAGTGAGTGTGTACGTGCGTGCGTGCGTGCGTGCATGTGTGTTCGAGAAGAAAGAAAGTCATACAGGATTAAAACGACATGATCAGAGCAACTGAAGCAGTGTTATGTTGAAATATTTTTTGTTGGAGAACAAAAGGGGAAACAAATTCATGCTCTTAAGGGTCTGGAGACATTAAAACACGAGTCTCGCTGGTGTCAGATTGCCACGTTGTCGGTCTTGTGGCGCGGCTGATGTTGTCCAACGTTGTTCAGAATGTGAACGAGCCACAAATCAATGTGTTGGCGTCTGCTGCGCCGGTGATACAGAACATCTGTGTCATGATGTATGCTCAGCTGCTCATCTTAATGCAAGCGCTTTAATCACTTTAGACACATACAGGACATGCCACTGGCTTTTTTCATTGTCATGCACATAAAAAAAATCATTTTGGAAACACATTGTAATGGAATCGGAATTAATTGTGATTGGTGTGTTTCCATGTCTATGGCATTATAAAGACAATGGCATTGCTGTCTAAATGAATACTGAGGCTGAGTTTAAAGAGAAGCGCTCCTGACTCAAGCTTGCATTACACGGCGTATCATGAAGAAGCTCCTTTAAAACCAAAGCATCCAAAGACTCACTCCAACAGCTTTTGATATTAAACATCCATGAATGATCACAACACTCTTATTAGTGTACAGTCAGGATGTTTAGCTTTAGCCCAAATCACACTGAGCAGCCTAACAAGGGCACACTGTAAATGCATTTAGCAAACTGACACTCACCACGAAGCGCTGCAGTCTGGTTCCTCCGGCGTTCCCTATGAAGATGCCGGAGCTGGGCTGGAAGGTGAGTGGGTCTGGACTCCTGCGGAAGGAGACGCGGTGGTGCTCCTCACAGTCCATGTAGAGCCGGACCTCCTCGCCCTGAACGGCCAGCGTGAAGCGTGCCCAGCGGCCCGTCAGATCGCCCATCTTGAAGGAGACGGCCTCCTGCGTGCTGGCGGCCCCGGGCTCGGTGTAGTACAGAACCACGCTCTGGGACCCGTCCTCCACCGGAGCCAGAGACACTCCCAGCTGCACCGTCCTCTGCAGCGCATCAGTGACGGCGAACAGCACTCCTCCGCTCTGAGAGCTGGGTCTGGCTGTCACAGAGATGGAGAAGTCTCGGTAGAACGGGTCGGGGATGAAGGAGCGTGTCAAGCGGCCCACGTTAGCGTCCGGACCGAAGCTGTAGGCTGGGAAACCCTCGAAGCCCGTGATGAAGGACACAGATGGTGGCAGAGGAACACCGATGAGCTCGGTCAGGTCCAGCTGACCGCTCGAGTCTCGCTCTGGACCGAAGGAGAACAGAGTGAGTAAACACATCCAACCCAAATGTGACCATGGGCCACAAAACCAGTCATAGGGGTCATTTTTGAATCATCTGAAAGCTGAATAAATAATCTGTCCATTGATGTATGGTTTGGACAATATTTGAGAATCTGAGGGTGCAAAAAAAACTAAATATTGAGAAAATCACCTTTAAAGTTGCTCAAATGAAGTTCACAGTAATGCATATTACTAAGTTTTGATATATTTACGGTAGGAAATATCTTCATGGAACATGATCTTAATATCCTAATGGTTTTTGGGATAAAATAAAAATGAATAATTTTGAGCCATACAATGTATTGTTGGCTATTGCTGTAAATATAGCTGTGCTGCTTATGACTGCTTTTGTGCTCCAGGGACATATATAATAATAATAATAATCAGTTAATATGCTGTGGAGCGGTGTTTGTTATGCTAAAGGACAGCATCATCTCATTATAAAATAGTCACATCTGATTAAAATGGAATGTGTTAATATCTATTAACGGACAAAAAAATATTATTTTATTAATATATCTATATATATATATATATGTAAAACTATCCATCTAGATTAATTGTATTATTAATAAGATAAGATCTTTTCATGTTTTGGAAAAAAGTGTCTTCTGTTCACCGAAGCTGCATTTATTTGATCACAAATACAGCAAAAACAAAGAAATATTATTATTATGTAAATAATCTGTTTTCTATGTGATTATGTGTTAAACTGTAATTTATTTATGTGATCAAATCTGTATTTCCAGCGTCTTCAGTGTCACATGATCTTCAGAAATCATCATAATATGAAACATTTCTGATTATTGGGATTATTAATTCTACAGAATTGAGCCAAAGTCAGAGTTGGAAACGTCTCAAAACGTATCTTCATAAAGTTTTCTAATTTAATTAGAAGGGTTATAATTACCTATTAAGATTTTGCTTACATTTACATGCTACATTTTATTTTATTTTTTGCTATTTTATGCAAATAAATTAAGAGGTAAATCAATAACAATTTCATTTTTAGCAATATTTCGAGTGTGATTTATGATATTTGTTGTATTTTGAATCAACATTTTCTTTGTTAAAGGCAAACAGTTAAGGATTCGTTAGTTTGAGCAAACATTAAACCAAAAACATTAAAACATCTCCAGTATTTGACAAAACCTCCCATTCTTCGGTAGCACCCACATCACATTACAGAGCTTTAACTTGATACTAAAACAAATTGTATAACTGTACTTAAATGTTGTTTATTTCCCCCAAATATGAGGATTATGTGCACAGTTGCCAAGTCTGCTTATTATACGCCACTTTAGGCTTCTTTTTGTGTAAAGTTGCTGGAAAAATCCCTGGTAAAAAAATATGTTTGCTTGCTAGGGAACTCTGACAAGCAACTTCGTTTCTTTATTTATGTTCGCCGTATTCTCCAATGCATTGATTAACACTCTCTGCTTTCAGTCAACCAGTGCAATAATATAGCGTAATTAGCCAAATGTCTCATTAGAGACAAACACATTCAGAAAGAGCGCGTGACGCTGTAATCAAGCCATGATAGAAGCAGACGTAAAGCAATGAGATGAGTTTCTTTAACCTAATGCATGTATTAATGATCACGGGCTGTAATTAAAAACAAGTACTCATATCCTAATACTGAGTAAATACACCTGGGATGGCAAGATGTCTTAAAATGTGTTAACATTTAAACTTAGACCACATTATTAGATTCGCTTTTGACTTCATGAGTACACATAAATGATATTACACGTTTTAATATAAAATATATTATAATTTAATATAATATTATATTATATACACATCATTTATTTTAAATGGTATAAAAACCTGTTTTTGATCTCAATATAACGCACTTTCTGGGGACGAGCAGTTTTGTGGCGCTTGGAATTATTTATAATGAATTAAAAACAAATACTGACACATTATTGACTCAAAAAGGTGCAATTGTTCAAATAACACATTGTTTCATTTTAAAAATATATATATATAAAAGTGTTTTCAAGTGTAATATTTCTAAGGCTAGGGACAGAAAAATGACATTTCCATAGAATGAGCGCTATATATTTCAGCTTATATATATATATATATATATATATATAGAATGAGCGCTTATATATATCTGTTATTGCTCGTCTTTGAAGCTCTTTTCCATATCTCCATATTCATATTCTGCTCACAGCTGATTAAGATGAGTTTTGTTCCCACTTTTGGCGCAGGTTGCTAATTTTTTTTAAATAGCTTGTTTTTGCTTTTCAGATAAAAGAGTGGTTTCAGTTGAATATGTTGCTGGTTCATTTATTGGTAATAAATAATTGATCATATTGATGATAATAAATCATTAAAAAATATATTGCGGCTGCAGTTGCTTATTTGTCTCGCGAGAGTCGTCACCTGTGTTTATTTTTGTCACAACCGAAACAATGATGACATGTTTGGACGTGAATGTTTAGATCCTATTGAACCCGCTCAAAAATACTAATCAGCACATGTTAGCGAGCACAGGTCTGAACAGGGGTGCATATAAAAATCACATATAAAAAAACAAATTTTATGGAATAACTCTCAAAAAAAGGGGCTTAATTGCAGGAAAAAAATGTGTTCGTTAGTGACGTTCCTTAAAGCTACACACAGATGTTCAGACTTTTGAACACATTCACCTCAAAGTGATGAGACCTGTCTACTCACACCTTGCTTGTAATATTTCCTGATCATAAAAAAATGGGTTTAGTTAAAACCAGGCTCAGACAATGGACTCAAGCATACACTGTTCCGGTAGTGACATGGAAATTCATGTTACATAATTATAAAAAATAATAAATAATTACTTCAAGAATCAAAAATATACTTAAAAAAAAGGATTTTTTAATTAGATCTTTTTGAATATTTTCATAAGTTGAAATGTATACGTTAGGGTTTGGGACAGCCACCTCCTAATTGAAAGTACCCAATAAATTATGATTTCATTAAGCTTACTAATATTTTGTATATTATTGCGGGTTTCCTCAATAGAATGGTATTAGTAAACATCTAAGATTTGAATACTTAAAAGCTTTTAAATGTGTTTTTGGTTGTGGGACAGCAGTATGCACCAGTTCTGGAGAATGGTCTTGCTTTACATCCATCCACAGACTTCACAATGCATGCTTTACAAAACAAAAGACTTGCTTATAAGCACCTGTGAAAGCATCTTTCCTCAGTCCTGCTAATAATTGGCGCCACAATAGAAAGTCTTTATAATCACACCATGCATTTTCCTGTTTATGAGCTGAGATCCGGCCAGCAGTCCTGCAGTTTTATTAGCCATACACATTTGATCCGGGGCTGTAAACGGCCTCCAGGCATCCCTGCAGCTCCTACAGCTTCACTTCAATCGGCTGCTGGTTTCACAAAAGATCTGATTGTTTCCCTCACAGATGAGAAACCAAAACAGCAGCGTCTGCCAGAACCACAGTGCATCATTTACATTGAACCAAATCAGCCCAATACGCCGAACCGAGCCGTATCTGGACCAGAACGCTGAAGCGCACACATGCTCTTGATTAGAAGCGCACACATGCTCTTGATTAGAAGCACAAACAATCAGCCGCTCTGTTACAGACGATCATCTGGAAGGGGTTAGTGTGGCTAATGGATCTGCTGCGAGGAACGTGATGCAGATCTGGACCACAGGCACGAAGCAAGAAATGCCATCTTAGCACTCATACAACGGCTCAATGCCAGAAGGAAGAGTTTCTGCTCATGTGTGTCCCCGGAGCACAGAAGCAGTCATAAGCAGCACGGGTATATTTGTAATAGCCAACAATACATTGTATGGCTCAAAATGATACATTTTTATTTTATGCCAAAAATCATTAAGATCATGTTCCATGAAGATATTTCCTACCATAAATATATCAAAACTTAGTAATATGCATTGCTGTGAACCACATTTGAACAACTTTAAAAGTGATTTTCTCAATATTTAGATTTTTTTGCATGCTCACAGATTTTCCAAATATTGTCCAAACCATACATCAATGGAAATATCATTTAATCCGATTCAATTTCCTAAATGGACCCTTATGACTGGTTTTGTGGTCCAGGGTCACATATACCAATGACAGAGCTTCATACTTCAGATCTCGAGCAGCATGGACGAAGGCAAGGAATCTCCCAATTCAGGTTCGTTGTGATTTCTTTTACATAATGATATAAAGCAGTCCAAATACCAACTCTTGAGTCATATCAACCAGTGTGAGTGTTTATACACACGATCTGATGCAGCTGAGTAAATAAAACCAATGAGGAGATTGTGAAGTCAGAAACCCGGCCTAGAGACCTATGTTCAACCTCACAGATGCCAAATCCTATAATCAATATATATTTGATCAGACCGCTTCACTCATAAATATGATTCATGTTATTAGTCAGCTGCACCAATGCTGAATTATCCTGTGTTCACATGCACAATCTTACAGTGATAATAACCTAATCACCCAAGCCTAATAATAACCCGATAATGTGTCATCATGTAGGTCAAGTTCATGCTTTGTTGTGCATGAAAACACACTCAATGATCACACCAATAATCTGTTATTATTTATTTCCACATGCACACTTGTCCGTTCATGAATTCTCCATGGAGCCCAATAATACGATTTCACCAGTCTGTTGTGCATCTAGTGGAAACACTTAGCCAGTATGAAGACGTGTATTTATTGGAGCTGAGGTTCACTCCAGACCAGATGAAGACTGGACTATCAAAGGCTTCTGGACGTGTGAGTTACTGGCTCTCGGTGGGCTGAGGTCAAGTGTAATGACCGTGTGGAACAAGGAGCACTTTATTGTGTGTCTTTTATGTGGACTGGACCAACAGTTATGAGTTCATCACAGCCGTATGGAGTCTAGAAGTTTCTCAATGCAGATTTCACATCATGTTCAGGTGGTCGTGAAAATTCATCACAATGATCATCAAGAAGCTGCTTAGTTTTAAAATGACTTCTGTTCA
Source organism: Schizopygopsis malacanthus (assembly GCA_027474115.1). Taxonomy (NCBI): domain Eukaryota; kingdom Metazoa; phylum Chordata; class Actinopteri; order Cypriniformes; family Cyprinidae; genus Schizopygopsis; species Schizopygopsis malacanthus. Next base: position 27,026,359 of record CM049886.1, read on the forward strand.
TAAATCTCCACACTACTGATAATGGACAATGAATCGTTTTGCTGTCCAATGACCTTGATATTTTGTTAATATGTCTGTAGCTATTTCAATCACATTCCAATATTCAAAGAGAAAACATTACAGCGTCGGTCAGATGCTTCAAATTCATTCAGATTAACCAAATCAAAATCAAGCAAATCAAGCAAGAAAGCTGAAGCGGTCCATCACTTTAAACGACCTCACATGCAAACCACTGCTTTAGTGTTTTTAAAGCTCAGTGTCCGTCAAGGTTACCACATGTGACTATATTTAATATTAACGGTAAATATCTTTCTCTTTGAGGTCCAGTGATATATGGTGCATGACTCCCAGAGATCCAGATCTTGTGGTTGATCAGAAAGAGCACCAGAAATGAATGAATGATGCATTTATATAGCGCTTTATTGTGTATTGTTGTACACCAAAAAGCGCTTTACAATCAAGTCTATGCGCTCACCACACACCAGCTACAGGTGGAGAGGAGAGAGAGTCATAGAGACAATCAAGTGTATGCGCTCACCACACACCAGCTACAGGTGGAGAGGAGAGAGAGCCATAGAACCAATCAAGTGTATGCGCTCACCACACACCAGCTACAGGTGGAGAGGAGAGAGAGTCATAGAGACAATCAAGTGTATGCGCTCACCACACACCAGCTACAGGTGGAGAGGAGAGAGAGTCATAGAGACAATCAAGTGTATGCGCTCACCACACACCAGCTACAGGTGGAGAGGAGAGAGAGACATAGAGACAATCAAGTGTATGCGCTCACCACACACCAGCTACAGGTGGAGAGGAGAGAGAGACATAGAGACAATCATAGAGCTGGAGAGAAGAGAGAGTCCAATCAAGTGTATGCGCTCACCACACACCAGCTACAGGTGGAGAGGAGAGAGAGTCATAGAGCCAATCAAGTGTATGCGCTCACCACACACCAGCTACAGCTGGAGAGGAGAGAGAGTCATAGAGACAATCAAGTGTATGCGCTCACCACACACCAGCTACAGGTGGAGAGGAGAGAGAGACATAGAGACAATCAAGTGTATGCTCTCACCACACCAGCTACAGCTGGAGAGGAGAGAGAGTCATAGAGCCAATCAAGTGTATGCGCTCACCACACACCAGCTACAGGTGGAGAGGAGAGAGAGTCATAGAGACGATCAAGAGTATGCACTCACCACACACCAGCTACAGGTGGAGAGGAGAGAGAGTCATAGAGACAATCAAGTGTATGGGGATTATTAGGAGGCCATGATTGACAAGGGCCAGTGAGGGGGATTTGGCCAGGATACCAGGGTTACACCCCTACTCTTTACGAGAAGTGCCATGGGATTTTTAATCACTTTGACCACAGAGAGTCAGGACCTCGGTTTAACGCCTCATCCGAAAGATGGTGCTTGTTGACAGTATAATGTCCCGTCACTACACTGGGGTGTTAGGACCCACACAGATCACAGGGTGAGCACCCCCTACTGGTCTCACTAACACCTCTTCCAACAGCAACCTAGTTTTCCCAGGAGTCTCCATCCAGGTACTGACCAGCTCAGCCCTGCTTATCTTCAGTGGGCGACCGGTCTTGGGCTGCAGGGTGATATGGCTGCCGACAATGACGCGACCATGAGAGAAAACCTCCGAGGTTCATTGAAATGAGCATGATGATGAAACACCGATTCAGAAACAGACTCACATTGATAAAATCACATTCTGAGATATAAACAAATTAAGTTTGTAAATGCAGAATAGAGCGCGAGCGTGAAGGTCATCCTCGCCGACTCATCTGTTTGAGCTCACGGATGAAGTGTTTTAGTGAGCAAATGCAGCAGAATGAAGAGATCTCAGTCGTCCAACATGAGGTCTTAAATTTGGCCGATCGTGCAGCACAGGGAGGAGTGTTAAACTTAATCTATAGACGCTCCCTTGAGCCTCAGAGGAGGCGAGCTACATGATGGAAAGAACTCGCTTCATCTATGAGCTCATACACCAGAACAGCATCGGAGCCAATGCATCCAACCACCAAACGCTTAACCAAGAGTAAATACATGAGTAGAATGATTACAGTGTGAAGAACAGTCCACTGAGCACAAGAACATTGTTTTCAGTACATCTTGGCCAAACTCAGATGGGTTGACCTTTGCTGACCTTTGCTTCATCTGCTGACCTTTGCTTCATCTGTTGACCTTTGCTGACCTTTGCTTCAGGACACAGAGACGAACGAGAACAGGCTTATCACCCAACAATCCCCAGCTCCACATACACTAAACCAAGATCTATCATCTACCAACATCTACAAAGCATCCATATTTATCCATGCCCGTGTTGATTAGAGTATAAAAAACGTGAAAAGCATTAATTTAAGGTACTTTTAGAACATATAAAAATGTGCGATTAATTGCGATTAATCGCGAGTTAACTCAGGACAACCATGCAATTAATCGCGATTAAATATTTTAATCGATTGACAGCCCTAATTATTATATTATAAAATACTACTGATTTTTTTTCTACTGCTTACAAACTTTGCCTCTTTTTTCAAAACTTTACACAAATCAAAGAATTGCACACAAAATGCAAAACACCTCACATCTCATGCAAAACGAAGCGCTGCAAAACACCTTCAATCTCGTGCAACAACGAAGCGTTGCACAAACACGTCTCAAAAGCACACATTTGCCATAAACACGTCTCAAAAGCACACATTTGCCATAATATTAATTCCTGTGTGTTACATAGAGAAGTGTGTGTTGTGTTAGTGTTTTATGATAATTAGTGTCTGGTTTTCCAGATTCTGCTGTTTGAGTGACAGCTTTCCGTGTTTTTTGTGTGTAAGCAGTTAATTTTTTTATAATAATGTATTAATAAACAATTAAAAAATATATACAGTGCTTTTTGTGTGTAAGCAGTTACATTTTTTATAATAATGTATTAATAAACAATTAAAAAATATATAAATTTATAGTAAAATGTTATTCAACTTGATAGCCAATGCCATTTTTTATTTTACTTAATGGCAATGAGCATGAAGCTTCTACCATTATCATACTCTCTATTTTCATATTTTCTGATGAAAAGGTTATTGTTAACATGACATCAGCTGGTTGGCAGGGCATTGTGGGCGTTATGGGCATTGATATTAGTTTCTTCTGCTGGCTATTATTGTTTAGTGGTCCGAATTAACAGTGCCAATGGAAATCAATGTAACTTGCTTTCTAGAGCCACAAATATGACCCTGGAGCACAAAACCAGTCATAAGGGTCCAAAATGTAGATTTATGCATCATCTGAAAGCTGAATAGATAATCTTTCCATTGATGTATGATTTGGACAATATTTGGAAATCTGGAATCTGAGGGTGCAAAAAAAATCTAAATATTGATAAAATCATCTTTAAAGTTGTTCAAATGAAATTCTTAGCAATGCATATTACTAATCAAAAATTATGTTTTTATATATTTACGGTAGAAAATAATCTTCATGGAACATGATCTTAATATCTAATGATTTTTGTAATTAAAGAAAAATGTATAATTTTGACCCATACAATGTATTGTTGTCTATTTCTACAAATATACCTGTGCTCCAGGGACACATATATGTATAATATAGAAGTATAATATATATAGTATACATATATATAATATAGACTCCGAGCACTTCCTCAAACACAACGGCTCATGAAATGTCACTGGAGACGTCTTCTGTCCTCTGCAATAATCACTAATCACTCGCTGAAGGCCTGGTTGATGTAGACTGTGCCGTTACGAGTAATAAACGTCTGTATCGGAGGAAAGCATGGGTCATCATCATCACACTGAGCTCCTGACCAACACAAACACGCCGGTGTGAAATAGCACAGGTGTGTCGCGTGCGCTCACCAGAGCATCATGGGAACGCTAGGTTCACTCACGATTCAGAGAGTAAACACTGAACCAGTGACATAAGAAGTGCTTTATCCAGAGAGAGTTACCTGCTATCTTTTTGCAATACCAGTACATTATACAATTCATTAAAGAGGTCATATGATGCGATTTCAAGTTCTCTTTGGAGTGTCACAAGCTGCATAAAGTTGCAAAGACTAAAGTCTCAAAACCAAAGAGATATTCTTTATCAAATTTAAGACTTGTCCACGCCCTCCTAAATCGGCTCATTCAAACACGCCCCACATGTCTACGTCACTGTGTGGGAAGATTTGCATAACTCCGCCCAAATGTATACATAATGAAAGGTGGCGGAGCTATTATTCTGGCTGTAGTGTTGCGGCTGCTGTGTCATGGAGAGAGAAACTACTTTGTTTGGGATCCAAAAGAGGATACATGCATTTCTGCAGAGTTAATGTGAAATGATCATATCAGTCAATAAAGCTGCTTTTATTTTGTAAATACAGCGTCTGTGTCCTTCTAAGTCAGTTGTACATGGAAGGATTGTGGACCGAGTGATTCAAAAAAAAAAAAAAAACATTCATCGTCATTTAAATTGGCAAAGAAGTCATGGAAAGTCAGAGGAGAGTTCTGCCATGTAAGGTCAGAGAGTGCTGTGGTTCTCTCCGCGCACATACAAACAGATCAGTAAAGACACGACAGATTACATTAAACTGATAGACTCTCATCTGATGGGCTGTGCTCCGTGTGTTTGGTGGTAAACATCAGCGACGGCCGACAGCTGAGAGCTCACAAAGTGCTGAGAAATAAGAGCCGCACGTAAACGGCTCGACCCATCGGCAGCCTGTCCCAAAAATTCACGCTTTCAGACCAAAGCCTTTAAGAGCCAGCGTGAAGCTTTCCAAAGGAACAGGAGAAAGAGAAACCGAAGAGAAGGGAGCTGCTTGAGATCTTGCGTAACATTAGTGTAGGAATGATATGAAGTTCCCGCCTCTCGTGAAAATTCATTACAGCTTGTAAAAGTATAGTAGAGCGCTGATAAACTCATCAATACTGCGCTCTATGAAAAATGGCCTGAATCCTATTAATATAAACTCAAGCAGATGTTTTATATTCCTGTCCAGTCGTCAGTGATTAACGAGATGAGAAGCTTTATTCTTTAGATGCTCTTTATGAAGAATCCTGCAGTTACGTCCTCTCACACACATCTGCCTGCTGTTCCCAAACCACAAACGAGTTAGACACACACACACACACACACACACACACACCGAGAGAGAGAGAGAGAGAGAGAGAGACGCACAAACACAGACACAGGCACACACACACACACCACACACACACACACACACCAACACACACGCGCACTCACACACACCCACACACAAGCACACACACACGCACACACACACACACACACACACTCACACACACACACACACACACCTCACGGAGAGAACCAGCCAGATCCAGACACACTTCTGTCTGCGTGATTATGATTCAGATGATAAACCATCGGGAGATCCTCATCCTCTGCTGCAAGCCAACATAAACACAGCACACTTCTGCAGAGATGCACTATATAATGCTACTGTAATGATTAAATATTAATTAATAATGCCACAGCTCTATAATAACAATCCAGTGGAAATCAAGGTTCCATATAATGGAAATGAGTAAAGTAATATTTAAACAATACTTTAACAACTATTCAAGGAACCCTTCATCAAGAAACAAATGATTCGCTTATTTGTCCTCTACAATCAGTGTCTTTAAAGGCTTTTTACCTGTCAGGTTATGGTTATTTTCTGTTGCAATACAGATATGTGACTCTCAAAATACATCATTTTGGGTGAATAATACTCTCTCAATCATACTGATCAATATTGTATATTCAATTTGAAGTTCTCATTTCACCTATTTTTGCATTAAGATGACCTTTGTACACACACACACACACACACACACACACACACACACACACACACACACACACACACACACACACACAGACACAGACACACACCCACTCACATCCCCCCCAAACACACACACACACACACACTTACACTTACACACACACACAGAGAGAGACACACACACTCACACACACACACGCACACACCTCAAACACACACACACACACACACACACACCTCACACACACACAGACACACACACACACACAGGGTCTCTGAGGAGCAGTAAGTCACAGCGCAGGGTTTGATTGAGTATCTGAGTGTGTTGGGAGAGTTACTCAAGAGCTTCTCAATCACAAACAGCTTTTGCGAGGCTCATTTTCCACATCACTGAACCTGCACTCCTGCGTTCTCACTCCGACCCCCAACACAAGCACAGACGAACGGCTTCAAACGCCTCTTAAGTTCACAAGCTCCATGTGCTTCTGGACTTCAATGCTTCTCCAGATTACTGCTACAGTGAGTGGACTGACGGATGTCAGCATATATTTACAGGATTCTGGGAACATTTCAGACGAAAAAGCACGGCCTGCTCCACCAATCCAGCTTTAGAGTCACTTCACTAATGTCACTTCACTAATTCAGGACTCAAACAGTGTGAGCTAATTGTTATATATCTATATGTCTAATTCTTCATGAATTCACTAATAGCTGCAGGCGTGAGCTACAGCAGCATTGAGCTGAGAGCGGCTCATGAATCTGTATCTTCAGTGTTTAATAGGAACCCTTAACTTTTGTTTAAATCAGACCATCCAGCCATATAAATCTGAACCTGAGGCTCTACAAATTATCTGGAAAGCTTTCTGACAGGTTTGTGGCATTTGGACGACCGTCTCTGCTTATATACAACTTATGAGGCTTTACAGCACAAAACTGGAATGTTCACAGCACATTTTTCAATAGCTTTTCATTGGGGAAGTTTCTGGGTTTGCATCCAGAGGTTTACAGGAAACACTATTGTTTAAAAATGCTGGATCTGCACATTTTGAGTCTCTTGAAATGAAAAACAACTTAGTTTGCAACTCTTCAGCTGTTTTAGTTACAGCAGACCACCTGGTTTGACCAGTCCAAAGCCCCAAAACTAGCGTCTGAAACTCTGAGAAACCAAGCCGTCTCGTTTTTAGAGGCGAGAGATTTGCTGAAAGATTTCAAATCATAATCATATCAAACCCAAGCCCTGCTGCGGCTCTCCTCTCATTCCTCAGATTCACTGAATCCTGTAAATCCTCCTCTATCTGTTCATCACTCCTGCTTCTACAAGCTCGCACTAACTTTGTTTCTTTTAATACACTTTATACTCTTTGAAAAGCAACACTTAATGTTCACTAAAGTTTGAGGCACACATTCACAAGGTTCTTTATTATTTGTCACATACACAATCATACAGATAATAGGTAGTGAAATGTTAGTCAGGACAGGTCCGCTCAATGGAAAGTGCAAGAAAGAAAAATAAAACATGACATAAAACATAAAAACTATGAAACAAAAACACGAGAGAGTATATATATATACAAATTCACTGACTGAAGCTGCCAAAGGGACATACAAAAACATTATTAGAGAGAGTTTACCAAAACTAAGAAGTCTGTCATCATTTACCCATTCCGTTTTAGTTTCGGTTCTAGGTAACTATAATAACCTGCATTCGAGACATTTATTATAATTCAGTGTAATGTAAGTGAATGAGGACTGAAGCATTCAAGCTTAATTAAGGACAAAAAAGCACTTTATAAGTATCATAAAAGTGGCTCATGTGACTTGTGCACTATATTACGTCTTCTAAAGTCAAATATAAGTAATTATTTCAGATTTAAATCATTATTCACTGATAATGTCCTGTGAGCAGCTGCAACTGAATCAGTGAATCAGTGGATCGGTGAATCAGTGGATCAGTGAATCAGTAGATCAGTGAATCAGTGGATCGGTGTGAATCGGTGGATCGGTGAATCGGTGATTCGGTGGATCGGTGAATTGGTGAATCAGTGGAATGGTGGATCGGTGAATCAGTGGATCGGTGAATCTGTGAATCAGCAAATCTGTGGATTAGTGAATCAGTGAATCAGTAAATCTGTGAATCAGTGGATTAGTGGATCAGTGAATTGGTGGATCGGTGGATCAGTAAATCAGCGAATCGATGAATCGGTGGATTGGTGAATCAGTGGATCGGTGAATCAGCGGATCGATGAATCAGTGGATAGGTGGATTGGTGAATCAGCGGATCGATGAATCAGTGAATCAGTGGATTAGTGAACCAGTGGATCGGTGAATCGTGAATCAGTGGATCAGTGAATTGGTGGATCGGTGAATCCGTGAATCAGTGGATTGGTGGATTGGTGAATCGGTGAATTAGTGAATCAGTGAATCAGTGGATCGGTGAATCAGTGAATCGGTGAATCAGTGAATCGGTGAATCAGTGGATTGGTGAGTCAGTGGATCACTGAATCAGTGGATTAGTGGATCAGTGGATCAGTGGATTAGTGAATCAGTGAATTTGTTGATCAGTTGATAAGTGAATCAGTGAATCGGGATCAATGAGTTGAAATTAAGAACTAGATCAACCTTATTCATGATCAAATCATTCAGAATGGTTTTGTGGCCTGAATCAACAGATCATCAGACTCAAAAACTATTTGTTCACAAATCAGACATAAACGCTTCTCTCAAATAAGATTCTCACTGGCTTTCTTTTTTTGTTTTCCTCACATAAAACCATCATATGAATTCGGAAGACACACAAAAAGTTACACAACCACCTCATTGTGCGTTTGGATAATTTCAGAACTTGACAAACTCAGTTCTAATTCACTGTGGTGATATTAAAAGAACCAGCAGGATACCGAACTGCTAAAGAACATGATAAAATGACCATTCTTCTTCTTATCAATGTTTTTAGCTTACGCCACAAAAACAGTGGAAAATTTGACCAAAATAATCAAAGCGCTGAAACCTTGTGAGCTGCCATCACAAACACGAGCCTCGCGAGGGATGAACGAGGATATTGATTAATGAAGTTTCATCTGCTCTGATCCAGCCAAACGCTTGCATAAACACTGCTGCTCTCCAGTAGCGCTCTTCTGTGCTTAGCTCAACTGAAACACATCCCTGCATTTAATATGCTGTTTTTACATGAAGCCCGATGCAATTCACCATATTAGCTTATTAAAGAAATCCCATTTAGGGAAGGAAATTGCCTTTGCATGAGCATAAACCAGCATTGCTGGAGGTTATTACAGATTGCACATCCAGACAGCTTCAACCAATCAAAGAGTGTTCAGAAAGCAATCTGTTCATTTTCTCAGGCTTTTATTGCTCTTTCTCTCCGTCTGAGCTCCTCCAGGAGTCTGGGAACTTTCTGAAGATGCTCTTTGATTTGTCCTCTAGTCTCCATTTCCAGAAGCCCAAAGCGTCGCTTATGAAAGACCTACTGTCTCTTTTGCTTTTGTTGGGCCACAACAGCATGTCAGATCTGAATCAGCAAATGCGCAGATCAGCCGGGAACCACTTGAAAAGAAGGAGGCTGTATGTTTTGACAGTGGCTGTTCAGATCTTCAACTCTACAATCACTGGATTGAAACAGCCAATCTGGAGCATAATTTAGACCACCCACAGCAAATGCTTTCCAAGTCAGCTATACGGATTCACTTTCTGAGCTTCTCCAGACGGGTCTGGATTTGAGAATGATGTGGAGTCAATTAGAGATTCGTCTTTCAATTTTGAAGCTGGAATGAATATGATAAAGAAGTCATAAATTCTGATGTTTTGAAAAAAGGCCTCTCAGTTTGGAAACTATGAGCTTATATCATAAATCAAATGGCTGAATTCTGGTTTGGCATTAAGTCTTATATTAATATAATGATGATTCATTACTATTGTGTTTAAAATACACAAACATTCAAAACTTCAAAACCGAGCCCAAACTTTTGAACGACACAACATTAATGTCCAACACATCAAGGTCCAAGTCAAAACTGCAGAACAATTCATGTTGATGTCGTCAGCTCAATAAAGTGGTTTTCTTCCCCAAGGGTACATGTCAATTCGGTCTCACAGGACACAATAAAGCTTAGTAAACAATGTCATTAACATTGCATGGTGATGTGTTGTTCCACACACATTAAATCCTGTACAATTATGAACTGACAGGCGTTTCTCCTGGGGTGTTGGACTCTAACAGCCAAAGCTGGCAACTGACCCAGCACCATCATCTCAGGACCGAAGCCGATCACCGGAGGACAGCCTAGACTTGGATTGAGTGATCTGCTAATTAACTCACAGCAGAACCAGCTGAATGCACAGATTTTATGACGTTGGCTGGAATGCACTGTGCCTCATGAGAATGAGATGTTTACGCTGCTCTTGCAGGACTTTTCTCTGTGTATATTAGAGCCGAATCAGTGTTGAGCGCTGCTTGTTTCGTGAGCTGACACACGGTCTGATCCACACAGAAATTCACTGTATCTTAAAGGGGTCATCAGATGCCCATTTCACACAAGTTTATATGGTTCTTTAGGATCTTAATGAAAAGTATAAAACATACTGTGGTTAAAATTTCTCAATGGTAGTGTAAAAACACCTTCTTTACCCTGTCCAAATCAGCTCTGTTTTCAGCACGCTGTTCTAGTTCATGTCGCTTTAAATGCTAATGAACTCTGCTGACTCCGCCCCTCTCTTCCGTGGAGTGATAAGCAGACCATAGATATGTGTAAATTCCCCATTCGACCGCTTCAAGTCATCTCAAATTCACCATAATAATCACTGAATATTCAAAGATATACAAGCGTATAACTTGCTATTGTAGACGCACTCAGTCGATGCACTCAAAGATTCGCAGACCGTTCCAAAAATAGCGTATCTTGGCTCATAGTAACTGTCCATAATGAGGCATCTAGGTATATATATCTATGGAGCATACTAAACTTCAGCCGATAACCTGGCGTATAACTAGTACATTAATAGGAAAGGCGATTTCCAAAGATTCATAAAACCCCTTAAACTCCCTTCTTCTGTAGATAAAGCTGGATCACGAATGATTCGCGCAAACATAGATGCATTTATGTAGATCGGGGATCAGTGCATTCACATTAAAGCGAAAGTAACTTTAATCCTCTGTGTCTTCAGCAGCTCAGATGTCAGGAGTTAATGACGACTGCTATATTCATTATTATATCCAACAACTAAACACCTCAATCACTTAATCTGAGACATCTTGTCTTCCCTGCACCGGAGGACAGCGCTCAGCTCACTCAGGGGGGCGGGGCTAAGGTAAGACATACCTGTCAATCAACTCTCGTGGGAGGGGCCTGTGCAGAACTACATCATTCTGACAGGAGTCTCAGAACAGCCTGATTTGAGAAAGAGGATTTTAAAATAGGGATTTAAAAAAACACTGGGTGGATTTTTATAATTATAGGATGGATTTGTACACACACTTATGTTCAAACGTCTTGTAAAGTGAATTTTTCATCCGTTGACCCTTTTAAATACCAAAGGAAGCTGCTGTGGTTTTCTCCATTAAGCTTTTAACAGCTTAATCAAGATAGCAGGAAAGCCGTGATTAGCAGCTCAAATGATGTTTGGGTTTGCAGCGATAGCTACTGGAGGGTTCAGATTTGCCCGGTTGAGAAACATTATCAGGCCGCTAATGTCCTGCAGTCACTTACAGGGATCTGAGCATTTTCGCTGGTCTCTTCTTGCCCAAGTAACCAGATCTTGGCCAGAATATGACCTCATGCTGATTAGTCAAAGATCTGGCAGCAAGAGACTTAAAGAGGCACATAAAATAGAAACGAAACAGAACTAAACCATTTTCTGAAAGTAATCCAATGAAGGGAACACCCATGATTAAATCTGCATGTTCTGTGGAGATTCACGAAGAATGAAATGTGTCTTCGGAAAAAGTTGTTTTAATCACCGATTCAGTAAGGAAGTCAGCTAATAGCGCTAACACATGTCAAATCAACACAAACTTCTGTGAATCATCTCTGACTAGTTTCAACAGAAAGGAGAGATGTTCATGCTGAAAACTATTTTATGAGGTGATGATTTCATGCTCACGCTGTGAATCTTACAGAAAGGTACAATTTGTGTAATAAGTGTCCCTGGAGCACAAACCAGTCTTAAGTCGCTGGGGTATATTTATAGCAATAACCAAAAATACATTGCATGGGTCAAAATTATTGATTTTGATTTTATGCCAAAAATCATTAGATATTAAGATCATGTCACATGAAGATATTTCCTACCATAAATATATCAAAACTTATTATTAGTAATATGCATTGCTCAGAACTTAATCTGGACAACTTTAAAGATGATTTTCTCAATATTTTGATGTTTTTTTTTTGCACCCTCAGATTCCAGATTTTCAGCCAAATATTGTCCAAACCATACATCAATGGAAAGCTTATTTAATCAGTTTTCGTATGATGTATACATTTAAATTTAAAAAAAAATACCATTATGACAATAAGTAATAATCAAGGTCCACTCCTAAACCCAATCATCACTGAGACGTATGCAGATCATATGAAAACATATTATCCACTAATTTACCAATATGTCAAATTATCTGTCATGATATTGTATTTGTACTGAAATTCACAAAATATATATTTATATTAATGTAATGTATGCAATTAGAGATGCCAGAAACCCTCAATATTCACCATCAAAAACATTTACATTAAGTAATATGCTCTCATCTGTTCACACTATCAATAAACACCCCATAACTCATTTCACTTCCGTCACCTAACAGCTCTAGACATGCCAGCTTGTTTTGTGTTTTTCACCAGTGTTGATGTACGGCTGAAGGCCATATCCGGTCTTTGTTGGCAACATTAAAAACATATACACCCCTGTTCTATTGTCTAGATCTGACAAGAACTTTCCACTTACTCTACACGAGAAAAGCACAACAGTCATGAACTCCATATGTGTGACATCGCTGCTGATGAATAGAAGATGCACTGATAATAACACTTTTCACAGCCAAAATGTGCATCTACACACATTCCCATAATAACACACATAAACGTATAAAGATCTAGCTGAAATCAACACTAGTGGCAGTAAAACACCAAGAACTTGTATCCCTATTTACACAGAACAAGGATTACAGACTTATTTCCATGCGTTTCCTCGCACCATATTATGTAATGAGCGCATGAATTATAAAAAATTATGTATTTTGATGTTTGCATCACATAAGCAGCATTATATGTTTGACTTTTCTGATGTAGTAACGTGCTCATTAGCGCACCCGGTACAGCATTACATCTGTGACGTGCTCAGGTACGAGTCAGGTGAACATGATAAAAAGCTCTTTTTAGAAACACCTGGCATGTGTTTTTCAGTGGTTCTGATTTAAATACATTTTGATGTCCGAGTTGTGTAAAATGGTTGTGTAAAAACACCTTCTTTAGCCTGTCCAAATCAGCTCTGTTTTCAGCACGCTGTTCATGTTGCTTTAAATGCTAATGAGCTCTGCTGACTCCGCCCCTCTCTTCCGTGGAGTGATGAGCAGACCATAGATATGTGTAGATTCCCCATTCGACCGCTTCAAGCTATCTCAAATTCACCATAATAATAAATTAATATTCAAAGATATACAAGCGTATAACTTGCTATTGTAGACACACTCAGTCAATGCACTCAAAGATTTGCAGACCGTTTCAAAAATAGCGTATCGTGGCTCATAGTAACTGTCCATAATGAGGCATCTAGGTATATATATATATCTATGGAGCATACTAAACTTCAGCCGCAAAACTGGCTAACTAGCACATTATTAGGAAAGGTGATTTGCTACTGATTCATAAAACCCCTTAAACTCACTTCTTCTGTAGATAAAGCTGGGTCACTAATGATTCAGGCGAACATAGATGCATTTATGTAGATCGAGGATCGGTGCATCTAAATACATTTTGATGTCCGAGTCAAACCTTAAGATCTCAATATTCAGCTATATATGCACTCTTCCAATATATAATGTCTCTCGAATAAAAACCCCAAAACATCTATATTTGCTAAAGATCAGTGTCTGTATGTCAAATGCAAACAATTAGGCTGAGTACAATGGGAATGTGTTTTATGGCCATGGAACCATCCAGTCATGCTTTCCTGTTGTGGTGTGTGTCTCATGGACGTTTGGTTCGTGTTATTCCTGCTCTCCAGTCAGACTTCCCTGAAAATAACCCTGGGGCTGAACATTCCTGTTGTGATGATGACATAATAGGAAAAGGATCTCCATCAGCCTCTAACTGCTATTTTAACCTTTTCATGCTCTTTGGAAATATGAACACTTAAACGCCATCTGTAAGGATGGTAGTGTATATAATATACATGTGTTATGACGTGCTCTTGCTATATGTTCACTGTAATGTATTCAGCAGAAGCAGCTCAGAGCAGGAGGATCGTCTGTGTTGATATGAAGCATACTGGAGACGGTACAGGCCTGGATTGGATTGCTTGGATTGATAAAGAAGATAAACAGGCCTCAGTTGACCTCTTGGCCTGTAGGAAACAGTGGCCGTGTGCATAATATAATATACAATATATCTAATATAACACTGCTTAATATGCTCATCCCGTTCTGTATGCACAGATTTTAATTGTTTAGAACCACATTCTACAACCAAAAATCATTCAGGTAGCGGCAATTATATTATATTAGGGTACCATAACATATTATAACATAAAAAAAAAAAAAAAAATATATATATATATATGCTCAGAGTGGCTGTTGCCAATGAAAGATACACAAGTTTAAGGGATCTCTGAAATTTCTTTCCATCCATTTTTTTTTGGGGGGGAGGGGGGGGGGGGGTGTATTTCATATACACTCACAAAATTTGGCTCAAAATTGTGCAGCCCTACAAACAAGCACAGCAAAAATACTGATTTTTGTTTTGTTTGTTTATTAATGCCTTTACCTCTATTTCCATAAAAATTATAATTAGATATTTTTCATGGGCTAATAATTAATTGTATTATTTATTTAGATATTCAATATTTCATTCTTAGTTTTTTACATTGGATTTAGATCCCCTGTATCATCGTCTTAGTCTCACTTAACAATAATCAGGTTTCAGCCATGTTTCTTGTTCACAGCTGGTCACTGGTTATCATCACTATGTAAATTATGATTTCAGGAGTGTTTTACACAGACGTTGAAGGATTCAGATTGTCATACACTGCTATCTGTATGCAGGCAATATGTTTGAACAAGCAATTTGCAAACATCATAGCGTATCTGGGTATATCAACTGCAACAGATGCACATCAAGTGCTGTTTTCATTGACTCTCACATTAGAATCAAACATCAGATGACCTTTCACAATGAGACAAACTAAACTCTGCGGTTTAAGCAGTAGAACATGCCACTGTTTCCTCCAAAACAGAATTAGCATTTCCCTCAAAGAGTCTCTGTTCTCCTGGCCAGCGAGGGCCATTCTCGTTTGGACACTCTTGCACTTTCCTTTGATGGAGTTTTATCCGCTGCCTAATATTTTCCAGAAACTGGAGGCAGACGTGTCAGAGTAGAGGAAGAGAAATCTTCTCACACTGTCAATCCCAAATGTTTTAATATCACGGTCTCATAATAACACATTCCTGCACAGCAACAACTGCAACGACTGCATTATGCAACAAACTCTCTCACTCACACACACACAAATGCTCACACACACACAAACACACACAGACACACACACACATACACACACACACACACACACACACACACACAGAGAGAGAGACATACATACATACACACACACACACACACACACATACATACATACACAGAGACACATATACACACACACACACAGAGACACACGCACGCACACACACAAACACACACACAGAGACACATACACACACACAGAGACACATACATATACACACACACACACACACACACACACACACATGCTCACACACACACAAACACACACACACACATACACACACAAAGAGACACATACATATACACACACACACACACACACACACACAGAGAGACACATACACACACAGACACAGGCACATACACACACACACACACACACACAAATAGAGAGAGAAACACACACACACACACACATACACACACAGAGAGAGAGACACACACACACACACACACACACAGAGACACATACACACACACACACACATACAGAGACACACACATTCACAGACACATACATACACAGAGACACACACACACACACACACACACACACACACACACACACAGAGACACATACATACACACACACACAGAGAGAGACACATACATACACACACACACACACACACACAGAGAGAGAGAGACACATACATACATACACACACACACACACACACACACACACACACAGAGACACATACATACACACACACACACACACACACACACAGAGAGAGACACATACATACACACACACACACACACACACACATACACACAGAGACACATACACACACACACACACACACACACAGAGAGAACAAGTGAGTGTACTGCAAACTAAACAAGAACAGAGGAACCAGATCTAGCGGAAATCAAAGCCCTGGAGATCCTGCTATAACTCAGTTTGTGAACACGGAGCCAGGCCAAGATTGGGTCGGCGAAACACAACGTCCTCGACCGAGTGGAAAATGGTGTTTGAATCCAGGTAGATTTGACATTGCCACGTTACACAGAAAAACTGAATCTGAAAAACCACAACCTCATCTGAACTGTGTGGAAGACCAAACGAGTGTGAGATGTGGAGTTTGTGCATCAAACAAACAGCAGATTCAGACAAGCAGCTGCTCTTTGGAAACAGCTCTGTTCATTTGTGTTTACAGCCGGGGCTGGAAATATTTGTCCCGAGACATCTGGAGCACTTCACAGTCATCTATCATCATATAGGAGCTCTGCTGAAAAATGTGGGAGGAACATCACACGCTCACCTAAAAACTAAACTTACCCCCCCTCATTTACCATTTCTGTCCATGCAATGAAAGCGGGTCCAAATTAAATCCCAACATTCAGAATCTTTTCTCCTGCATTCGGTGTAATGTGTCAAACATCAGCTGGTTTCTGAGCAGTGAAGCCTGTTAATAACAGCCAAGCCGTTCTTCAAAACATATTAAGTTCATTATTAACATGAGACGAGGTCAAGAATGCGATCCGTTTGGACCGAACAGCTCTGCGTTATTTTACAGATGGAACACAATACTGCTTTTGTGGACATGATGTCATGCTCAGGGAAGATTACTCGCGCTCCGCCGCTTGACATCACGCTAATTTGACCGAACGTGTGCCAACTGTCTGTCATTATGAGGGTAATTGAGGTAAAGAAACGGGGTTCTGTGACCTTGAGCTCCCTCACCAGACTAAGAGCCTCACCTGGATACAGTGTATTAAAGAGCCCCTATTATGGATTATGAACGGCTCATATTTTGGTTTTGGGAGTCAACAGGTTGATATGCATGCAAGGTCAAAAAACACTTTCATTTTCTAATAATATGCATTTATTTTTACCTTATTTGCTCAACGACTCCCAAACAATTCATGTTTCCAAGGCCCTCCTCTGCGTGACGCTAATCTTCTCTGATTGGTCGATTTCGTTTAAAGCAGTGTTTCTGAGGTTTTAACGTTTCAAAAGCGCCACCTAGTGGCCAAGAATGAATTTGCATTTTCTTTCAGACCAACAAGTGTGCGGGGAATATGTTTGATGTTGACGTCAAATTTGGGATTTGTTTTAAAACTACTCGTTTCGATGATTCAGAGTCGACTCATTCTTTTAAAAGACGATATCTTTATACACGGAGCACTTTGAAGTTTAACACTCTGCCGGGTGTTTTCATTCACTTACACACTGCGTGAAAGATCATCTTAAGGGCACTTTAAAAACCACCAAGGAAAAACTCTACAAAAATAACAAGTATGGGAATAATTTATTAAATCACATTAGTTAATTGAGTTCTGCAGAGTCATCTGAGCTCGATCTGAATCGTTCATTCATTCGCTTGTCTGTTATGAGCGTTTATGGCTCTCGTATCACCCGGAAGGGTTTGATTTTTAATAATGACAAAAACATCACACTATTGCAACTGCACACAAAATACATCCACAAGGTTTTAGGGTGTCGTTTGCATGTAGCGCGTCAATTATGCATGTTATGAAGGACACGAAAACAACCTGCGGCAAACGCAACATAGCAGCGTCCCAACTTGATGCTTTCACTGAAGACTGCTTAGATGTGTTCGACTTGAAGCAGCGCTGCTGGACCGATCGCTGTGTGTCATCAAAGTACCGCGAGAGCTATAGCATCTGTCTTAGATGTCATACGCTCATCATACATTACTCTTGTGTGTCACGTATATCGCGTAATCACGTTTTTTCATATCGCAAATGCAATGAATCGTTCAGCCCTAGTTTCAACCATCCCTAACCAAGAGCATTTGACTACTTTCACATGCATAAAGATGATTTTGGCCTTTTATCGTAGACTTTTCAGTGTCCCGCATGGGGAACATAGCTGTCCCGCAACTGTCCCGCATCAGGAACACAGCTGTCCCGCATCAGGAACACAACTGTCCCGCATCAGGAACACAGCTGTCCCGCATGGGGAACACAGCTGTCCCGCATGGGGAACACACCTGTCCCGCATCGGGAACACACCTGTCCCGCATCGGGAACACAACTGTCCCGCATCTGGAACACAGCTGTGACAACTGTCCCGCATCAGGAACACAACTGTCCCGCATCGGGAACACAACTGTCCCGCATCGGGAACACAACTGTCCCGCATCGGGAACACAGCTGTCCCGCATCTGGAACACAGCTGTCCCGCATCAGGAACACAACTGTCCCGCATCAGGAACACAGCTGTCCCGCATCAGGAACACAGCTGTCCCGCATCAGAAACACAACTGTCCCGCATCGGGAACACAACTGTCCCGCATCGGAACACAGCTGTCCCGCATCAGGAACACAGCTGTCCCGCATCGGGAACACAGCTGTCCCGCATCAGGAACACAGCTGTCACGCATCAGGAACACAGCTGTCCCGCATCAGGAACACAGCTGTCCCGCATCAAGAACACAACTGTCCCGCATCAGGAACACAGCTGTGACAACTGTCCCGCATCAGGAACACAACTGTCCCGCATCGGGAACACAGCTGTCCCGCATCAGGAACACAGCTGTCTCGCATCAGGAACACACCTGTCCCGCATCAGGAACACAACTGTCCCGCATCAGGAACACAGCTGTCCCGCATCAGGAACACAGCTGTCTCGCATCAGGAACACAGCTGTCCCGCATCAGGAACACAACTGTCCCGCATCAGGAACACAGCTGTCTCGCATCAGGAACACAGCTGTCTCGCATCAGGAACACAGCTGTCTCGCATCAGGAACACAACTGTCCCGCATCGGGAACACACCTGTCCCGCATCGGGAACACAACTGTCCCGCATCTGGAACACAGCTGTGACAACTGTCCCGCATCAGGAACACAACTGTCCCGCATCGGGAACACAACTGTCCCGCATCGGGAACACAACTGTCCCGCATCGGGAACACAGCTGTCCCGCATCTGGAACACAGCTGTCCCGCATCAGGAACACAACTGTCCCGCATCAGGAACACAGCTGTCCCGCATCAGGAACACAGCTGTCCCGCATCAGAAACACAACTGTCCCGCATCGGGAACACAACTGTCCCGCATCGGGAACACAACTGTCCCGCATCGGAACACAGCTGTCCCGCATCAGGAACACAGCTGTCCCGCATCAGGAACACAGCTGTCCCGCATCGGGAACACAGCTGTCCCGCATCAGGAACACAGCTGTCACGCATCAGGAACACAGCTGTCCCGCATCAGGAACACAGCTGTCCCGCATCAAGAACACAACTGTCCCGCATCAGGAACACAGCTGTGACAACTGTCCCGCATCAGGAACACAACTGTCCCGCATCGGGAACACAACTGTCCCGCATCGGGAACACAGCTGTCCCGCATCAGGAACACAGCTGTCCCGCATCAGGAACACAGCTGTCCCGCATCAGGAACACAGCTGTCTCGCATCAGGAACACACCTGTCCCGCATCAGGAACACAACTGTCCCGCATCAGGAACACAGCTGTCCCGCATCAGGAACACAGCTGTCTCGCATCAGGAACACAGCTGTCCCGCATCAGGAACACAACTGTCTCGCATCAGGAACACAGCTGTCCCGCATCAGGAACACAGCTGTCCCGCATCAGGAACACAGCTGTCTCGCATCAGGAACACAGCTGTCCCGCATCAGGAACACAGCTGTCCCGCATCGGGAACACAGCTGTCCCGCATCGGGAACACAGCTGTCCCGCATCAGGAACACAGCTGTCACGCATCAGGAACACAGCTGTCCCGCATCAGGAACACAGCTGTCCCGCATCACGAACACAACTGTCCCGCATCAGGAACACAGCTGTGACAACTGTCCCGCATCAGGAACACAACTGTCCCGCATCGGGAACACAACTGTCCCGCATCGGGAACACAGCTGTCCCGCATCAGGAACACAGCTGTCCCGCATCAGGAACACAGCTGTCCCGCATCAGGAACACAGCTGTCTCGCATCAGGAACACACCTGTCCCGCATCAGGAACACAACTGTCCCGCATCAGGAACACAGCTGTCCCGCATCAGGAACACAGCTGTCTCGCATCAGGAACACAGCTGTCCCGCATCAGGAACACAACTGTCTCGCATCAGGAACACAGCTGTCCCGCATCAGGAACACAGCTGTCCCGCATCAGGAACACAGCTGTCTCGCATCAGGAACACAGCTGTCCCGCATCAGGAACACAACTGTCCCGCATCAGGAACACAACTGTCGCACATTATGAACACAACTGTTCCACATTATGAAGCTGCAGATTTTTTCAGATGACTTGCACTAAGAGCACTAATATGTCTACCATTTATTTTAATCATTGATTTGATTAGGACACATCCTGGGTTTTTAAATGGCATTGGTGTGGATTTAAAAGTTTTGGCTACACATCGCAATATTTCACAAAATCTGAAATGCAATAAATGTCCCACTTTAGGGCAATTCACCCTATCTTGATTTCCTTTCCCAAACACAAACAATCATCAAACACACAACTACACATGCTTGATGGGTTTCTGTTCTTCACAAACACACATGCTTACAGTATAAATCGATTGCTTTCGTGTTTACCGTGAATATTAATCTTGTACAGAAATGTACACAGGAGCTCATGAAAAAACAGCTTTAGGTTTTGAATAACTGTGTATATGATATATTCAACAATATAATATGGCAAAGGTGTTTGCTTTTGAGATGTGTTTGTGATGTTGTGAATGCAGTGCTTTGTTTTGCAAGAGATGTGAGGCTTTGTGTGCAATTCTTAGATTTGTGTAACGTTTTAAAGCTGCTGAAAACAACTGTAAGATTTAGAAAAATGAAACATAATTAGCTTTTATAACAGGCTACTAAAATTAATTTACATCTCTCAGCTGGATAATTTTTTTGCGAGTAATACAACTTTTCATTGACAGCACAAATATGATGATGATGATGAATCTGTCATAATATGTCATAAAATCGTATCATAAACACATCTACATTTCTGCTAAACTGCTACTAAAGTAACTTGCTTTTAACTCATCAGTCACATTTAAAGGTTTCTCTTAATAGTCCTCATAAATACCAAAATCTCACGACCAAACCAGCGCCATGATGTCTCAGTGAGTCGACTCGCGAACCGATTCACCCACGAACCAATTCATTAAAAAGACTCGAACTGTATTTTTTCAGCATCTAACATAAGCGCGTAAAGCATATAAAAAGCGTCTGGTTCGCGTCTCTAAAACATGTAAGTTAAGTGCATACCTGAGTCAGAGAGCTGGAAGGCAAGCCCAGAAGAACAGAAGCACACAGTCATGAAAGCCCAGCACCAGACTCTGCTGAGGAGAAATAAAGATGAGGTGAGATGTTTCCGAGAAGCAAATGAATGAAATATGGAGGCGCAGGTCAGAAGATGATCTCTCGCTGACCCCATGTCTCTCAGCTGTCCTTTGCTCGGTCTGTCAGAGACTCTTCTCTTGTCCTGATCCAACAGCTCCACATGAACAAAGGCAGTCTCAGTTCTCTCTAACACTGAAACACGACTCCGAGCTGAAGCTCCCACCCATTCATTCAGATGCAGACCCCTCACCAACACCAGCTCATCTGTGTGCATGCTCTCCTCACATTAGATCAGTTTGCATGCTTAATGTATGCATGGATGCAATCTACGGCTGGCTGTGCTGCATAAGAACAAGTAGTTTACTTGTGCATCAAGATATAAAGTACAGTAGTCCTGAAATTACACAAACATGATGTTAATCAAATATTAAACCAAGTGTTTCAAATGATGCATGAACTTCTAAGTTCATTCTATTCTATTTAAGTTAATTCTGTGTCCGAACCACTGCTGTAATTCATGAACATGACCCTCTTACTGTACATCTGAGCTCCAGTCTTAATTCTGAACAGCGTGGAGAGACTGGGGCTAGTTGTCACACATGAAGCAAAGCATGTTACCTTGCATTTTTACTTTTTAATAAACATATTTGTGTATGTTTTGTATTTCATGTAGTCACGTTATTTACCTATACAGAATTTATTTTGACAAAATATAATTACAATTTAAATAAATCATAAATAAAGCCATACACTACAAAGTGAATTAAAATTATAGATATTAAAGAGTTTTTTTTTTTTCAGAGACATTCTGTGGCATTAACAATAGCATTGCATATATAAATAACACATAAAATACATGAAAAACTGTGATGACTGATACTCAAGTCTTCTTATGTCTTTCAGACGGAGTGAAGCATTATTTTACTGTGTGCTGGGTTTATTTAATGGCCATTGCCTGCAGTTGTGCAACACTTAAATCCTCAGGAACGTCTCAGATGAGTAAACACTTGATTTGAGGAGTTTGCTAGACATCTGAGGTGGTGTTGCTCCATGAAATCATGTCTCTCAGATTCAGGGACTTTCTACAGCAACAAATAAGATATGTTGTGCTTGCAAATACTGAGATGTGATGCATTTTAAGGAGGATTACATTATGCATGCCAATTGATCAGTAAAAGCTAGTGACAGCAAACTTCACATATGTTTTTGCATGTTTTCAACTTTGCAAATAACAAAATGCGGTGCTACATGGTGCTGGTTCTTGCTTGTCTCATAAGTTAAACATTTTATAGTTTATTATTATCATTGGCGCTTGATAGTCCTTAAAGGAATAGCTCACCCAAAAATGAATGTCCTCGTCCTCAGGCCATCCGAGATGTAGATGAGTTTATTTCTTCATCAGATTTGGAGAAATGTAGCATTTCATCACTGCAGTGAATGGGTGCCGTCAGAGAGCCTTCACTGGAGGAAGCGTATTATGGATTATGAACTCGTGTTTTAGTTATAAACGTCTTAATGCTGGATTTGTTTCAGCTTCTGATGTTAACTGATGGACTGTGATGTTTTTATCAGACTCTCATTCTGATGGCACCCATTCACTTCCATTGCTGAGACACTGGACAACAAACTCATCCCGATCAGTTATACTTGAGAGTTTAATTTTGGGGTGAATTACTCCCTAAATAGATTACGTGTGTTCCACAGAAGAAAGAAAGTCAGGTTTGGAATAGCACGACGGTTGAGTAAATGATGACAGTGTTTTCTTTTTTGGATGAACTCTGTCTTTAACCGGTGTCTGGTTGATGGAATTGAGTCGAGTTTTTTTTATTATCAAAACAAGACGTTATTAAGAAGCTCGTACAAACCCGTTTGACTCACATTCCCTCAGCGGTCAACACAACAGATGAGTTCATTCCTGCCGGTGTGAGACCACATCTAGGATGCACGCAGCAGATCTTCAATAAGAGACGTTCTTCCGTCATCACTCGAGTGGAGTTCACTCCCACAGGCTGTGCGTGGTTCGAAGATAAAGATGAGATTCTGTTCCCCAGCAGCATGATAACCCAACACAGACTCGAGGGCTGCCGACCCTCGACTCGATCTGTAAGACAGACACAAAACCAGTCATAAGCGTCATGAGATTTATGCATCATCTGAAAGCTAATAATATTTCCATTGATGTATGGTTTGGACAATATTTGAAAATCTGGAAAATGAGGGTGCAAAAAAAAAATGGAAATATTGAGAATATCATCTTTAAAGTTGTCAGCAATGCATACACTAATCAAAAATTAAGTCTATGGAATGAAATGTACTAAATATCTTCATGGAACATGATCTTAATATCCTAATGATTTTTGGCATTAGAGAAAAATGATAATTTTGACCCATACAATGCATTGTTGGCTATTGCTGTAAATATACCGTATGACTGCTTTTGTGCTGCAAGGACACATTCAACACTGAACATCTGGGGCATTTTGCAATTATTGGCAAATATGATATTTCAAAGCAGTGACTTTCTCATGAAAGCAAACAGAAGCATATAGTTCTGGATCACAGTGATCCCATCAGTGAGGAATGTAGAGGCAGGGACTCGCTCTGGGATTGAGAAAGTAGGTTGAGTTGCTCAAGGAAGGATTTCCATGGCAATATAGAGTTGTTGTATGAAAATAGCGTCTGTCAGCGTGACTCAGTCGTGAGAATCCTGCTGGAAACTTCTCTGTAGTGACTGGACAGATGTTCAAGAGAGAATGAAAGAGAGATTCAGCTCACTGTCTGGAAAACGTTTATTTACTGAGCAAAGAAGAAGCACATATTAGCATACTTTTAAAAATAATCATTAATTATGGAAATAATATGCTTTAGAAGAAGATACTTAGGTTTGAACTTAATGTAATATTTTCTGCACACTGTAAACATCTGTAAACTTTACTGTAAAAAAATACGGCAGCAAAATTTGAGGTTTTATGGTTTTAACTTTAATTTCCATTTAAATACCATAATTTAATTAACTGATATAATGTTAATATACCAACCTATTGGAGTACTGAAATCTGTTTAGTACCCCCGCATTTTTACAGTCTTTTACTGTTAAATACACAGTCATTTTTATTAACTGCAATTAAATGAAGATGAGGTTTAAGTTTATATTAAATGCAGTTAGCTGATCTGTTTTTCGCCCATGCATGTAGTGCATCGTTATATCTAATTTCATAATTCTATTGTCTTTGGTTACAGTGCTGCTGAATATGACAAGCTTTTCTGATGAATATACTTCATGTCATTTCTGTTTATATGTGTATGCCATGTGTTTTGTGATGATGAAGCTGTAATTTACTATATTTAAAAAAATATTAACTTTAAATGTAATGTCCAGTGACACACTCTAAAGTACTCTACATATGCTTTAGTATGTTAGTCAACATTAAAATAAGTATACTTCTTTAAAGCATGATAATGATTATTCAAACAATGGTTTAAATACATTTTATATTTGACAAAGGTCACTCTTTACACGCACGCACGCACGCACGCACGCACACACAGGGAAATACTTCACTCTCACACACACATTCACACTCTCTCTCACACACACACACACACACACACACACACACACACACACACACACACACACACACACACACACACAGGGAAATACTTCATGCACACACACACACACACACACACACACACAGGGAAATACTTCATGCTCACACACACACACACACACAAACTTTCTCTCTCTCTCACAAACACACACAGGGAAATACTTCATGCTCTCACACACACACACTTTCTCTCTCTCTCACACACACACACACACACACACACGCACGCACACACTAAAAGTGTCTCTTCAGTGGCTTAAGCTTTTAAGTTCACTAAGTTTTAAGTGCACTTCTTTTTCACAAATGCACAAATGAAACTACGATGTGCCACAAATGCAGACCAGAACACAATAAATCTGAGTGAACCCTAATAACCCATGATGTGAGTGATTCAGAATACAGTGGGTTAATGTTAGCTCAAACCCCCCCGTCAGGAACATGATGTGAGCATTTGAAGACTAAAGTCTTGGTTCCTGTGCCGAGGGCCACCCACAGCTCTGTGTTATCAGCTGCTGTTGAGCTAATATGAGCAGAGCATTCACATCAGTGCTCCAGAGTCTGAATCAGCTATTCATTCATTTAGCACAACTTTGTTCATTTATTTATCCGTTTAGCTGGAGTACTTACACAATCAGTATGTGCAATAACATCTTCTCCAAATAAACATGCTTCCAGTGAAGAAAGAGGATTGGCCTGTTGTCATGGAGACTGATTTGTGTTTGAATCCAGCAGGCCAATACATATCAAGAGAGCGACTAAACGGCCCAAACACAGATAATAATAGATGATGAGGGGTTTTCCTGAGGAGACTGTAGACTGAGGAGGAGGAGGACTGTTGATCCACTCCACGGGAGAGAAGACTTTACACTTACACATCGCTTTTCACATAGACACCTCACACACACACACACATTCACTTAGCTATCTAAAGGGGACATTCCATAGGCTTAATGGTTTTTATACTGTACAAACTGTATGTGCTATCACCCTAAATCAACCCTACACCTAAACTTAGCCCTCACAGGAAACTTTGTGCATTTTAAAAATTTAAAAAAACTTTCTTTAGTTTATATTTAAATCTGTTTTACAAATGAGGACGTCCCCAAATTGAGGTTTTTGGAGAATTTGTCAGGTTTACCTCACTTTTGCGTACAAATTTGTGGCAAAAAAGTCAACATCTGCCTTTGACACTCTGACCTGATGGAACTTTGCTTTGATATCTATCATATCTGCTACAGGTGCTTGGCGAAATCTGGTGAGGACATCGAAAAGTGTGCTGGTCAAATCAGGACCCTGAAGAAGTTCTGAGTTGAGAGATTTACCTTGAAAGGTAACACCACAGTCAAAGACAACTCTTATGGTCTGTTTTTGTGGATGGTATATATACACCATAATTTACCATTGTTCTTTTCAACTCTTGTTGAGGGACTACTTCAGCATAGCCCTTATTTATGACTTCGTTTAGAAATTCAGTATAGTCTGTTTTGAATTGTTCATTCCTCTTGAACTTTCTTTTCAAACTTTGAAGTCGCTGTTCTGCAACTTGGTAATTGTTAGGCAACACTGTGTCATCCCTCCTAACAACAGTGTAATGTCCATCTTTCAACTTGATTGACTGTTCTGCAATCTTGATGAACCCTTTGTCTTCTACAGACATTTCAGCCTTGTCTTCTACTGACCTCTCTTTTAAATCATTGTATTGTATTGTTGTATTGTTGTTTCAACATTTCTTCTAGATTTGAGACAGAAATTCTGTTAACAAAAACAACATCACAGCTATACCTGTTTGCTGTGGCTTTGCCTTGTAAAGGACCATTAACAACCCACTCTAGCAGGGTCTTAGCTGCATATGGCCCATCCCCTTGACTATTAATGACTTCCCAAGGTTCAATGGCTTTGGGAGGGTTGCTTTCAATCAGCAGCTCCACCTTGGCTGGAGTTCTAAGAATCTGTACCTTATTCAGGTAAGGCCATTTAGACAGCTCTTCATGTGTGGGAGTGTTAGAGGGGCCAACGGGCATGCTCTGTTGTGTGTAGATTTCAGGCAATTGAATAAAGTAATTTTCTTCCAGTGAAGAAACTTCGAACCCACTGATAATATAAGAGGGCACAGACTTATTCTGGCTCATCATTTGAATAAGAATGTAAGTCTTTCTTCCAGTAATGTTGAGTTTCCTCATAAGATCCTCTGTACTCTGCTTGCCGAACTTCCAGGATCAAGAAAGGCATATGTGTGCAGAATCTCACTTCCTTTTGAACTTTTAATCTGTACTGGGACAATCGACAGCAGACACTCTGTGTACCTCTGTGATTTTCTGACTCCAGTATGCTTACCATCTTGAAGAGATACCTGTGTGCTACTCACAGGGATTTTCTTAAGTTGTTTGGATGATTCCGGTGGTTTGATATGTAGTGCACTTGGATGCTGTTTGTTGCATATGGTGCAGGTAAGTTGCTTTATGCAGTCTTTACTCACATGTCCTTCCTTGGGCAAGCACCCAAAGCAGATTCCATTCTGTCTTATGAACTTTATCTTTTCCCTGTGTTGCTGCTTTTCAAATTGCAAGCATGACATCAATTCATGTCTATTGTTACAGTAGAGGCATAATGGTGGTGGTGGTGAACCCTTAGTTGGTGTCTGTGGTTTTTTCACTTGCACATTGGTGGAAAAACTGCTTTTGGATTTGGGCTTCATTAGCACTTTGGGCTTTTCTTTACTTGGGCTTGAGTCTTGTATATCACCAAATATTGGGTCTGAGACAATTTCAGCTTGTTTTTTTAATAAAGCTGACAAGATCTATCATCTTTACCCTGTGACTCCTGTGTTCTTGTAATTCAAATGCCTTTGTACGCTCTCTCTGATCTTGTAAGGGAGCTTAAGCGCGATACTCCTCATATTGTCGACTGTGTCCAGTTCTTCCATGAACTGCAAGTCTTCCATGCCATTGCAGCAGCTTCTAAGAAGCAATGCGAAGGCTTGTAAAGCTTTTGGATCTTCTGATTTAATTGAAGGCCAGGAGAGTGCTTTCTCTATATAAGCACATGAAATCCTATATTCATTACCAAGGTGTTTTTTCAACAGCTGCTTTGCCTTTTGGTAGCCTCTGCTTGGAGTCATGTGTTGGCAGCTTCGTACAAGTTCCTGTGGTAGCCCTCTTGTGTACTGAATGAGAAAGTGCAATCTGTCTTCATTGTCATCAGTTTTACTTTCTATGATGTGCTCAAAAGAATGAAGGAAAGCCCTGCACTCCACTAAAAACTGGAATTTCTCCCCTTGGTAACGTGGAAAGAAGTTGTTGTTTCACAAGCATGTCTGTCAGGTTGTTTTGTTTTTGAAGAATTGTAGCAAGATCATGCCCTCAAATGATACTAGATGAAGATGATTCTCTACTTGTTCTAGCTGAATGAGAGATGTGTGCAGATGATTTAGAATCGGTATTCACAGAAGTGGGTTGTTGAACTGCATTACTGTATTTTGGATAAGAATGTCTTGAAGCCACAGTCACCCTTGGTGCTGTAGAGTGTTGTGCAAGAAAAGTCTGTTTTGGCCTTACTTCTTGTGTGTTTGTAGCACTTAGTGGGGTCTTATTCAACATTTCCTCACAATACACATTCATGGGATCTTTGGTGACCACATTGTCATTTGTTACAGAGTTTTCAGCATTCTTGAGATACTCAATTTTAGCTGTGGTGGCTACAATTTCTGCTTGAACTTCCCATACCTCCTTCATATTCCTTTTCTATAGCATGTTTTCATTGCAGTTCATCGGCTTTTGCAAGTAATGCTGCTCTCTCTGCCTCTGCAGAGATACATGCTGAAGTTGATGTCAACACATTTGTTCTGCTTAAACTTGATCTGCTAGACCTGCCAGATCTACTACTACGCATAGTTGAAACCACTGAGGCATTATCTTAATTTAGCTGATCAGACACCTTTAGAGCAGAAGAAACTGGAGTACTGGCTTGAGAGTCAGGTTCTTGAACATTAGTCATCCACCCTTCAACTGTAGAAACAAACGTATCAACCCACTTAATTCTTGGTTCATACCAAGGTTTTCAAGTCTTCAGCTTTATCCTCTTCACTTAACACTTGAACATAGGATTCTTGAAGAGACTTGAATTCAACAAGTGGTTCACTGAACTTCAACATGCTTCCTTTTACTTCTTCCAAATATTCAGCATCAGCCATCAAATAATTAACAATATTAATTCGCCTTGTAAGATGTGCCATCTTGCCTGCTCTGGAGGCTTTTATACCAGTAGAAATTCAAGTCCTTCTGTGCTGAGCTAGGGGGTTGTTCTACTTCAGACTCCTCCATTTTGCCTCAAGCAACCAAATATCCTCTTTACAAAGACAAAACTTTTTTCAAATCTCCTTTGATTCTTCTTTAAAAAAAAAAATCACACACATCAAGACCTTTAATTTCTTCACTGTCTGCAGCATCAAACTTGAAATCTTTCCAATAACATTTAAATTTAACTCAGCCAATTGCATTCTCAAGCACATACCTCTTTGAGAAGTTTCCTTTGTTTGCTGCCTCCAATGCCATGTGGTCTTCTCTTCTCAAACAAGTTCCATTTTCAAAGCAAAGTCTTTCGACATTATGTCGTAGAAAAAACAAGCTTCAACTTTCCAATCTGTCCCTTGTTTCGTGGCCACTGTGGGAGGTGTTGATGCAATAATTAGAAAGTGTTGATGCAGAAAGTGTTCCTGTGGCTCAGTGGTTAGAGCATTGGGTTAGCAGCGCAAAGGTTGTGGGTTCGATTCCCAGGGAACACATACTGACATAAAAATATGTATAACTTGAATGCACTGTAAGTCGCTTTGGATAAAAGCGTCTGTAAAATGCATAAATGTAATTGTAATCCGATGCGTGCAAAGTAGCATGAATAGATCCAGAAAGACTTGTTGATGTTCCAAACAATAACTGAAGTTTATTAAACCAAAATTAACTTGAATTGCAACATAAAACAAACAATCTTAAAGGCTAATTGCAGGCTTGTTGCACCGTGCCTTTTTAGCTCCATGCGCAAGGTCGAAAGACTGTATGCTCTCGCACCAGCGCCCCCCTCCTGTCAGGGGTGGTATATCATTTTAAACATTTCCCCTTCACACCTATAGACACACTCAGAGAAATAAACAACAGTAAAGCAGCAAGCTAATATTTAAATGCACATATAGAAAAATTATATAAGATAGTAAGCATGGCTCATACAAAGGGAATATATTGTTTTCCTATAGATTTATATTTCAGCTGTGGCATGTTTGTGTAACCCCCCCAACACAGGTCCGCACCAACTAACCGAGCAGGTCACGAACTCGGGACTCCGGCGCGGGAGGCGGGCGCTCTAACAAGGTACGCCAAAGGCTACAGCCTCTAGCGCGCCTCTTTTGAGGCCAGGGGAGTGAGGTTTACACACAGCCCTTACTGGCATACATCCGTTACACTCACCCCCCTAAACCTCACTCCCGTCCGGGTCACGGCACCAATGTAACACCCCCGACACGGGTCCGCACCAACTCACCAAGCGGGTCGCGAACCCGGGACTCCGGCGCGGGAGGCGGGCGCTCTAACAAGGAACGCCAAAGGCTACAGCCTCTAGCGTCAGTCGCTAGAGCGCCTCTTTTGAGGCCAGGGGAGTGAGGTTTACACACAGCCCTTACTGGCATACATCCGTTACACTCACCCCCCTAAACCTCACTCCCGTCCGGGTCACGGCACCAATGTAACACCCCCGACACGGGTCCACACCAACTCACAGAGCGGGTCGCGAACCCGGGACTCCGGCGCGGGAGGCGGGCGCTCTAACAAGGAACGCCAAAGGCTACAGCCTCTAGCGTCAGTCGCTAGAGCGCCTCTTTTGAGGTCAGGGGAGTGAGGTTTACACACAGCCCTTACTGGCATACATCCGTTACATTAGTAGCTATTGTTTCTAATGTGCAGGCTTTGTTTTTCATAACAAATGCAATACAGATGAACAAAAAATGAATTGGCCTGGTAATGATTAATTAGCTGTCCTTAACTAATGCTACAATAAAGTACTATGACAGTTTTCATAAGAGCAAGTATTAAGATCATGTTCCATGAAGATATTTGTACTGTAAATATATTAAATCTTAATTTTTGATTATTAATATGCATTGCTAAGAACTTAATTTGAACAACTTTAAAGCTGATTTTCTCAATATTTAGATGTTTTTGCACCAGATTTTCAAATATTGTCCAAAACATACATCAATGGAAATATTATTTATTCAGCTATCAGATGATGCATACATCTCAATTTAGAGAAATTGACTCTTAAGACTGGTTTTGTGCTCCAGGGTCACATATATTACATAAAAACCCCGATGAGGAGTAATAAATAAACAATATCAATGTTAAAAAATGTTAAGTTAGACTGACGTCCCATAGCATAATAATGAATTATTAACTAAGCTATTGCTTTATTGCAGTTACGCTATCAACCAACTGCACATCTGGGGTAGATAGCACAAAAGACCATTTGACAAAATAAACACAAACAAAGAAACAAATAAGTAAAGCTTAGGGGGAGCATGACCCGGGTCCACTTCAGCATTCAGCAGATCTGTGCTCCTGTGGTTACTCTACACAGCCAAGGTGATACGCTCAGTCTGAGATCCGCAGTAACCTGATTACTGAAGGAGAATAATCCTGAAGTAGAGTCACTCTGATCTGGATCTGATTCATCATAGAGCTGTTCAACTCGGGGCTCTTCAGGTTCATTTACACTCAATTACTGTCCCTGTAGCGTATAGCACACGAGTCACACGAGTAAAACAATACAAAATCATCAAACAAACACAGCTAGTGATGTGTAATCATAATCTAAATACTGTACATATTAGAGTAAGGATTGAGACCGAGCGGCTGTGTGTTATGGTCCTTTATTCTCTGTTGTGGATCATCTGCTGAATTCTGACACATGTTTCAATCACGTATGAGTCACATCATCGGCTCCTTATTTAAACCACATGCAATCTTAAAACTTACATATTCTCACTAACCAGGAATAAATTATAATGCACTCTGCAGTGTGTGTGTGTGTGTGTGTGATCGTTAGAAGCGCTGT
This sequence comes from Schizopygopsis malacanthus, assembly GCA_027474115.1. NCBI lineage: Eukaryota > Metazoa > Chordata > Actinopteri > Cypriniformes > Cyprinidae > Schizopygopsis > Schizopygopsis malacanthus. The sequence goes on from CM049886.1 coordinate 27,058,922, forward strand.
AAGAGCTCTGGATCTCAGACACAACGGTGTGTCGTATAAAGTCTGTGTGGAACATGGAACTGGATGAAATAAGAGCCTGTGTTTACAGTCAAAGGTAACTCTCTATCCCAAGCACTTCCAGAGACTCGTCCACGGAGATATCGTACATTATCTGAATATAAGGCACACCTCTGGAGCATATTGAGATGAGTATCAGTGCCTTCTGACTGGATTCAGATGAGCGTGTACTTACTTTTGATTTAAACATGTACATTTGTTCCACTAATTAATTAGATGCATGCTATGAAAGCCCACTTTTGCCATGGGATAAAACAATGTATTAGATAATTGCATCTTTTTTTCTTGCAATACTGAAAGCCAGAATTGTGAGATACTGTACAAACTCATAAAAAGTCAGAATATAAACTTACAAATCTGAGAAGAGAAGTCAGTATTGTGAGATATTGCAATTATTTATTATAATTATTATTCCATGGCATAAGCATGTAGATCCGTCATGCATGCAAATGTAAGGATAAAAAGCTATAGCTGTTCAAAGTTCAGATTTACATAAATAATATTCCAGAGCAAATCAATATGAAGCCTGAAGGATTCTGCGTATCATACAAACACACGACGAAGCGTCTAAACAAAGCAAGATCACACCCGGTTTTATTTCTCACTAAATCTGTTCACTTGCATATTTCCAGGCATTTTAAGTCATTTTAATAATACTTTGATGTGGAGTTTTAATAAACTGGTTACAATTATTGAGTTGCACTTGCACATCTTATATTACAGATGAAAATAACTACAAAGAATAAGAGACGAAACGCACATGAGAGCTGATATTGAGTCACTCATGCCAGCAGAAACACAATGAAGTGATTACTGAAGCTAACGAGCTGTTGTGATGCAGGTGACGTGTTTCTCAGGCACTTTCACTTGAACATACATGTTTCTCATCAGTGATATGAAATCATCCGGCCTGTTCTAGCTGATCACCGCAGTCAATAAAACGCCTTTTGTGACCAAAACAGATCAATAATGCTGGAGAAAGCTATCCATTAGCATTCAATCGTCTCAATAGCAGTTGCTTGGCGGAAAAAATCATAAATAAAAAATATTACACAATTAAACAAAATCTGATGGAATTTATGAATGAATGATTCAATGACTCACTCAAGATTGACTTGATTCATTACTGGATGAATCAGTGTTTTTACATGAATCTCTTGAATGAATGATTCAATGACGGACTTGATTCAACTGGATGAATTTCTCCCAGCTTGATTCATTACTGGATGAATCTCGCACTGGATTGACTTGATTCATTACTGGATGAATAGACTCAATGAATGATTCAATGACTCACTTTGCTTCTGATGTTGTCGACAATGTCTGGCCAGCAGAGGAATCTATGACTGGATTTTTGACTCACAGTCAGTGGTCGTCTCTCACGGTCACTCTTTTCATCATCACAAACCTGCCTAAGCAGATGAGAGGAGGATCAGTCAACAGACTTCACTGCCGCACACAGAGGAAAAGCTCTGGATGGTGAACATGCAGAGGCTGTGGAGAATCAACAGTAATCATGCTTCATTCGCTCTAGAAACAATGACAGGAGAGAAGAGTTTTTAAATTAATCTCTTGAATGAATGATTTAATCTTCAAGATTGTCTTGATTCATTGGACATGTATCCGATTCTGTAATTGGAATTGATTTTTGATTGTTCTTTGTTTCTGACCAGTGTTTATACATGAAGTCTTTGGCATCAGAGGGTTTGAAATGGGTTTCATTTCAAATGAGAAACATGACCGTTCAGTCCAAAACTAAAACATGACCTTCACAAGTAAGGTCAGAATCATAATTAGTGCGGTTAAAGCTCCCAGCTTTCCCTCCATATTGCTAATATTTCCTTAATAGACTCATTTAATGACGGCTTCATGTTGTCGTATGTAATGTCTGGCCAGCTGAGGCTATTCTGGGTACTTCAGAACAGGTTTCAGTCAGTGGTCGTCTCTCACAGTCACTCTTTAATCATCACAAACCTGCCTAAGCAGATGAGAGGAGGATCTTGTCAAAGACAGACTTCACAACCGCACACAGAGGAAAGCAGCTCAGACTGGGAACATGCAGAGGCTGTGGAGAATCACAGTAATCATGCTTCATTCGCTCCAGTGACGTCACTGTGAGAAGAGTCTCTTCTTGACTGGGACCTTTGTTTCTGACCAGAAGAGCGAGAGCTCGGGTTTGTACTGCAATCCAGTGAGTTGTAAAGATGCTTCGTGATACAGGAAAAACTATAGTACTGTTGCTTTAAATGTTCTATTGTTCCTCAACGTGTGTGGCCACTCAGTGACAATATCAAACTAACATTTTGTTAGTAAAATCATAAAATCATAATGATAAAATCATTATTAACAAAATGTATTTGCACTACAGAAGAGGCACAGAATAACACCAAAGTGGCTTGTAGGTATTTACAGGCACTAACTCCTCAGGTACTTGCACTGGCCATCCTGACCGTATATAGGTGCAGAATGTTGTTAAATTGGAGTCACTCTCAGATTCCCTCTGCAGTTATTTTTCTTGTTGAGGTGCATCTCAATGCTCCACATCTTTGCTGCCTGGTGAGGCTGCTGATACGGGTGCATTAATAGATCGAGGTAAAAAAATCTGCAATTTGTCTCTCTCTGGAATGAATAGCAGCTGGTAATCAAACTGTCTTAGGTGCTAACCCCATCTGTGCAGGCGCAGGGGTTTATGACCTGAGCCAGAAGCTGACAGAAGTATGGTCAACACCAGATGGTCCGTGTGGAGGGTGAAATGCTGCCCGTAAAAAGATAGAAGTGAAATCTCTGAGTGGCCCAGACACATGCAAGGGCTTTGTGCTCACCGACAGAGTAGCACTGTTCTGTGGGGGTCAGAACCCTGGAGGCAAATGCTACAAGCCTTTCTAAACCGTCCTGCTCCTGACAGAACCACTCCCAGTGTTTGTGTGGAGGGAGGCGTTGGACTGTCCGGGTCAAAGTGAGCTAGACAGGGTTGTGTGTATAGCCTCATAGTATTCTGCAGTCCAGCTCCATGGCTCGTCTTTCTTTAGCAAATTGCGGAGGGGCACTGTGGTTCAGGAGTACTGTGGCTGAAAACGAAAGTAGTAGGCTGTCATGCCCATAAATAAGGCTACCTGTGAAGTGGATGTGAGACGAAACCCCACAAAATCAACGGCTGGAATTTGTATTTCTCTGCATTCGATGCAAGCTCCATAAAAGCGCTATCCACCCTATTGAGACGGTATTATGGGTCTGGATTTCTGCTGCTTGAACTACTATATCATCCAAGAAAACTGCAACTGTAGGAATACCAGCCAAGATGGTGAACCGATATACTCCAGTGTGTGAGGTTTCTGCTGGACGGATGGAGTGGCACCTACAGGTAACCTTAGCACAGGTGTAGCTTAGTAAAGACCGTCGACCCATAGAAGTGAGTGGTCAGCTCCTCATCCTACGGTACTGGTCAGGAATAAATGCCTTATTGACAGAATGCAAGTCCACACAGACTCGTATTCCACCAAACTTTTTTGTGACAATAACCAGGTTGGAGATCTATGGGGCAGCATTGACTGGTCAATCACTCCTGTAGCCAGCATCACTTGGAGCTCCACCGTCCCTTCATCCTTCAAGGTGAGAGGAATCACGTGCAGGTGCTGAATGACCCGTGATACCTCTGGATCCATCAGAGACCTGCGGGTTAGGCAGCCGAGTCTGTCATACAGCGCTGGACATCAGGTAGTGCTGACATGCTGACTGTCCAAGCCTTGTCATATCGCAGCATGAATCCTATGCATGAGAAAAGGTCCAGTCCTAGGAGGTTGGCAACCCACTCAAGAGTACAGAAGGGAAATTATGGCAGATGTATGGAGCCATAGCAGACTGGGACATGAAGCACACCAAGCCGAGTGATCTTATGGCGCTTTTCTACTGCATGGTACGGCACGGTACGGTTCACTTTTGGGGGTTTTCCACTGGGTACAGTACCTGGTACCTGGTACTTTTTTAGTACCACCTCAGCCGAGGTTCCAAGCGATCCGTACCGTTACCAAAACGTGACACAGCTCTGCTGATCACCGATTGGCCGGAGAAAATCGTCAATACTGCATCACTTAACTTGCGACACGAGACCCATAGACCTGCTAGATTTAAATTAGCACAGCCAGCGAAGGATCGGACGCAACTTTTGTTTGAACAAACGTACCTTTTTGTATCAACCAAAAATTGTCTGTTTCGTGCTCTGTTGAGGAAGTACAGACAGCTTGATGGGCCGACGCGGAATGAAAAAGCCTTATGTATATACTTTTTGCACTTTGTATATTTACCTTTGTGTCTGTGTTTTGCTTCAATAAAAACAATCTGATCGAATACGTGTACCTCCAGACTATATTAAAAATGTATTATTGTATGAGCACGTAATAAACCTCTTGAAAAAGACAAATGATTAATGCCATGATGATACAAATCAACACATAAATTAAATAAACAAGGGATACAATGTAAACTTTGAAATATTGTTCAAAAGTTTATTGATAATTCACTTTACAGAACACGCTAGATTAATAGCTAACCATAGCCCTCCTCTCTACAGCCTGTGTCACTGCTGCTGGGGGGGGGGGGGGGGTAAGTCCAAAGCATTCTCCAAAGCCTCTCCATTGTTGTTAAAAACATCCACATGCTGAGAATAAAGAACACATTCCGTCGATATGTTACCTTGTTGTGTTTGTTTGTGGCGCGTTTATGATGATGTCACGGCAGTTAGAGGCGGCTCAACTATAACGACACGTGAATAACCCCCCCCCACTCTAAAGCGGCACTAAACTGCAGTGGAACGCAAACCGACCCGAACTGAGCCGTGCCATAACGAGCCGTGCCGAACCGAGTCGTACTATGCAGTGGAAAAGCACCATTAGAGACCACAGAGGGATGTGCAGGGCTGCTACAGTGGCAGATGGGAAAATAACTTGTGGTGTGTACTCGCATTGAGCAGAGATGTCAACGCACCTGTATCCATCAAGGTGCACAGTACACATCCTAAAAGCTGTTTAGTCCGCTGATACGTGTCTGATTTCAGCGCAGTTATTAGAGGCAGGTGTGTGTTTTGTTGATCCTGAAAGCAAATATACTCCTCCATCATCATCATCATCTTCATCAGAAAACAGGAGGGAAAGCGGATCAGATGAAATGAAAAGAAACATACCAGGATCAAGGAGCTTCACTGTGTCTGCTTCCTTCATGTCATTTAGTATTTACAAATAAACAAGAAATTACTGATTTATTTACCTTCTGTTTACAACTTAGCCATTGTTTTACTACATGCACATCTCTGCCTGTGAATCTTAGAGTAAATATCACTGGGTGTTTTGTTTTGGGACGGAAGTGGAATGAAAGCAGCTGCTACTGTAGGCGTGTGAGACCCCGGTTTACACACACACACACACACACACACACACACACACACACACACACACACACACACACACACACACAAACACACACACACACACACACACACACACACACACACACACACACAAACCCTCAGGGGGCCAATCTGAACTTCACACACTCTTTCAATGTTTGTTTGAGGATGTAAACAGGGGAATGGACACACACACACACACACACACACACACACACACACACACACACTAAAACAAAGACACAGGACACATTAAGAGCCGAGGATGGACAACAAACCTGCTGAGCATGTGTGCGTCATAATACAATGTTTCAGACATCATGCAGAATAGTACACTCTAGGATTAAAGAGTAAAGCATATGCAGTTAATTGCTGACAGTAGAGGTTTTCGCTTGAATACTGTCAAGAGATTCAGGACTCTGAACAGGGTCAGGAAGATGCTATGATGCTATGAATGTAAATGTTCTGGAAAGTGATGGTACCACGAGGCATCGATCACTAGTGGATCTCAGGCTTCTGGAGGGGATGTAGATTTGTAATAGTGAGTGGAAGTAGGCGGGGCTTCTGAGGGGATGTAGATTCGTGATAGTGAGTGGAAGTAGGCGGGGCTTCTGGAGGGGATGTAGATTCGTAATAGTGAGTGGAAGTAGGCGGGGCTTCTGGAGGGGATGTAGATTCGTAATAATGAGTGGAAGTAGGCGGGGCTCCTGGAGGGGATGTAGATTCGTAATAGTGAGTGGAAGTAGGCGGGGCTTCTGGAGGGGATGTAGATTCGTAATAGTGAGTGGAAGTAGGCGGGGCTTCTGGAGGGGATGTAGATTCGTAATAGTGAGTGGAAGTAGGCGGGGCTTCTGAGGGGATGTAGATTCGTAATAGTGAGTGGAAGTAGGCGGGGCTTCTGGAGGGGATGTAGATTTGTAATAGTGAGTGGAAGTAGGCAGGGCTTCTGGAGGGGATGTAGATTCGTAATAGTGAGTGGAAGTAGGCAGGGCTTCTGGGGGGGATGTAGATTCGTAATAGTGAGTGGAAGTAGGCGGGGCTTCTGGAGGGGATGTAGATTTGTAATAGTGAGTGGAAGTAGGCAGGGCTTCTGAGGGGATGTAGATTCGTAATAGTGAGTGGAAGTAGGCGGGGCTTCTGAGGGGATGTAGATTCGTAATAGTGAGTGGAAGTAGGCAGGGCTTCTGGAGGGGATGTAGGCGGGGCTTCTGGATTAGATGTAATAGTGAGTGGAAGTAGGCGGGGCTTCTGTAGAGGTAATAGGATGGAAGTAGGCGGGGCTTCTGAGGGGATTAGATTCGTAATAGTGAGTGGAGGGCTTCTGGAGGGGATAGATTCGTAATAGTGAGTGGAAGTAGGCGGGGCTTCTGAGGGGATGTAGATTGGTAATAGTGAGTGGAAGTAGGCGGGGCTTCTGAGGGGATGTAGATTGGTAATAGTGAGTGGAAGTAGGCGGGGCTTCTAGAGGGGATGCAGATTGGTAATAGTGAGTGGAAGTAGGCGGGGCTTCTGAGGGGATGTAGATTCGTAATAGTGAGTGGAAGTAGAAAGAGCTGAGTCCGTGGTTGTTCTATATGCAAACATCAATGTCTTGAACCTGAAACGAGCCGCAGCTGGCTCCCAGTGCAGGAGATAAAGAGAGGAGTGACTCGGTGAAGTCCAGTCGTGCCGCTGTGTTCTGAATCATCTGTAGAGGTTTGATTGTGTTTGATGGAAGTCCAGCCAGGAGAGCATTGCAGTAGTCCACTCTAGAAATGATCAGAGCCTGGACAAGAAGTTAGTTTAGTTTAGTTGATTTATGCACATTTAATACTGACTGTGTCGATCAAAGTGCTTTACAAAAGTAAAAGAATACATACATAAAACAACTAACCATATAAAACAAATCACAAATTATGACAAAGATAACATCACACATTATCAAATATTTGACAGCATTTACTCCAGACCATAAGCCGTTTAAAAAAAAGAGCCTTAAGTAAAGACTTAAACACCTGAAAAGAGGAGGCTGGTCTTATATACAGGTACAATAGTACATTTTTCCACAGCTTAGTCCAAGTTAGGAAGGGTCTGAGCTCTCAGATGCTGTGCAATGCAAACCTGCAAGATTGAGCGTTTTGTGCCGTTTTTCCCAGTTATATGGGATCAGTGTTGATAGGTTTAGCTGGATGCTGAAACCGAACTGTAGACCCAGACTGGCAGAACCGATCAATCGCACCACAATCACAGAATTAATAACACCTGCAGTGGAAACTATTAAAGACTTAAACATTCTCAGATGTAACGACTGGACCGTCAAATACTGAATATTCACCCGCATCAGTTTTGCAACAGTCTTGTGTTTTGAGGCAGTGTGTGTCATGTAAACACCATAGTCTGCTGAAAGGCCTCATGGGTAAATAAAAGCTTCTCATCTGGGCTCAATGTAAACGATCTGTAGGTTACTGTAGGGTTACTTCACTGCAGGTTACTCATATCAAATAAGAAGAGTAAGATTAACCCCATTCGTTTACAGTAGTCCAGAATTAGGCTTATTGTGTGATTAACGAATTAAACCGAAGCGTCTGGGACATGACTGGACATGATGGCATTGGAAGTGTTTGGAAAAAAATCATAATTGTAAACTGAGAATACAAAAAAATCTTCAATGGACTGGAAAGAGGTGGACAATACACTCAATCTGACTGTATATTTTATTTCTCTTAACTGCAATCTCCAAAGTGTGACTATACGTCTAAAAAAATGACTTAATCACAATGTGAGTATATCATAATTTCAACCTTTTCATGCATTTTTTTCTTTATATATTGCAATGTGACTATATTTACAAAGCGACTATATATATCATAATTGCAGCTTGTTCTCATAATTGCTACTTTATATCACACAATGCAGATTTATATCTTGCAACTGTAACTTCACAGAGTGACTCACGATGTTACTTCTTGTTTTTTATTTTATCTCACATTACTTTGAATGTTTTAGGCCATCGTTTCAGACCCTCATTAACGCTCATTGTTCATTCGGACTCCATCTGACCAGAACAAAGCTCTCCGCTCGTGATCTGAATCAGAGAATGGGATGAAAGTCGTCTGTTCGTTGTCTTCTGAAGAGGTGTGCTTCTAAAGCCGTCTTAGCCAAATGAGAATCTGCTTGTGAAATGTAACAGTAAGAAGTCACATCTGGGAGTACAAACTCACAGATCACTTTGAGGAGGAAATTAAAGGGAGTTGTTTGTTCCGTTGCGTTTGGAGATTAAGATGAAAGAGTCTGAGGATGAGTTTAGATGCTTGTGTTGATATAAGACTCTGGACTGCATACGTGTGTGGAAATTATCCAGAAGACCAGAAGCGCTTCAACAATAAACATGTGCAAACCACACTGTAAACAACTGTGGAAATACAGTAAAAACCTGTTACATGATTAACGGTAATAATTTACAGGGAAAACAGGGACTTTCGCAGAATTTCATTTGCATTTCAAATATTGTTTGAATTTTATATTTTGTTCTTATCAGTTGTTTATCAGGGTTGTGTGTCACATCTAATGTTGTTAAATTAATGTTTATTGCATATTTCAGTTTATTGAGTGTTACCATGACGGTGATTAGTGTTTGTGTGAATGTGCATCTTTAATATACTGTATGTTATTATTTAAAAGCTGTTTGTGATTGGCTTTGGTTCATCATGTGACTTTCTCATCACTGCCTGCTATTGGTGGCAAAAGCACACGTTATATGTACAGAACCTCCTCTTCGTGAACACAATGATGAAGTGAGCGTGACCTACACTCTCAGATGTGAAGGATGTTTTCTCATTTGAGACTCAATCAGAGCAAAGCTACAGATGTAGCCACAGCCTTATCTCTCTGCAGCCCAAGACCTACGAATACGTGTACCTCCAGACTATATTAAAAATGTATTATTGTATGAGCACGTAATGAACCTCTTGAAAAAGACAAATGATTAATGCCATGATGATACAAATCAACACATAAATTAAATAAACAAGGGATACATTGTAAACTTTGAAATATTGTTCAAAAGTTTATTGATAATTCACTTTACAGAACACGCTAGATTAATAGCTAACCATTGAAGTAACGCAGCACACCTGCCCTCCTCTCTACAGCCTGTGTCACTGCTGCTGGGGGGGGGGGGGGGTTAAATCCCAAGCATTCTCATAGGCCTCTCCATTGCTGTTAAAAACATCCACATGCTGAGAACAAAGAACACATTCCGTCGATATGTTCCCTTGTTGTGTTTGTTTGTGGCGCGTTTATGATGATGTCACGGCAGTTAGAGGCGGCTCAACTATAACGACACGTGAATAATCCCCCCCACTCTAAAGCGGCACTAAACTGCAGTGGAAACGCAAACCGACCCGAACTGAGCCGTGCCATAACGAGCCGTGCCGAACCGAGTCGTACTATGCAGTGGAAAAGCACCATTAGAGACCACAGAGGGATGTGCAGGGCTGCTACAGTGGCAGATGGGAAAATAACTTGTGGTGTGTACTCGCATTGAGCAGAGATGTCAACGCACCTGTATCCATCAAGGTGCACAGTACACATCCTAAAAGCTGTTTAGTCCGCTGATACGTGTCTGATTTCAGCGCAGTTATTAGAGGCAGGTGTGTGTTTTGTTGATCCTGAAAGCAAATATACTCCTCCATCATCATCATCATCTTCATCAGAAAACAGGAGGGAAAGCGGATCAGATGAAATGAAAAGAAACATACCAGGATCAAGGAGCTTCACTGTGTCTGCTTCCTTCATGTCATTTAGTATTTACAAATAAACAAGAAATTACTGATTTATTTACCTTCTGTTTACAACTTAGCCATTGTTTAACTACATGCACATCTCTGCCTGTGAAACTTAGAGTAAATATCACTGGGTGTTTTGTTTTGGGACGGATGTGGAATGAAAGCAGCTGCTACTGTAGGCGTGTGAGACCCCGGTTTACACACACACACACACACACACACGTGCAGAGCGTATTAAATCCCATTTAAAACACTTTCATCAATTAAATCAAATTAGACTTGAAATGAATCATAGTGAAGAGTATAATAATAATAATTTGTTACATTTATGAAGCGCTTTTTTGGGTACTCAAATAACAGGCCTATGATTTATGCACTAAATCTGCATATTTGTAAATACTCAAACTCATTACAGGTTCGTTTCCCATAAAGTTAAACATTTCTCATCTTATCGATGCTCTAAACGCTTTCCCACAATCCACCACGCTAGATGTGGCCATTAACCAATCAGAATCCAGTATTCCTGACAGACGTGTAATGAAACACACAGAAGACAGCTTGTGCAGATTAGCTCCTCTGATAATGATGTGATTGGAGCAGGCTTCGAGGGCCCCCGAGGGCCCCAGGGATGCTCCGGCACCTGCACTGGCAAGGGCTGATGGGAAACTGTCTGAGGACACACACAGAGCTCTTTCATGAGTAATAGACTGATGTCAGATAAATGCTCCAGCTGAGGTTTGCCCACAGCCATGTTCGGAAATATTAAATATGACCACAGAATGATGTGAGGTGCTTTCCTACATCTCTCAATGGAATAACACAGGCTTCTGGAAACCATTGCATCAAGCAGTGTTTAATGTTGCTAAAGAAAGCTTGATTTGTTGCTAAGAGGTAGTTACGTCATTCTGTAATCACAACGCAAAGTTGTCAACATTAAATCTCAGAAAAATATTTTAAATATGATCATTTAGATTTTTGTTTGTAAAACAAATATGCATATTAAAATATGACATTGAATTATTGAAAAATGTTGATAGATTTTTTTAATAGCAAATAAACACATTCTTAAATGTTATGCTTTAGTAGTTACTAAGAAAAGGGCACAATCTATTTTTGTTAACATGAAAGATTTTCCGTATTTATTTTTTACCTGCATTTTATATTACGCATTATTTTCGGTCTACAATGTCCTGGAAATGTCCTAGTATCTTCTCTATTTTTCTTACAGTGCACTAATTAATCAACAATCGCAGGTACAAGATAATTAACAATTATTCAATTAGTATTATTAAATGTAACAATTGCAAATAGCAGCATGATGCGTGGTGTCTTTGGTTCCATGTTTGTGTGATTTGGATGGAAAACGTGAGCCTTTTTATTGTCCGAGTCATTATGTTTCTAAAAGCTGCCTGATAAATTATAAAAATGGCTAAATTTGTTGCCAGGTGCTTTTGGAAGAAAACACTGCATGTTGGTGGTGCAGTAAATGATGGCGCCCTCGTGTGGACGCGCGATGTAATTTAACATTAACCAATGACTGTTAAACCTTACTTTTAATGTAAGAGCTGTCAGTCGCTCAATTATTTATCTGTGCACGCAAAACAAAACAAGTGCGTTATGATGCATTAAGCTGTAAACTGGAATTGTTTTGCATTATTTTATTGCTGTAATCATAAACACCAGTTTCATGGGCTTAGTGCACTTCATTTGGGGATGGATGGGGGGGGGGGGGGGTAAATGAATGCGAAAGCATTGCAATATAATTTTTTCTTAACACAAATAATAAAAACACATGCATGAGAAAGCAAACCTGATCTTGTGAGATTCAGTCTTCACATATAAAGTGCATCAATAAGAGAAACAAAACCCCAAACAGCTGTGGATTCCCTTTTATTCTTAAAATTTTATGTACAAGTGCAACTGATTCTCTTTTTAATTCATGTACATTCAATATAGAAAGTGTATGTATGGCATATTACACTTAACTTCACAATTGCACTAGTCTTTGACACACATGTAATCAGTTTGAGTTGTTCTTGATTTATTCAGGTATAAATATTCGAGTGCTTTCTGGGGAAGGAAGGTTTACAGACAAACCAGGACAGATCTCCAGCTCGTCTGTTACTCCAGCGCTTCAGAATAGAAGAAAGAATACATGTGTTATTAAACAGAAGGCGTGTGGAGACGGGGACAGGTGCGAGTCGAGGCCGCCGTTCAGCAGCTCACCGAAACAAATGCATCACGCAGAAAAAACTCAATACAAAAGTAAACTATTATTCTCCATGGAAAGAAATGATTTACGAGACGTGAGTGGATGTTAAATGAAAGAGGAGGCAGGAATCATGAAGTGCTGTGAGGGACTCTGTCTGTCTGTCTCTCTCTCTCGATCAGGGGTCAAGGGTCAGGGCGCTCCGGAGCCGGTCCGTCTGTGTCCGGGTTTGTCTGGTGTTGTATTAGTCTGGTTCAGCCCAGGTCTCCGATGTCGTTGTCTACGGGCGGCGGGACGCTTGGCATGACTGGAGAGCCGCTACCCGCTGTCAGATAACCTGCCACTCCTGGACCTGAACACACACACACACACACACACACAATTATCATCAGCATCATCATCACACACACACACACACACACACACACACACACACACACACACACACACACACACACACACACACACACGCACACAGACACACGCACACACACACACACACACACTCACATCATCAACATCAGCATCACACACACACACACACACACACACACACCATCAGCATCATCATCACACACACACACAGCATCATCACACACACACACACACACACACATCATCAGCATCACACACACACACACATCAGCATCATCAGCATCACACACACACACACACACACACACACACACACACACACACACACACACACACACACACACACAGCATCAGCATCATCACACACACACACACAGCATCATCAGCATCATCATCATCACACACACACACACACACACCATCAGCATCACACACCATCATCATCATCACACACACACACACACACACATCACATCACATCATCACACACACACACACACACACACCATCAGCATCATCCCACACACACACCATCATCACACACACACACACACAAACCATCATCAGCATCACACACACACACACACACACACACACACACACACACACACCATCAGCATCATCATCACACACACACACACACACACAGCATCATCATCATCACACACACACACACACACACACACACACACCATCAGCATCAGCCACACACCATCATCAGCATCATCATCATCACACACACACACCATCAGCAGCATCCACACACACACATACACATCATCAGCATCACACACACACACATCAGCATCATCACACACACACACACACACACACACACACACACACACACACATCACACATCACACACACCATCATCATCACACACACACACACACACACACATCATCAGCATCATCATTAGCATCTCTCACACACACACACACACACACACACACACACACACACACACATCACGCATGCAAGCATAATATACTAGTAATAATAAATAACTATAAATAATATAATAAAAAAACAGCACTGTAAAATGACACTAATAATGTTTACGGTGTTCAAACATTAAGTTTTTATTTTGAGAGAAACCAGCAGGAGCCCTCGTTAAAGCATCTCGTTTGTTGATCAGAACTTTCATTATTAATTTGTGAAGATGTATTTTTATTCTCAAACTCATCACAGATACAGATGGAGCTCATGTGAATCAGCAGTAAATGAACACGCTCTGAAACAGCGCAGATACTCAGTTTTATCTCGATGCAGTGTTTTGTAAGTAATGACGTGTGTGGGGATGAAATGCTGTTGACTGATTTGTGGCTGGGACTGGACACTCGTTACAGTAAACCGCATCAGCGCTGCAGTGAAGAGTGGAAACAGATGAAATGAGTGTGAACTGAAGCAGAAAGAGAAGAAGACATCAGAGGAGAGTCTACCTGCTTTATAGTAATAAAGAGAAGGCTGGAAAAAACCAGGTGAGCTACTAAAGCCCACTGCGCAACGGACTGCTGCCCGCCAGGAGAGACGGAGCGGACACACCTGAGGAGACAGAGAGAGAGAGAGACACAGTACAGGAGAGAGAGAGAGAGAGACACAGTACAGGAGAGAGAGAGAGACACAGAGAGAGAGAGTGAGAGACACAGAGAGACAGAGACAGTACAGGAGAGAGAGAGAGAGAGACAGTACAGGAGAGAGAGAGAGAGAGAGAGAGAGAGAGAGTACAGAGAGAGAGAGAGAGAGAGAGAGAGAGAGAGAGAGAGACAGAGAGAGAGAGTGAGAGACACAGAGAGACAGAGACAGTACAGGAGAGAGAGAGAGAGAGAGAGAGAGAGAGAGAGAGAGAGAGAGAGAGAGAGAGAGAGAGAGAGAGAGAGAGAGAGAGAGAGAGAGACAGAGAGAGAGAGAGAGAGACACAGAGAGACAGAGACAGTACAGGAGAGAGAGAGAGTGCAGAGAGGGGAAGCAAGCAGACATCAGAACCAGCAGATGCAGAAACTGCAGCAGAAAGACCAGACAGCTCATATCAGACCGGCTACTGTCAGCACGGGTCAGTACAGGTCAGTAGAGGTCAGCACGGGTCATTACAGGTCAGCACAGGATAGCACGGGTCAGTAGAGGTCAGTACGGGTCATTACAGGTCAGCACGGTCAGTACAGGTCAATAGAGGTTAGTAGAGGTCAGGACGGGTCAATAGAGGTCAGGACGGGTCAGGACAGGTCAACACGGGTCAGTGGAGGTCAGGACGGGTCAGTACAGGTCAATGGAGGTCAGGACTGGTCAATAGAGGTCAGAACAGGCAAGTACGGGTCAGGACAGATAAGTAGAGGTCAGTACGGGTCATTACAGGTCAGCACGGTCAGTACAGGTCAATAGAGGTTAGTAGAGGTCAGGACGGGTCAATAGAGGTCAGGACGGGTCAGGACAGGTCAGCACGGGTCACAGGAGGTCAGAGGTCAGAACAGGCAAGTACGGGTCGGGACAGATAAGTAGAGGTCAGCACGGGTCAGTAGAGGCTAGCACAGGTCAGTAGGGGGTCAGTAGAGGACAGTATGGGTCAGTACAGGTCAGCATGGGTCAGTGCAGGTCAGTGGAGGTCAGGACAGGTGATTAGAGGTCAGGACGGGCCAGTACAGGTCAGTAGAGGTCAGTACGGGTCAGTAGAGTTCAGCACGGTCAGTACAGGTCAGGACGGGTCAGGACAGGTCAGCACGGGTCAGTAGATATCAGGATGGGTCAGTGTTATGTGGGAGTGATCTAACTTCTGTTTTGTTGCAGTTACTCAGTATCTCACCTGCAATCAACAGGCTAATATCACCTGAAAAGCACCATTTAAATCTCCAGGGCACATGCTCTCACTCTCTCTCTGATCCTGAAGCCAGCTTGGCAGTGGCTGGGCTTGTTTTTGTCATAGCCCTTTTTCTTTTCTGTTTTTGTTATTTATTAAATCTTATTTTATTTGGTAAACTTGTTTTGTGTCCTTGATGTTGCTTCTCCAGAGCCAGGATCGTAACAGTTAGGACAGGTCAGGACGGTTCAATTGAGGTCAGTAGAGATCAGGATGAGTCAATAAAGGTCAGCACGGGTCAGTAGAGGTCAGGACGGGTCAGAACAGGTCAGTAGAGACCAGGACAGGTCAGGATGGGTCAGGACAGGTCACGGTTCAATAGAGGTCAGTATGGGTCAGTAGAGGCCAGGGTCAGTAGAGGTCAGGACAGGACAGGTCAGCATGGGCCAGTACAAGTCAGTCCGGGTCAATAGAGGTCAGTACGGGTCAGGATAGGTCAGGATGGGTCAGTAGAGGTCAGGACTGGTCAATAGAGGTCAGGACTGGTCAGGATAGGTCAGGACGGGTCAGTAGAGGTCAGGACGGGTCAATAGATGTCAGGACAGGTCAGTACGGGTCAGTATAGGTCAGGATGGGTCAATAGAGGTCAGGACGGGTCAATAGAGGTCAGTACGGGTCATGATGGGTCAGTAGAGGTCAGGACTGGTCAATAGAGGTCAGGACTGGTCAATAGAGGTCAGGATAGGTCAGGACTGGTCAATAGAGTCAGTCAGTACGGGTCAGTATAGGTCAGGATGGGTCAATAGAGGTCAGGACGGGTCAATAGAGGTCAGGACGGGTCAGGATAGGTCAGGACGGGTCAGTAGAGGTCAGGACTGGTCAATAGATGTCAGGACAGGTCAGTACGGGTCAGTATAGATCAGGATTGGTCAATAGAGGTCAGGACGGGTCAATAGAGGTCAGGACAGGTCAATAGAGGTCAGGACGGGTCAGTACAGTCAGTAGAGGTCAGTACAGGTGAGGATGGGTCAGTACAGGTGAGCACGGGTCAGTACAGGTTGGGACGGGTCAGCACAGGTGAGTAGAGGACAGGACGTGTCAGTACATGTCAGTACAGGTAAGCACGGGTCAGTATAGGTCAGCACGGGTTCACTCATCCCTCATACGAGGTGCTGTGCTGGACTCACCCATCAGGTAGCCTGCGGTCTGGGAGTCGGAGATGAAGAGGTCGTGTTTCTGGTCTTTGAAGGCACTCCACACAGTGGAACGAGAGAGGATCTCATTCACCTGAAACAAACACACACACACGTCATTCACATCACTGGTTCCAGTTCCAGAGGGTTCTACTGCGCTGCTGGACGAGGATGATACCTGTTCTCCAAACTGCAGGCTGCGGGTCATGGATTTGAGCGCTTTAACGATCTGAGCTTTGGTTGCTGACGGGTTTTCCAGAGTCTCCAACCCGACTCCCTCCAACAGCTTCAGTAGGTACGGCACCAGATCCACCTGAAGAGCCTAACACCAGAGAACATTGGCAAACACAAAGAATGGCTGGGCTGTTATTGTAAAATATGATGTTTATATATCACTCTTCAAAATATTTGTTTTCTTTTTTAAATAAATTGATTACTTTTATTCAGAAGTTTCATCAAACCGTCAGTGAAGACTGTTATATTATTTCAAATAAATGCCATTCGTTTACAATTATATTCAAAGAATTCTAAAAAATAAAATGTATCAGAAAAATTTATGCTTCTCCAGAGCCAGAATCATGTGACACTGAAGACTGCTGAAAATTACATTTGAACAGATAGGACGGTTCATGCATAAATTATTGTAATAATATTTCATAATAGTAGTGTATTTTTAAACAAACAAATGCAGCAGAAGAAACCTCTTTCAGAATGAGTCATTAAAAATAAACCCTAACCAACGCAAAACGGGTTTTCAATAAATGAATTGAAAAACCAAAAAGAGGGCTCTAGTGTGTGACCTGTGCGACCAGCTCGGTCTGCTCTCGCTGGAACATGCGGTTCAGGGCCTCGCAGGCCAGTCCTGCCATATCAGCCCTGAGCTTCATCCCGGTCATCAGCGGGCCGATGGTGTCCAGCGCAGCCATGGAGCGCACACACAGCTGCACACACACAAACACAGCATCACCACACAGGGTCAGTAGAGGCCAGCACGGGTCACAGTAGAGGTCAGGACAGGTCAGCATGGGCCAGTACAAGTCAGTCCGGGTCAATAGAGGTCAGTCACGGGTCAGGCATAGGTCAGGACGGGTCAATAGAGGTCAGGACTGGTCAATAGAGGTCAGGACGGGTCAGGATAGGTCAGGACGGGTCAGTAGAGGTCAGGACTGGTCAATAGATGTCAGGACAGGTCAGTACGGGTCAGTATAGGTCAGGATGGGTCAATAGAGGTCAGGACGGGTCAATAGAGGTCAGTACGGGTCAGGATAGGTCAGGATGGGTCAGTAGAGGTCAGGACTGGTCAATAGAGGTCAGGACTGGTCAATAGAGGTCAGGACGGGTCAGTAGAGGTCAGGACTGGTCAATAGATGTCAGGATAGGTCAGTACGGGTCAGTATAGGTCAGGATGGGTCAATAGATGTCAGGACGGGTCAATAGAGGTCAGGACGGGTCAATAGAGGTCAGGACGGGTCAATAGAGGTCAGGACGGGTCAGTACAGTAAGTAGAGGTCAGTACAGGTGAGGATGGGTCAGTACAGGTGAGCACGGGTCAGTACAGGTTGGGACGGGTCAGCACAGGTGAGTAGAGGACAGGACGTGTCAGTACAGGTAAGCACGGGTCAGTATAGATCAGGACGGGTCACCACGGGTTCACTCATCCCTCATACGAGGTGCTGTGCTGGACTCACCCATCAGGTAGCCTGCGGTCTGGGAGTCGGAGATGAAGAGGTCGTGTTTCTGGTCTTTGAAGGCACTCCACACAGTGGAACGAGAGAGGATCTCATTCACCTGAAACAAACACACACACACGTCATTCACATCACTGGTTCCAGTTCCAGAGGGTTCTACTGCGCTGCTGGACGAGGATGATACCTGTTCTCCAAACTGCAGGCTGCGGGTCATGGATTTGAGCGCTTTAACGATCTGAGCTTTGGTTGCTGACGGGTTTTCCAGAGTCTCCAACCCGACTCCCTCCAACAGCTTCAGTAGGTACGGCACCAGATCCACCTGAAGAGCCTAACACCAGAGAACATTCAAACACAAAGAATTATAATAATAATACAATTACTCAATACATGTGTTATTGTAAAATATGATGTTTATATATCACTGTTCAAAATATTTGTTTTCTTTTTTAAATAAATTGATACTTTTATTCAGAAGTTTCATCAAACCGTCAGTGAAGACTGTTATATTATTTCAAATAAATGCCATTCGTTTACAATTATATTCAAAGAATTCTAAAAAATAAAATGTATCAGAAAAATTTATTTCTGAAGAATCATGTGACACTGAAGACTGCTGAAAATTACATTTGAACAGATATTCATGTATAAATTATTGTAATAATATTTCATAATAGTACTGTATTTTTAAACAAACAAATGCAGCAGAAGAAACCTCTTTCAGAAACATTAAAAATAAACCCTAACCAACACGAAACTTTTCAATAAATGAATTGAAAAACCAAAAAGAGTGCTCTAGTGTGTGACCTGTGCGACCAGCTCGGTCTGCTCTCGCTGGAACATGCGGTTCAGAGCCTCGCAGGCCAGTCCTGCCATATCAGCCCTGAGCTTCATCCCGGTCATCAGCGGGCCGATGGTGTCCAGCGCAGGAGCGCACACACATGCACACAGTCACCAAGCACACAGTCATGCATCACCACAGCATCCCCACACCGTCACAGTAGCACGCACAGCTGCAGACACACACACACACACACACACACACACACAGCATCCCCACACCGTCACAGCAGCACGCACAGCTGCAGACACAGACACACACACAGCATCACCACACAGTCACCACAGCACACACACACACACACACAGCATCCCCACACCGTCACAGCAGCACGCACAGCTGCAGACACATACACACACACACACACAGCATCACCACACAGTCACCGCAGCACACACAGCTGCAGACACACACACACACAGCATCACCACACCGTCACAGCAGCACACACAGCTGCAGACACAGACACACACACACACACACACACACACACACACACACACACAGCATCACCACACAGTCACCGCAGCACACGCAGAGCAGGCCGTGTTCACGCTGTACCTCGTTGTCTGACAGCACGTGGAGGAGGCGGATGGCGCTCTTGGGCACGGCGTTGTTCTTGTGGTGGAGCGCGGTTAGGACACGGGGCAGATGACCGAGAGGAGGAACCTGATCGGCTAGCTGCGTCTGAGAGCTGAAGAGACACACGGCAGCGGTGGTCACCGTCTCTAGCGCCTCACCCTGATGATAGAACAACACCTCATACATTACTTCTGCCACACCTTTCATCACATACAAGACCCCGGAGCACAAAACCAGTCCATTTTATGACATTGAGATGTATGCATCATCTGAAAGATGAATAAATAATATTTCCATTGATGCATGGACAATATTTGGGTGCAAAGAAATCTAAATATTGAGAAAATCATCTTTAAAGTTGTTCACATTAAGTTCACAGCAATGCATATTACTAAGTTTTGATATATTTACGGTAGGAAATATCTTCATGGAACATGATCTTAATATCATAATGAATTTTATCATAAACAAACTATTATTTTGACCCATACAATGTATTTCTACAAATATACCTGCGCTGCAGGAACACGTGTGTATTGTGTATATATAAATACGCACACATACAGTATATATTTTGAAAATATTTACATGCATATATTTATATTCGCATAATTCATATTATATAAACATATTTAATATGTAAACTTTTTCTTAAATATATTCATGTATAGGTGAGTATGTGTATATAATTATTTATATATAAATGCAATGTAAACAAACACTTATTTTGGATGTGATTAATCATAATCAATCGTTTGACAGCACTAGATTCGTTAGGGGGGGGTGATATGTTGTTTTAACTATGTCCGTATTGATGTTAATGAGTATATTGCATAAATACAAACAAAATACTCCCATAGAGTGCACGCTTACATTATGTGATCTAGACTAGTGCGCATTTAGAGTTCAATGCAATATTATAGTCTATTAATATGCATTTAGAATAATCATAATATTCAAGAAGACGTATATATTTAAATTATTTCATATAGTTAATATTACACAAAGATTGCCGTTTTTTTCATCCAAAAATTTGCATGATTACAAATGTGATATTGATTTTATACAAATATGTGACCCTGGAGCACAAAACCAGTCATAAGGGTACATTTTTTGCTGAATAAATAATATTTCCATTGATGTATGGTTTGAACAATATTTGAAAATCTGGAATCTGAGGATGCAAAAAAATCTGAATATTGAGAAAATCATCTTTAAAGTTGTTCATATTAAGTTCACAGCAATGCATATTACTAAGTTTTAATATATTTATGTAAGTAAATATCTTTATGGAACATGATCTTAATATCATAATGATTTTTGTCATAAATGAAAATGTATAATTTTGAGTCATACTATGTATTAATGATGAATGAATCGATGGAGTAAATGATTCGGTTCGATTGCAATGACTCAGTTATTATCAGTGACTTGCTGCCACCTGCTGGAAATTTTAATTTCCCATATCAAATATCAGTATTCAACATTTTATGTTTAAAATATCAAAACATTATGCATTTTTAACTGCAGGTTAAATCACTAATGTCCTTCATTAAACACCTCAGACGCAGCTTCTGTGTTTGACTGATTAAATGTAAGAATTTGACTCAAAAGAGACAAGATACCACTCAGCAAAATATGGTCTAATTATCGTTAGCGGTACGATCCCAGAAAACATGTAGGCACATCGCTACAGACCGTCAGCGTCAGACTCACGTTGGGGTTGTTCTTCTCCAGCAGAGCGGTCAGCGTGTCCATCAGCGACACCAGGAACTCTCTGGGCTTTCGTAAAACCCAGCCGGGCTGAGAGATGAAGATCCGCAGAAACACCCCCCCGACCTCCAGCTCGCCCTGACCGGCTCCGTACGCCACCGAGAAGTCCTCCGGCAGCTGCAGACACACACTCACTCATCACTGATGCATCAAAACTGACAGCAAAGACATTTATAATGTTAGGCTGCAACAACTAATCGATAAAACCTAGACTAGTCTGCACGCACAACTTCAGCCGCTCGCTCTAATTACAGCCCTGAGCAATGCATTTCTACAGACAGAATGCATATAAAAATAGAGGAGAAAAATAGTGCGCGTGTTTCATAAGAGTAGGACGTGAATAACAGTAAAGACAGATGTTTCGTTCTTCGCTTGGGGGCGGCTGTAGATTAATGCCTTCAATGCAATGCTCTTTTATTAAACTGATACATTATTACACGTTATGTGGGGTCATGATTTGATAAAAAAAGGTTTATTGTATATTATGGCATTTAATTTAAATTCTCAGATTAGCAGTTTGAAACATATAATTATATATTAACTCTTTGCTTTTGTGGCTTTGGAAAACGTGCATCTGATGTTTCTCTACGTGGCTTTTGGCATAACTCCGGGTCGTCGACACCAAGCTTCGTTGCGATTTCTTTCTAGGAATGAAATGCTTTCTCTGAATCTTTAAAGTCTCGTACAGGTGCGGATATATCTGCGGCGGCTCACTCAGTGTGTTTATGTTGCTAGTGACTCGGAGATGTTGTTCTCACGCCTGATCTTTGTTGAATGAGAAAAAAAATAGTAATTGTGTGTCAAAGAAGGCGGAGCTTCAGGACACACCCACCGATTGCGTAATCGCCACGGACCAATGGGAGCTCAAAGGTGCTTAGGAGCCAAAACGAACTGCTTTGGTGAGCAGTGTCGAACTCATAACGAGCTTCGTTTCAGCCTGATTTAGGTCAAAATGCAGAATATCAGTTCGATTTCATTTGAAGTATACCTGAACGTGTGCAGAACATTCCTCACCTGCTAGTGAACACTGAGCGTGTCTTTATTGATCTTATATTTTTAGTGTAGAGATTTAAACTATATTCACTATTACACTGCTTAACAAATAATGTGTGGATTGTGCCAATGCTGCTCTAAACTAACAGTATTGGTGATTACCAAAGTCATTTTTTAGCTTTCTGTTTTGGTTAGTCCTCCATTTTTTGTGTAAGCTCTTCAGTAACAGTAGAAGGCTGTTTCTAATGTGATAGTATAATTATTGCTGCTATCTATGAAAGAAAGGCAGAACAAATAGTCAAGAGCTTTATAGTGTTTCTTTTTTCAGATATCCAATTACAGTCAAAAAGTGCATAAACAATACCTGTTATGAAAGAAATAGGAGGACATTTGTGTTATGTGTGTGTGAGAGAGAGTGTATGTGTGTGTGAGAGAGAGTGTGTGTGAGAGAGAGTGTGTGTCTGTGTGTGCAAGTGAGTGAATGTGTGTGTGTGTGAGAGTGAATGTGTGTGTGTGTGAGAGTGTGTGTGAGAGTGAGAGAGTGAGTGAGTGAGTGAGTGAGTGAGTGTGTGTGTGTGTGTGTGTGTGTGTGTGTGTGTGTGTGTGTGTGAGAGTGTGTGTGAGAGTGTGGAGAGAGAGGAGTGAGTGAGTGAGTGAGTGAGTGAGTGAGTGAGTGAGTGAGTGAGTGAGTGAGTGAGTGAGTGAGTGAGTGTGTGTGTGTGTGTGTGTGTGTGTGTGTGTGTGTGTGTGTGTGTGTGTGTGTGTGTGTGTGTGTGTGTGTGTGTGTAAAATATTAGTGTTTTCTCTTTATTATGATAAATTAAGTACTGTACGTATAGCATTCAGTTGGCATGTGTTTGAAGGACTTTGGGCAGAATGTGGAATCGTGTTTTTTGTCAATAATAAAAAAAGAAAATTAGGCTTATTTTTTAATCCGATTAATCTGAAAAATAATCGGCTGACTAATTATCAAAGTTGCAGCCCAAGTTCTATTGAACTTTCTATTCATCTGTGAATCCTGACAAATAAAATGTATCACGGTTTCCACAAAAATATTAATGTTTTCAACATTGATAATAATCAGAAATGTTTCTTGAGCAGTATATTATTATGATTTCTGAAGATCATGTGACACTGAAGACTGGAGTAATGATGCTGAAAATACAGCTTTGATCACATTAATAAATTACAGTTTAACACATATTCACATAGAAAACAGCTGATTTACATTATAATAATATTTCAAATTTGTGATCAAATAAACACAGCCTTCTTTCAGAAGCATTTCTCACACCGTTGAGCGGTTTATAACTGTGAGTGTAAAGTGAAGCTACCTTCCAGCTGACGTCGGGATTGTCCTTCTGCTGCTTGAAGTGCCTGTGTGAACAGAAGCAGACAGAATGAGCAGAGAGCGGCGATCAGGGAATGAATGACTGATCTGAGGTCAGCGCTCTCACTCCAGCATCATCTCTCTGACGCCGGTGGACACCGTCTCTCTCGAGCTGTCGTTCCAGATCAGCTCGGGGTTCTCGTGCGTTCCCTCGAATATGTGCACCGCCGCCTCGGGGTTATCACGCATGGCGTCCATGAAGACGGCCGGCAAGAAGCGCACCAGCGTCAGACGCACCTGCGAGAGACAGACACACAGGTGATCGAGTGATACACACAACTCAGACCATCAGATGCACTAGAAACTGCAGCACTCTTACCTTGGGTCCCACCAGCTTGTCCGAGGTCATCTTGGAGAAGAGCTCGGCCGTCTGCGAGCGCACCTGAGGATGGGTGGAGTTACAGAACAGATCCAGCAGGTAGATCAGAGCACCTGAGACACAGGACAGAGGATTGTCATGAGACTGATTATCTGCTCTGAGATCAGCTCCTGAAGACACGCATCACACACCTCTGTTCATGGCCTCGGTGATGATCTTGGTGTTCGAGGTCAGAGCGTACAGCGTCTCCAGCACCAGCTGCCGGCCTGCAAAACTCCTCATTATCAATGATGCTGACATACACATACAAAAACTAATTTTATACATAGAAATAATCATATTTATACCTAACTGAACTAATAAAGTCGAGCCAATGTATTTATAAAAACACAGAGTGGACCAAAGTGCTGTACAGTTACATGAAACACAATAACATACAAAGAGAGAGATCATAAAATACAGCAATAATAACTATTATAAATCTGATCCGAACTAACAGTCGTCACAAAGCAAACATGTCTTAAGACGGGTTTTAAACAGGCATATTAAATTAAAATAGAAATAACGACACATAAAATCAGTGAGGTTTGCTTAAAATAATATAGAGATTATTATTAATGTTATTAATAATAAAGAATATGTTTGTATAAAAATACATATATTGAAATATAAAAATACTGCATTCCTTCAGGTGTGTGTGTGTGTGTGTGTGTGTGTGTGTGTGTGAGAAAGAGAGAATGTGTGTGTGTGTGAGAAAGAGAGAATGTGTGTGTGTGTGAATCTCAGAGATTCAGAGAGAATCTCTGCTGAATGTATATGATTATTAAAGGTGCAGGAGTCTTACTGGATGGTAAGGAGTGCAGCAGCACCAGCAGATTGGGCAGAACCAGAGACTCTGCGATGTTGATGACGCAGTCCTGGTTTGATGTGACCGTATTCACCACCTGCAGCGAAACACACAGTGTTAACAGAGGCGATGGAGTCAGAGGAGGGTGAAGCAGCACAGGTTTGTAACGCACCTCTAACGCCAGCTGCTGGACTCTGCCGGCGCCGTGGACCCTCAGCAGAGAGAAGAGCAGCTTGAAGTGACCGATGCACTCCGTCTCAGAGCCTGCGACACACACACACATCACAGACCAGCCTCTACACACACACACACACACACAGACCAGCCTCTACACACACACACACATCACAGACCAGCCTCTACACACACACACACACATCACAGACCAGCCTCTACACACACACACACACATCACAGACCAGCCTCTACACACACACATCACAGACCAGCCTCTACACACACACACACAGAACACCATGCCTTGCACTTGTTCACACACAGTCATCACAAGACCAGCCTCTACACACACACACAGTTAACACGAGACTTCCAGCCTCATACACACACACATCACAGACCAGCCTCTACACACACAGCATCACAGACCAGCCTCTACACACACATCACAGACCAGCCTCACAAGTTACACAACACACACACACACACACAACACTCACAGGTCACACCGACCATATCGGGCTGCACAAACACAGTTACACATGTGTTTCACGTCATACAGAGGCAGGCCATCACGTACACACACACATTTCACACAGGACCAGCCTCTACACACACACAAACCTCTAACAGTTACCAAGCCACTACACACACAGACCAGCCAAGCCTACACACACGCTATCACAGACACACAGGCACACGTACACACACACACAGTACCAGCAGTATCTCTTATCGACACACACTACACACACACACACACACATCACAGACCAGCCTCTAGCCAGCTACACACATCACACACACACACACACACATCTCTCTACACTCTACACACACACACATCACACACCACTACACACACACTCTCTACACACACACACACACACACACACACACACTCTCTCTCATACACACACACACACACACACACACACACCACAGACCAGCCGCTACACACACACACACATCACAGACCAGCCGCTATACACACACACACACACACACACACATCACAGACCAGCCTCTACACACACACATCTACTCTCTCTCTCTCACAGACCAGCCTCTACACACAAACACTACACACACACACGGTCTGCTGTGTTTTAGGCACCTGGGTTGTTCTTGATGACGTTGCGGAGAGCTTCCAGTGCCATCTCGGCCCAGCGCAGTCTCGGAGCGTGCTGCTGCGACTCCACTTTATTAGTCTGCGTCATCGCCAGCAGCGTGTGCAGATACTGAGCCTGAGAGCCCACGTAGTCCAGCAGACTCGACGCGAACACCTTCGGATGCTGAGAAACACAGCTGTCAGACTCTACACTTCAAGACACGAACGCTCTTACTCAGCAAGGATGCATTACTTTGATCACAAGTGAGAGTAAAGATTTTTTTAATGTTACAATAGATTACTATTTCAAATAAATGCTGTTCTTTTGAACTTTCTATTTATCTGTGAATCCTGAAAAATAACATGCATCACGGTTTCCACAAAAATATTGTGCAGCACGACTGTTTTCAACATTGATAATAATCAGAAATGTTTCTTGAGCAGCATATTATTATGCTTCAGGACAGTAGTGTAGACGTCTCTCACCTCCAGAGGAAACATAGGCTGCTCGTTATAAACCCTAACGAAGATCTCTCCCACGATCAGCTCCTTGCCGTGATCACTGAAGAGGAACTCAGACCCGAAGCTCTGGTCACACTCGCCCTGCAAACACACACACACAGATAGAGAGTGAGACACACACACACAGAGAGAGAGAGAGTGAGACACACATACACACGCACAGAGAGAGAGAGAGCGAGTGAGACACACACACAGATAGAGAGTGAGACACACACACACACACACACACAGAGAGAGAGAGAGATAGAGAGAAACACACACACACAGAGAGAGAGAAACACACACACACAGAGAGAGAGAGAGTGAAACACACACACACACACAGAGAGAGAGAGAGAGAGAGAGAGAGAGAGAGAGAGAGAGAGAGAGAGAGAGAGAGAGAGAGAGAAGAGAGAGAGAGACACACACAGAGAGAGAGAGAGAGAGAGAGAGAGAGAGAGAGACACACACACACACACAGAGAGAGAGAGCACAGATCTGCATCAGAGGAGTGTGTGACTGTGCAGCAGAAGTGAGGAGCTCTCACTCTCTTGATGTTGCTCTCCTGCTGCGTCTCCAGGAACTCCATCAGCTCTGCTCTTGTACCGTTGTTCCAGATCAAATACGGCGTCTCCGAGTTACTGTTCAACAGCTTCAGCACCTGGAGAACCAACAGATCAACAAACAGCCTTCACAGTGCGTTCAGCAGAGCAGCATTCTGACCGAAACACGTCCAAAACTACCCCACAGGCACACAAACTCATCAATAACAATACTGGAGTTACACTTATATAGCAATTATATCAGAGGCACTACACAGGACTATGGTGAGGCTACAGGGAAATATAGATCTAGTTCGCTCAAACAATTAAGACAAATCTTATTTCACAACAACAATTTATATCATGATATAGCCATTTTTGTGATGTTATCTTTGTGATTAATAATAAGAACATAGATGCAAGTAACAAACTAAAGGACAAATACAATAAAACAGACACAAATGCCTTTTATTTCATATTTTCATTAGACTCGTATTTTCATTAATTTTACTAAATTATAATAATAATACAAAAAATGTAACTCAAAAAGCATGTCTGACTAATTTAAATCATGAGGCTTACACAATTTATTAAAAGTTTAGGCCTTATGAAATACGTCATATTCATTTTCGTAAAATTATGTTAATGTGTGTCTTTTTGATTAATTTTCTGGATACAATTTCCATTAATTTTGAACAATCATAAGCATATGATTTTATTAAAAAATTATTATATTTAAAAAAAACATTTTTTTCCAGAAATACGGTGTTGTGTATTTACATTTTTTTCTGGTAAATATATCTTAAATATTATTTTTATAAAATGGTATTATTAGTAGTTGTACATTAGCGAATATATTTCTGTCAAGCCAAGCGGGACTTTTATTTTGACGGGTTGCAGCAAAGACTTTAATATTGTTAGTTTGATATAAGATAGTTTAAACTCTGTGCCTTTCATTCACACACAACACGCAGGATTTATATTTAATACTATTTTCACGGCTCAATATTGTCCATATCGCGTTTTAAAATACCACATTTAATAACATGCTTTTATTCCTAACTCTCAGCATTGCATTATAACGAGAGCTGCACAATTAATCCACTTGTGTTAAGTGCAGCATTATAATACCATGCATATTATTCCTTCTTTATTTAAAGGAGAAACCAATGTAGGGCTGCAACAACGAATCGATAAAATCGATTATTATCGATTATGAAAATCATCGACAACGTTTCTCATAATCGATTAGTCGGGTCCGCCCACAGTGCACGTCCAACTTCAGCCGGTTGCTCAAATTGCAGCTCTAAATAATGTATTTCTATGGACAAAATGCATCTCAAAATAGTGTAGGAAACAGAATGAGATGCTGCGGGAGAAGTACGTGATCCATTTTGCATGATAAATTCTTTATTTTGAGCTTTAAGTTAATGCATTAGTGTAAAGGCTTGCCCTGTCAGGCGCTGTGACAGATGCGTGTGCGTCCTCAAAACATCCGTCCATTGCGTCCGCAAACATATCCATTGCACTGAATTATCTGTTGTTGAAAGTTAATTTAAGGTTTAAAAGTCAACATGCAGTGTGTATATTTTATGAGAGTAGGAACTTTAAAGGGACAACAGCATGTAATTGTCTGAATATAAATATGAGATGCTCCATAACCGCCTTTTACAGGATAAAGAAATGACAGTAAAACATGACTGTGATAAAAGTTCCTGCAGAACATTCCTCTCACACCGTGTCTTTATTATCATTTACATTTTTAAGAGTAATGTATGACGATTGTATGACATCCAAGTACGGCGAGAGAAAGCATTAGGAGACGACTCTTATAGGACTCGCAGTACTTTGATGACACACACCGATCGGTCTAGCTGCGCTGCTTTAAGTCAAACACATCTAAGCGGTCTTCAGAGAAAGCATCATGTTGGCACGCTGCTATGTTGCCAAGTCCGCAGTTTGCCGCGGGTTGTTTTCGTGTCCGCGGGTCTTTTATAACATGCGGAATTGACGAGCTACGCGTAAACGATTTTCGGGTTGCCGGGTTCTCCTGTAGTGAGCGGAGCTAATGCGCAAACAGTAATCTCATTGGCCAGTGCTCACCTGTCATCGCCCCTGTTTTGATTTCAGCGAATCAGTTCGAGCGAATGCAGACGACCTGATTAATATTCATGAACCCAGCAGCTCAATAATCCTTGGTGCGTTTTATATGGTTATTAATAGTACAATTCGCGGTATGCTATCAGTATTATTTGTAGGTTTTTCCCCCTTTTTTATAGAAACACTAAATGACAAACAATATCTTAAGCACCACCACCAGTCCTAAGTTCAGACAACATGACAAATATGCATTCATACATGGTTATTCTAAAGTTCTATCATCATATAATGATAAATTATCATACTATCATATTTTAAAGTTTGACTGAAATAATCAATTGAATTTGATAGGTGTCTCTCACATTGTCCCACAAAAACATTAAAATGGTGTAGATTAGTGTAACGTTTTATAATAATAATTTATTCTATTTGGAGACCATTTCATTTATTTAACATATTTAATATTGGGGCATCCAAGTTATTTGACATATTTTAACCTTTTTTTTTAAGTAACAATAATTACTTTCCCTGGTAATTAGTTTATTTTATAACGATGTAACTCGGTTAGTATTTGTGAGAAGTAACTAGTAATATAACGAATTACCTTTTTAAAGTATCGTGCCCAACACTGCACACTATACATTGATTTATTGTATGTCTTTGATTAATAATGAATATGAAGAGCTTTAAAAAAAAAAAGCATATTAAATCGTAATATTGGTAAATTAGATTATTTTCTAAAATCGTTTAGTCCTAATTTAAACTATATTCACAAATACAATGCTTAACAAATTTATTAAAACACATTTATGTAAGGTTTTTAACAAATGATGTAAGGTTTGTGCCACTGCTGCTCTAACAGCATTGGTGATTACCAAAATCATGTTTAGCTTCCTGTATTGGGTAGTCCTCCAAAATGCGTAAGCTCTTTAGTAACGGTAATAGGCTATTTCTAATGCTATAATATAATTATTGCTGTTATCTTTGACAGAAAGGCAGAGCACTTGAATTTTTTTTCAGATACCCAATTACAGTCAAAAAGTACATAAACAATGCAAGCAAGGATGCAAGCTGTTATGAGGCCATTTTTGTTATTATAAATACTAATTAGTTGTTTCTGTTTGTAATTTGCCCAATAAATGACAATAACATTTTAAGATTTAAACAATTTTTTGACAGATTCCTAAAATATTTGTTTTCTCTTTATGACAGGTGGTTTAATAAATGAAGCACTGTATGTTTTCATAGCATTCCGTGTGTTTGAAGGACATTGAGCAGAATGTGGAATTGTGTGTATTTTGTCAATAAATAACATAATTTGATTTAATCCGATTAATCGAAATAATAATCGACCAACTAATCGATTATCAAAATAATCGTTAGTTGCAGCCCTAAACCAATGCAATATACAGTATAGCTCACATTGGAAGTTTTTCAGTGTTTTCAGCTTGTTTATTTTCTAAAAATATGGCATAAATTAAATAATGGTATAAATATATGACAATTATGATTTTTCTCGTAATCGTGCATCCCTAATTATAACAACACTTTCTAATAATTAACTCATATAAACCATATATCGTCACAGTCCTGTGTTAATTAGTCAGTTAACAGACTAATATTAGAAATCTAATAATCAAATATCAAATAAAACAGTATTGTGTTCACCGTAATAATTAATCTGGTTTCTTGTTAAAGCTACAAAAGACCTTCACTTAAGAGCAGGTGTTTAATTAGTCTTTTGTTTGATTAAGCAGGAGGAATATTAGCGCGCTGTCACTTTAAGAGCCGCACGGCTCTAATTCACTGTTACACATCACATAATTTATTACATGACCGACGAGGGTTTATGTGAATAATCATATTTTGACACATTGTTGCGTATATTTGAGCGTTTAGGCGCTAAAAGATGACTTTGCTCTGTTTAATAACTTACTTTAATAACTCAAAAGTCACGTTACATGATTTACACGTGAAAATGGGCTTACACATATTACTCTTATAGCAACAATATTACGTAGTGTTATAATTCCAATAATCAGTTTCATATTTGCAGACAAGATGTTTGTGCTTATATTTAATATTTTTGTTATTATTATTTTTATTAGAGTTTTTGCTAATAATGAACACCCTTTGTTTTTTCTGCATTAGAAAACATTTACTGGCATATATATATATTTTTTATATTTGTGCCTATTTATGTTGGTTTAATACGTTCTTAATGCTTTATAACGATACTGAAAATTGCTAATCACGTAAAAATTAGCATAATACTTTCCTTGCCCTTTTAAAAATATTAATGTGTGAATTTATACATAATTATTTCATTGAAGTTTTTAAGCACATTTAAGGTATTATCCATTTTTTCTGTTTCACGTATAACCTCAAAACCCTATATGCCTTATATTAAAATATGAGTAAAATTATGGATAATAATAAAAACAGTATTCTTCCACCAAACAATGTAGTTCCTCAGAAACAGCTGAGGGTGCCACAAAGTGGTTGCCGAGCAACACAAGACGTAAACAAAGGTGTGTTACTTTGTAATTAAATTTGAACGTGGCTCAGCCAATCAGAAATCAAGCACCTGTTTTATCTCGATTATTGTACTTTAATAATCATTGGAGGCCCGACTGAATTTCCGATGAATCACACAACCCTACGTGCTTCACTGACAAGCCGTGATTAACGGTGCGGTGTACCTCGGCGGGCGCGCTGCGGCCCAGTCTGTGGGAGATGTAGGGCGTCAGCATGGCAGCCAGGCTCTTCCTGATGGCAGGGTTCTCTGGAGGCGGCTCGTCCTCCGGGCCCTGGGCCCCGCTGTACCCCGCCAGCCGCCCGAGGGCCACCACGCTCAGCTTGGCCAGGCTGTTGCACACCTGCTGCTGGTTGGTGTCGTGGCAGGCCTGCACGCCGCTCTCCTCCAGCGTGTAGTCGTAGCTGAAGAGACTCGCCAGCAGGTGCCACAGAGCCCCGGCCTGATACAGGTGCGTCTGCAGGAAGAAGTCCACCGCTAACGAGCTGACGCACTCCACCGCCAGAGACGCCAAGCGCGGCAAACCCTGACAGACGGGAAGCAGAACAAATACATCACAATAAGGTTACACTTTTATATTTGTCTTGTTATAGTGTAAATAAGCACTGAGTAATATATGTGACCCTGGAGCACAAAACCAATCATGAGGGTCAATTTGATAAAATTGAGATTTATGCATCATCTGAAAGCTAATAATATTTCCATTGATGTATGGTTTGGAAAATATTTGAAACTCTGAGGGTGCAAAAAAATCTAAATATTGAGAAAATAATATCTAACTTAATATCTAATGCTTTTTGGCATAAAATAAAAATGTATAATTTTGACCCATACAATATATTGTTGGTTATTTCTACAAATATAGCTGTGCTGCTTATGACTGCTTCTTTATTATAATAATAATAATAATAAAACAATTGTATTTTTGATGCAAGAAAATGAAAAACAGTTGTAATAGATCAGACAGAGGACAAATAATAAGAAATAAATTAGAATAAGGTTAACGTGTAATAACTTTTTTTAATGAATGCATTTAATAAAAAAAAGTAAATAAATTATTACATTTTTATTTATATAATTTATACAATATATAATAAGTTATATAAAATAAAAAAATTCTAATAATTCTAATAATAAAACAATTATTACATTTTTGATGCAAGAAAATTGAATAAAAAGAATTAAAACGATTGATTTTAACAGTTATAACAGATCACACAGATTAAAAATAATAATACATAAATTAGAATAAGTTTACACTTTATTTTAAAATGTTCTTGTTATAGCACAAATACACACAGAGTAATTTTTATTAATAATGTACGTACTATAGAATAAGAGTTTGGTTTAAGTTAGCTGTTATATTTATCCATAATTGACATAAGAACACTGTAAAATGCTATAAAGCATTGTCTAAAAATAAATACTTATTATAAATCAATACATTTATTTATATATTACTACTAATAAATATGTATAATAATATAATTATTTTATTTTTAATGCAAGAAATCTTGACTAATATTTACCTATGCTTTAATAATAATAAAATCTCCACATTAGTACAATATGAGTCTTTTAAGAGCACGTGCCATGTTTTATATCTAGTCCAAAATTGAATGATAGAGATAGTGTTTCGTGGTCTCCGACAGTGGCGCGGACTCATGTTTGTGTAATAAAGCCATGTGTGTTCATACCTTGCTGTAGTAGAGAATATGACACACGTCTCTGATGATGTTGGGAAGCTCGACTATTTTCTCTCTGCACTCCTGGAACTGAGCAGCGACGCTATAGCACCTACAGACGTGCCCGCACACCTGGAAGCACACATATATAATCACCCTCCGACAGCACTGAGAGTGTGTGTCCTCACCTCTCTTCACTGTACCTGCACTGCCATGTCCTCGGGTCTGCTGGAGGCGGTGAGCACAGACACACAGCGGGACAGAGCCTCCATCAGCATCTACAACACAATAAATCAGTGCAAATAGTTTTCTGTTAGGCTATGTTCGTTTTAAAACACACAGAATCATCATTTCGGTTCATTTATTATAGATTGTTAAAGGCTTGAAAGGTGTCACCATATGTTTTATTGTTATTCAATTCTGTGTTGTAGCACGTCTAATTATTTGAATGCATAAAAACAACTTAGATCATTAAAATGTAATCTTAAAAAAAATTAATTTTCTGAATTTCTGTGTTATGCATAAAATGTTAATTTAATTTATTATTAAATAACTAATTTATTTAGACAAACAAAGGGGGTTTACTTTTACTATTGTGTGATCATTAATGAAAAAAATTTTTTTTTAATAGAATTTTAATAGTAGTATAGTATTCTAGATTCTGCTGAACAATACTAATACCGCAGTGTCTTCCAAGTTTAGACTTTTATTTTGACGGGTTGTCGTGAATAGTTCTGTGTGTATATGATAGGAGACTAGTTTAGACTTTTATTTTGACGGGTTGTCGTGAATAGTTCTGTGTGTATATGATATGAGACTAGTTTAGACTTTTATTTTGACGGGTTGTCGTGAATAGTTCTGTGTGTAGATGATACGAGGCTAGTTTAGACTTTTATTTTGACGCCGTAATAGTTCTGTGTGTAGATACGAGGCTAGTTTAGACTGAGGGTTGCCGTGTAGTTCTGTGTGTATATGATATGAGACTAGTTTAGACTTTTATTTTGACGGGTTGCCGTGAATAGTTCTGTGTGTATATGATACGAGGCTAGTTTAGACTTTTATTTTGACGGGTTGTCGTGAATAGTTCTGTGTGTATATGATACGAGGCTAGTTTAGACTAACTGGATTCCAGCTGGTGAATGTGAACACATGCTGACCTCGATGCCGTTCTCCCGCCGCAGCTCCTCGGCGTTCAGCGCTGAACAGTTGACCGTGTGGAAGGCTAGCTCAGTGGCGGCCGGTAACAGCGCCGAGGTCTTGGAGAACAGCTGCTGGTCACCCGTCTCCATTGTGATGGTCTTAATTAGCATGGGGTAGCCGGCGTATTTATACGGCTCCAGTTCTGAGGAGAGAGAGGAGGAGGTCAGCGGCTGAGCGGCGGAGGATCAGGAGCGGTGTCTGAGAGGAGCGTGTCGTCTAACCCTGCTTGTGTCTGTTGAACAGAATACTCTGGGCTTTGAGGATCAGGATGATGTTCTCTGGGTCAGGACCGTCCACAATACGGGCCGATTTGGTGCACAGGAACTCGTAGGACTTGTTGACCTTCTCAAACATGTCCTGAACACACACAGGGAGACTGTTAGAGTTAATCACTCATTTGCTCTTAACGAGACTCATTAAGTACGTACCCTGCCCTCCGGATTCTTGTCTGGATGGTATTTCTGGGCCAATCTGAAATAGGCTTTCCTGATCTTGCTCTCTTCATGCCTTTAAAAGCACACACACAAATCATCAAAGGACAAAGATTAGAGTTAATAAACAATATTCTCAAATGCTGCAGCTCAGCGTGAGAAGCCAAAAATGAAGTGATATACAAATAAAAGTCTTAAAGGTACAGAAGGAAAACAGTTTTTTTATTCTTAAGAGTCACAATGGAGTGAAATGGTCATGTGACACTATACTATGACCGGTTTTAATAAATGTAAATAAAATACTATTAAATGCTGGTTCTGGAGCCTCGTCGATCCTAACGCTACTGAACCTGAGTGCAGCCTTCGACACTGTTGATCTTAATATTTAGGTTCCTCGGCTGGAAAGCCATGTTGTAATTGGTGGGATAGCTCTTAATTAGATTAAGTCGTATCTAGCAGATAGAAGCGTTGTGGCAAAATTGGGCGAATGTGTGGAGTACCTCAAGGCTCTATTCTCGCCCCACTTCTGTTCTCTCTTTAGTATCTATATTTAGGAAACATGGAGTTTCGTTTCAATGTTAGGACGAGATGGTGTTTAACTTTTTAAAATTCAATGAAAATAAAACTTAGATTATGTTTATTGGTCCAGTCAGCAATCAAACTAATTAACATTCTATTCTTGGCTCCTTGTCTAAGTACTTGTATATGACAAGCCAATAATAAATAAATAATTAGTTTAGTGGTTCCCAGATTTAGATTATAACTTTGTGGGGATCGTGCTTTCTCAGTTGCTCAGATCATCTCTAGTTTTACATTTCTGTTAGAAGCTTGTTTATTAGCTCGGGTGATTGATTCTCAGATGTGTGTTAGTTTTATGTTTTCGTTTTTATGTTATGCTTGATTTATGTCTATGCCCATTTTTATTATTGTATTTGATGTACAGCACTTTGAGCAACATCGGTTGTATTGAAATGTGCTTTATAAATGTGACCCCCGGAGCACAAAACCAGTCATAAGGGTCAATTTTTATACATCATCTGAAAACTGAATAAACTTTCCATTGATGCATGATTTATGATAGGACAATATTTGAGGGTGCAAACAAAATCTAAATATTGAGAAAATCACCTTTAAAGTTGTTCAAATTAACTTCTTAGCAATGCATATTACTAATCAATAATATACTAAATATCTTCATGGTACATGATCTTAATGATTTTTGGTATAAAATAAAAATTGTATAATTGTGTCCCATACAATGTATTGCTACAAATATACCTGTGCTGCTTATGACTGTGCTCCAGGGACACATTTAATGAATACAAATTCAACAAGTGTACAAATAAAGTACTACACGTGATTGGACTCACTGTCCTTGTCCTTTAGGGAGGTTCAACACTTCATAGGCGTCATCCACGGACATAGAGGGCGGCTTCTTCTCCACCTCTCTCTTCCACGCGTCCAGAGTGTCCTTCAGCAGCTTCACCTGCAGGGGGCGACAGTCACAAAAGGCATTACAGCGAGGGACGGAGCGGGTCAGTTAGGCTCTGAACGTGTGTGTGATGCGCACCGGGTCTCGTATGGGCCAGTCGGGGAAGCGTGTGGAGTCACACAGGTGCCGCAGGTAATAGATGTTACAGAAGAGCTCGTGGTCCAGCTGAGGGAAGCTGAGCACAGGAATGGGGCAGTACTGATAGAGAGCGCGAGTGTTGCTCTGCAGACGAGGACTGAAGTCTGCTAGATGAGCGGCGATCTTCTCGATCATCCTTCGCCTGTCAACACACCATCAACAACTAGCATGAAGGAGCAGGTCTTCTGGGCTAATTCAGTTAACTCATATACTGTAAATATAAACACGTGTTTGGTATTGGAATATACAATAAATGTGAACAGAAAATTTGATGTACTAAAATGACTAAAAATGTAAAAAATAAAGATTTAAAACTACATAGACATTTACAAACAACAAAAACATGTTACAACAAAATTAAAAAAAAAATTACCTAAACTGAAAGCAGAAAATATTCAATAAAATCTAATTCAAAATATTAACCAAAGCGATGATAGTATCTCAATGACGCGAATAACAAAGGTTTACTTAATCTAAAATCTCTCTTTAATTTTTAGAGAAACAAAGAAAAAAAATGCTGTAAAATATAAAATATTAAACATGAAAGCCAAAAACATAAAAATAAAATCTAATTCGAAATATTAGCCAAAACTATAAAAGTCAGCAAAAATCTAATGGTAATTTAAATAATGTAAACCTTTCTTTATTATAATTTTTTAAATATAGTTTCAGATTTTAGTGTTAAACATTGATAAAAGACAAATTCAAGTGGTACAAAACCCAGAAACAAAGGAAAAAAATGTTAAATATTAAGCATGAAAGATGAAAATATAACATAAAAATTTAACATATTAACCATAACTATAATAGAATAGTAACAAATTCAAATTTAAATAATTTAAACCAGTTTTTTTTTTTTTTTGGTTGTGTTTTTTAAATATAGTTTCAAAGTGTTACCATAAAATACAAATTCAAGTGGTACAAAACCCAGAAACAAAGGAAGAAATTATGTAAAATATTACATATTAAGCATGAAAGATGAAAATATAACCATAAGATGTAATTTAACATATTAACCATAACTATAATAGTAATAGTAACCAAAAAATATAACAGTAATTTAAATAATTTAAACCAGGTTTTTTTTTTTTTTGTTTGATTGTGTTTTTTAAATATAGTTTCAGATTTTAGTGTTAAACATTCATAAAATACAAATTCAAGTGGTACAAAACCCAGAAACAAAGGAAGAAATTATGTAAAATATTACAATAGTGAAAGATGAAAATATAACCATAAGAAATAACATATTAACCATAACTATAATAGAATAGTAACCAGTTAACAGTATATAATTTAAACCAGTTTTTTTTTTTTTTGTTTGATTGTGTTTTTTAAATATAGTTTCAGATTTTATAAACATATAAAATACAAATTCAAGTTACAAAACCCAGAAACAAAGGAAGAAATTATGTAAAATATTACATATTAAGTGAAAGATGAAAATTAACCATAGTGTAATTTAACATATTAACCATAACTATAATAGACCAAAAAATATAACATAATTTAAATAATTTAAACTTTTTTTTTTTTTTTTTTGATTGTGTTTTTTAAATATAGTTTCAGATTTTAGTGTTAAACATTCATAAAATACAAATTCAAGTGGTACAAAACCCAGAAACAAAGGAAGAAATTATGTAAAATATTACATATTAAGCATGAAAGATGAAAACATAACAATACAATCTAATTAAACATATTAACCAAAACTATAATAGCAATAGTGACCAAGAAATAGAGCAGTTTATATAGTTATAGTTTCAATATAGTTTCAGTTTTTAGTGTAAAGACCTCATCTCGCTGCTCCAGATGGCTTCCGGCGTGTCAAACTCTCCCAGGAATATCTCCGAGAACCGCTCGGCCTCGTAGTTCTCCAGGTAACACACCATGGCCTCCGGCAGCATCGAGCCCAACACACTCCTCTGAACGATGTCCAGACCTTTAGCCTGCGGGTCATCACCGAGAACACGGTCAAACACGCTCAGATTCAGTCTTATTCATCTACATGCTCATGTCTCTGCAGCTTTACCTCCTCGGATTTAAAGGCCTGCTTCAGGTGAGTGTATTTCAGGAACCTACAGAGAGGAACATAGGTTTATCATAAACACAAAAGGCATTTCTCTGCAGCACATCATCAGGATTGAAACTGTGATCAGGTGTGGTACCGAGCCACGGGCAGCACGTTGGAGCCGGTGTACATCATGATGAAGAAGAAGACTCCGGTCAGGTAGAGTCGCTGCAGGTTAGGGTTATCCTGCATCACCAGGTACAGCAGGTTAGCTGCTTTCTCCACCAGGATGGGGTCAAAGGTCAAGAGCAGCTGCGAATGACAGGACAACTGGAGTCAAAGCAGAGTATATAAAGACCGTTTTACACAGAGTCCGTGATCTGTACCTGGACGATGTGCGGCAGACAGGTGCTGTCACTTATGAGCCGCTTCACCTTTGGTAAAGGCCTGATGATGGCATTATCTTGGTCCCTAAACACACAAACACAGCGAGTACAACGCATGTTTCAACACGTGAAGATGTCTTAGGAAATGTTCAGATGATTATAGACCTTTTTCTTCAGAGGTTTTTACACACTTTTGCAATTATTTTTTGCCACTAATAATATTTTGTTATTTAACACAATGGCATTTCCGTTTCCGCCACTGAATACAAAATATAAAAAAAGGTTATTGCGACTTTTTATCTCACAATAATATTTTTTATTTTAAAGTCAGAATTATGAGAAAAAAATCTGAATTGAGAGAAAAAAAGTCAGAATTGTGAGGTAGTCAAACCAAAATGTATTCAGACACCATCATTTCTCACATTATCAGTCAGTTTATTCACTATAGTTTAGAAAATCTTGATAACATCAGATAACTTTGATAGAAAGGTATGTAATTAAATTTAAGAACACAATAACTTTAAGAACACATTCCTTCATCAAATTTACATTACACTTTGCTACCCGGGTGCCACCAACCCCCTTACCAGTTACCTTTAGGCGAAACCTACGCTCCCTTTCTCCCTCCCATCTTTCCTCTGTAATATCCTCCTCTCTTCCCTCACCTACACATTTCTCATCTCTGGATGTGAATGCAGCTACTGACACTTTATGCTCTACCTTAACCTCTTCTCCTTCTGTCCCCTCACTGAGGCGGAAGTATCCAAACTTCTCCTCTCCAGCCATCCTACAACATGTCCTCTAGACCCTATCCCCTCCTCCTTCTTCAAGCAATCTCTCCCGCACTCTCTACCTCACTTACACACATCATCACACACATCTCTCTCAACATCATTTCTCCTCACAGGCATCTTCCCCACTGCATTCAAGCAGGCTCGGGTTACCCCACTGCTAAAAAAAACCTACATTAAACACTTCTCTTATAGAAAACTACAGACCTGTCTCTCTCCTTCCATTCATAGCCAAAACACTCGAACAAGTTGTCTTCAACCAGGTCTCATTGTTTCTTTCACAGAACAACAAACTGGATGCTAAACAGTCAGGTTTCAGGAGTGGCCATTCAACTGAGACTGCGCTACTATCGGTCACTGAAGCCCTGCGAATTGCAAAAGCTGATTCCAAATCATCAGTCCTCATTCTGCTGGATCTGTCTGCCGCTTTTGACACTGTCAATAATCAGATCCTCCTGTCCACCCTCTCATCACTGGACATCACTGGTATTCCACTTCACTGGTTTGAATCCTATCTCACTGGCAGGTCTTTCAGGATGGCCTGGGGAGGGGAGGAATCCAAAGCACATCAATTGGTCACTGGGGTTCCTCAGGGATCGGTTCTTGGACCCCTCCTCTTCTCCACATACACTACATCACTGGGTCCCATCATACAGGCACATGGCTTCTCCTAACATTTCTACGCTGATGACACACAGCTCTATCTCTCATTTCGACCAGATGATCCAACGGTAGCTGCACGGATCTCAGGCTGCCTGGCGGACATCTCTGCGTGGATGAAAGAACATCACCTACAGCTCAACCTGGCAAAGACTGAGCTTCTTGTCTTCCCTGCAACTCCAACTCTACAGCATGATTTCACGATTCAGTTAGGTTCATCAACAATTACCCCATCAGCTTCGGTCAGAAATCTTGGTGTAATCTTTGATGATCAGCTGACCTTCAAAGAGCACATTGCAAAGACTGCTCGATCTTGCAGGTTTGCACTTCACAACATCAGAAAGATCAGGCCCTTCCTTACACAGCATGCTAAACAACTTCTTGTCCAGGCCCTTGTCATTTCTAGGCTAGACTACTGCAATGCTCTTCTGGCTGGACTTCCATCAAACACAATCAAACCTCTACAAATTATTCAGAATGCAGCGGCACGACTGGTCTTCAACGAGCCCAAAAGAGCACATGTTACACCTCTCTTTGTCTCCTTGCACTGGCTACCAGTTGCAGCTCGTATCAAGTTTAAGACACTGATGATTGCATATAGAACAACCACAGGCTCAGCACCCTCCTACTTCCACTCACTTATAACAATCTACATCCCCTCCAGAAGTCTGAGATCTGCTAGTGAGCGACGCCTCGTGGTACCATCACAGACAGGCTCAAAATCACTCTCCAGAACATTCTCGCTCACCGTTCCTGGCCGCTGGAATGATCTTCCCATCCCCATCCGGACTGCTGGATCCCTGTCAATCTTCAAGCAACAACTGAAAACTCATCTCTTTCAACACTACTTGACTTCATCATAAAAAAATAAAATAAAAATAAATTCCTTCCCTTTTTCTATATCTTCAT
The DNA here is from genome assembly GCA_027474115.1 of Schizopygopsis malacanthus. Lineage (NCBI taxonomy): Eukaryota > Metazoa > Chordata > Actinopteri > Cypriniformes > Cyprinidae > Schizopygopsis > Schizopygopsis malacanthus. Next base: position 27,100,811 of record CM049886.1, read on the forward strand.
CTTTATCTTTCTCTCCTTCCCTTGCTAGCTTGTATTTATTTGAACAATGCCTGAGACGTGGTGTTAGGGGCACTTCCTCTGTTTGTTTGCCTCTTCAAGATTAATCGCTTTATGTATTCCTCAATTGTAAGTCGCTTTGGATAAAAGCGTCTGCAAAATGACAAAATGTAAAATGTACATGTAAATTAGATAAAACCAATTTAGCTCCAATCACCAAGCAATGCTTAATTTTGTTCAGCCTGTGTGTAAAAATATCACATTAGCAATTAAAAACAAAACACATGCTCAGGTCAAAGTGTCTAAATTATTTTTGCTCCCAAATCTTTATCCAGTCCACTATATGACGAATGTCTGGCTATGTCAGAGTTTAATTAATTTAGCTATCCTCACTTACATAAATGAACTATAGTGTCCAGCACCCACGAGTACAAATAATATCTGGTGTCTGAATAATCGAAGCATTCTGTGAGACGGAGACAGTACCGGCTGGGGAAGTAGGAGCACATGTTGATGAGCATGTTGAGGATGAGCGTGGCCAGATCCGTCTCGTTCATCACGGCCTGTCCTGTGGCCAGCAGGCACCACTTCAGCTGCGGGATGGCCTGCAGCGGCCGCCAGCCGTCCATGCCCTGAGCCCAGCAGCGTGTCTTAGCCGTCAGGGTCCCGGCGCTCCAGAACTCCTGCATCTGAACACACCGCCCGACGGACCGAGAGGTTAACGCCGGATCTCCTCCACACGCTGCAGCTGCGCTGAGAACACACTCACCTCCTCGAAGCTGAAGGGCCCTCTCCTCTCTTTATCTGCATTACCGAAGTACCACTCCTTCTCGCTCTCGCGCTTCATATCCGGCGCCGCCTCCAACACATTACTCTGGAAACACCACAGAGACACGCTAACACCGAACACATCCCACGGGCTGAAAGAGTCTATACGGTCAGATCAGTTTAACGAGAGTTTAATGTATAATAAGTGTGTATGGTGCGCACACACCTGCAGTGGGACGGTGGCTCGGTTGGTGTGAAGGTGAGCGAGGGTGAGCAGATCCACTAATATACGCACTCCGTTACAGTCCATCATCTCCTTCACATTTTTCTGTTTGAATAGGAATAGCAAAATCACAAAAGCCTTTACAAGATACACCGTATGCGTTTTTAGCTGTTAAATTGGCTCAAAAACTCAAATTTTGTACTAAAAATACCAATATTCGAATTTAAAAGGCATAATTTCTTCTGTAAGAGGGGAAAAAAGCGGTTGCCTTCTCTCCTGAGGCCACAAGAGGGCGCTTCGAGCTAAATATTAACATACTAATGCAATAAAATACACGACTATCTTTGAAAAAAGTGCATAATCTATATAAATCATAATTAATTTCATTGCTTAAACAATTAAAAACAACAAGCATCATGCACGTATGCATAGTTTAACACAAAGGACCGAAAACCAATCAAATAATTTTTAATTTAAAAACATGATGCATAAAGTCTCGAGACAAGCTTTTATTGGTTGAACTTGCATTAATTTGACATGCTTTCTAACGACGCGAGAGTAACGCTGAAAATGTGTTGTGTTCCAGTTTTGAGGTAAACAGCATCTTCTCTGCATTGATGCTCTTTTATTGGGGTCAAAAGCATTAAAATGCAACGACACCATCATGCTTTCGAATGTGTATTTTTATTTTAAATCTGACGTTTTATGTCCCAGACCTTGTTGAGGATGAGTTTGTTGATGAAGAGGATGAGTCTGTCTCTCTCCAGCTTGTCTGTACACTGCAAAAACAACACACATCAGTTAACCACGTGACGTCCAGACATCCAGACGTGACCTGGCGCCGGACACTGACCCGGTCCAGCATGCCCACGATGTACTTGGTGTCAGCGAAGGGTCCGATCTCCTCGCAGCACCTCCCGTAGACGATGGCGAGCGCTTGCAGACACAGACACTTCATGGCCACTTTAGGAGTCAGCAGAAAGCGATGGTAGAGCTCGTTAAAGAACTCGTACCTGCGGAGAGAGACACAGACAGATGATGAGGAGAACACACAGCAGATGAAGACCGCTCGGCGTCTGTGTTCAGAAACATACGATCTCTTGATGGCGGCAGACTCCTCGTTCTCATCTTCCTCCAGCAGCAAGCGCAGGTAATAATCTCCGATCTTAATCTCGTCAGAGAGGCACTCGTACTTCACCTGGACACAGCACAGATATATGCACTGGAGATATACTAGTACTTACTGATATGGAATTTACTCTGTTTCTGTCAGAGTTAATATTATTATTATTAGGGGTGTAATGTAGACAAACATGAGAGTTCGGTAGTAGTAGTAGTAGTGTATATTTATTTAATGCCATGTCAGCATCTTAGGCTATTTTCATGGCAAAAACAATAAAAAATACAATAAAAAAAAACAGAAAAAAAAGTAATAATTGCGAGAAAATAATTTTAATAAGTCATAATAATAATAGTCAGAAAATAATAATAATAAGTCATAATTGCAACCACTGACCTCAAACTCCTGGTGGTTCCAGGAGATGACGCTAGCGCTGCCCAGCTCGCGGTCCACACCGAAGGAGCGCATCTCTCCCTCCAGAGAGTCCCGCAGCTCCTCGCGCGTCTTCAGGTTCCAGATCAGGTTCGGCTGAGCGTGGTCCAGCTGGAACCTGCACACACACACACACACACACGAGCGTCACACACTCCAATCACCCACACACACAGCGTCACACACTCCAATCACCCACACACACAGCATCACACACTCCAATAACCCACACACACAGCATCACACACTCCAATAACCCACACACACAGCATCACACACTCCAATAACCCACACACACAGCGTCACACACTCCAATCACCCACACACACAGCGTCACACACTCCAATAACCCACACACACAGCGTCACACACTCCAATAACCCACACACACAGCGTCACACACTCCAATACCCTACACACACAGCGTCACACACTCCAATAACCCACACACACAGCGTCACACACTCCAATAACCCACACACACAGCGTCACACACTCCAATAACCCACACACACAGCGTCACACACTCCAATAACCCACACACACAGCGTCACACACTCCAATAACCCACACACACAGCGTCACACACTCCAATAACCCACACACACAGCGTCACACACTCCAATAACCCGCACACACAGCATCACACACTCCAATAACCTACACACACAGCGTCACACAATCCAATCCCCCACACACACAGCGTCACACACTCCAATAACCCGCACACACAGCGTCACACACTCCAATAACCCGCACACACAGCTTCACACACTCCAATCACCCACACACACAGCGTCACACACTCCAATCACCCACACACACAGCGTCACACACTCCAATCACCCACACACACAGCGTCACACAATCCAATCCCACACACACACAGCGTCACACACTCCAATAACCCGCACACACAGCGTCACACACTCCAATAACCCGCACACACAGCATCACACACTCCAATCACCCACACACACAGCGTCACACACTCCAATCACCCACACACACAGCGTCACACACTCCAATCACCCACACACACAGCGTCACACACTCCAATCACCCACACACACAGCGTCACACACTCCAATCCCCACACACACAGCGTCACACACTCCAATCACCCACACACACAGCGTCACACACTCCAATCACCCACACACACAGCGTCACACACTCCAATCCCCACACACACAGCGTCACACACTCCAATCCCCCACACACACAGCGTCACACACTCCAATCACCCACACACACAGCGTCACACACTCCAATACCCCACACACACAGCGTCACACACTCCAATCCCCCCCACACACACAGCCCTCTCGGACAGAACAAGCTCGTTTACTTGTAGTAGAAAAGCTCCCAGTTGGACTCGATCTTGATGCGCTGCCGTCTCTTCCTCAGGATCACCGGCTTCTGGTTTGCGTTCTGCAATCAGTGAAGCGGCACGCGGTCAAATATTCTGAATATAATGCTGGTTTATGAGACGAATACATCTATGACGGGATGTGAGGATAATGCTGACGACACCAGAGCTGTGATATGAAGATATGATCCTGCTCTAATAACTGAAGACATGGATGCCATCTGATCTAATACAGTCAGTGTGAAAACACACACGTTACACGAGACACAGTGAGAGAGAGAGAGTCTCTGATTGGATAAAACTACTCACCAGGTTATTCCTGTCCTGCTGCATTGATCACAATAACAGCCGATGGGAGGGGCAGAGATAAGAGAGGTTATTGGTCAACCAATCACACCAGCTGCTTTAACCAACACTGAGAAGCTCAATCAAGCTGGCTTTGGGTGGCAAGAACGTTAATTTGCGTGATGATGATTGTGTAACTCATGCTCATGATACCAAAGCTGTGCCTTCATCTGCAGCTCATGCTTCACATCAACAAACCATAATTCATCTCGGGTTTGTGATTACATCAATAAATGCTAGACGGTGCATTTCAACACTGTAGGTGTTTATTATTGTTTTGGTGGAGGTTCATATGAGCAACGGCTAGAATTGTATTAATTTGTATCTACTTTAAAGGGGATCTATTATGCTTTGATGTAAAATAAGTCGCTGATGAGTGTGTATGAGAAGTATTAGCTCAAAATACCTCACAGATAATTTTCTATAGCTTGTTAAACTTGCCACTTTTAGGGTGTGAGCCCAAACGCGCTGATTTTGAGTGTGTTGCTTTAAATGCAAATGAGCTGTTGCTTGTGGAGAAGAGGGCGGAGCTTCAAGAGCTCAGCTCCAGTGTTGCCAGATTGGGCGGTTTTGAATTTGATTGTGCAGGTGATAATGTTGACTTGGGCGATTGGACAAAATTAGGGCTGTTTGGGGTCAGTTTGGCAGTTTTCAAACATATAAATTATATAGGCTAATTGGTTAACATACAAGCCCAAGAGTGCATATACTGCATCCAATCAGTCATCACGACGTTACTAAACACACACACACGCACACACACACACACACACAGACAGACACACACACACAGACACGCACGCACGCAGACACGCACGCACGCAGACGCGCACGCTCGCACAAAGACACGCACGCGCGCACGCACGCTCACACACACAGACACACACCCCACACACACTCTCTCTCTCACACACAGATGCACACGCAGACACACATTCTCTCTCACACACACACACACACACACACACACACACACACACACACACACACACACAGAGACACAGACACACACTGTAAAGACGACTGGTGCTGATGTTGACGTCACGGCCGCACTTTAAGCCAATCACGATCCGCAGATAGACATGATGATTCATGAGCGACGTGTTTTTAACTGTGATAACAGATCTGATATTGAATGGTACAGTATAAGTGATGATCATAATGCTTAAATAAGTTACATGGTAAAGAGTGGAGAGTGTTTTAACTCTCAAAACCTGAATTACACCTGTTGAGGGACAGATAACTCCGAAATCAGAGCACGGTTAAATTATTTACTCAATCTATTTATATACGATATATGACTTTTATACGGCCCAGATCCGTGAAAGCTGCTGGACTTGTTAGTTTTGACTGTGCAACGTTCTGTATTATGTTCAGTATGAGCTTCCTCGACACGAAGGCAAGCGCATTATTAATGTTATTTGTTTATTGTTGGATTATCGTACAGTATGCATCACAGTCATGGTGTGTGCATGAACGAGTCTGGAATACAGGATTACGTTGCTTATGGGCACTTCTGTGACTGTAGACATTGAAGATGCATGTGCTTTTTTCCAGGGAATCGGTTAATTTCTTGATTGCCGTTTTGACCGTCTGCTTGCATATTTTAAACATCAAACATCTTTAATGTATTTGCCCCGATTTGATCCATGGGAAATGCATCTAGCATTATATTTATATTATTTTGTTTTAATGAGTTAAAAAATGGCTTGATTTACATTCCATCACATTATTTTGACAGTTCAAATTGTGGGAGTTTTTTGGGCTGGAAATCGTCCATCCAATCAGGCAACACGGCTCAGCTCCAGCAGTGCTTACTCTGGAGCTGACGTTTGCACACAAAGCGTTGGCATTGATTCCTAAACAATTAGGGGACTTTACCCATTTTTTCCTTTGAAAATGAAATGTAACCACAGTGTCCTCCGCTCAGATGAGGGAGATATCTGATATCTGAGTCGGCCTTAGACTTATAATAAACAAAAGTAGCATTCTGCTGTTGGAGAGTGTTGTTAAATAACTACAGCAGTGCTCAGTGCATTAAATCATTACTTCTCACTGCATCATATAATTAATTAATTCGAACCGTTAATGTACGACTCAAACTCACTTTAGACTGCCAACAGTTCATTGTCGTTAGAGTTAAATCATTTAAAACCGTGAGATCGCATCTTGTCTTGTGTGCACTCAAGACGGTGACGTGTGAGCGCCGCTGACAGGTTCTTCACTCCTATTGGTTGTCGCTCACGAAGTTCGCTGTTCATTTGCATAAAGTTGAGCGATCCTTAACTTTTGTCGCTTGACACGCCCACATTGGTCACTGGCGCTCTTGTCGTCAGCTCTCCATTGAAAATGAATGTGATCATGTCGCTGGCGGTGTGAACGGGGCTTCAATGCTGTGTTTATGCTAAACGAGCGGGACTTTTCCCCAGAATCTGAAACAGCTCGTTCTGAGAGACTGTTCATCAATTACTGATGGATTTTTAACATTCTAGGCTGGTTGTTTTCACACACTGCGGCCATACAAGTGAGTTTTGCACAATAGGTCCCCTTTAAATTTTTGTAGCTGTGAAATGACGGTGATGACATCAGTGATGTCTGCAGATGTTTAGCTGGATACGAGGATCGTTAGATCTCCAGCAAGCCATGTTTGAGTGTGTATTATTAGTAAAGACCAGAGAAACCCAACAGAGATTGTATTGAAGAAGCATCGCACATAATCACCCAAACCATAAAGATCAGCTGGTCCAGAACAGAACAGGCCCGATTAAACAGCCAGCATTCAGCAGCACTAATAAGTGATGGAGCAGCAGACGTCACTCACCTCCTTCTGAGTGATGCCCATCTTATCTCTCCAGTGCATCAGCACAACATCAGCCTTCTCTTTGGCGAACTTCTCCACCTCTTTAGCAGCTTTACCCGCCATACGCTGCCACTCCGGGACTTTATTCCTGCCAAACTGGTCCTGCACACAAATATGATTAATGCACTGATTATGGATTAGTGGGTACTACAGTCTATAGATTATGGAGAGCGCAGACTCTCCTCCTCGGACTCGATGCTCACGACACAGGAGCGAGATTCTAATAGATGTTTAATAGATTCTCAGATGGATTGGACGCCGAGGCTCTACTCAGGTAATCTCGAACCCAGAAGTTTTCCAGACCAAAACAAAAGCAGCCGTTGCCACACGGAGCACGCATGTCAAAGTTACTGGCTGTGAGTATGTGCACGTTTGCTTAATATCTATAAACATATTCTATGTTCATGCTTAAACGAGACATTATGCCGTTATTTACAATATAAGTCTGCAGAATGTGTCGGTGTAGTTTCAGCTCAAAACACCCCTAATTATATAATTCTAAAAAAAGCCTGTTTTGAGTGAAAGCAGAAACGTGCTGTTTTCGTGCATGTCTCTTTAAATGCAAATTAGCTGCTTCTCCCCGCCCCCTTTTCCCGAACAGAGCTTGGAGCGGCTAAACACATCTGTTTCGGTTCTAATCACCGTGTTTATTGCACTGAAATCATGCGTTTTAAGTCATATTAGTTTAAACTCCTGATACAGACGCACAGAAAGCGGCCGTCACACACAAAGGTAAAAACACACGAGGTACAAAAGCAGTCCGTTATGTCTGTGAAGGTAAACCGCTGGGAATAAATCATGTTTATATTAGATACAGTACTGCACTGCTCTGTCGTCTCCTCTGAGGCTGGGACACTAGATAGTGTTCACTGGTGGCTCATACCGTGGCAAGCTTGACGTTGTCGCGAATGTGCATTCGATCCACGTCTCTTTCAGGCACGGGGTCAGCGCTGTCCAGATACGCCAGCAGACCGCTGGGCTAAAGGACAGACAGCGATCGAAGACATCAGTGCTATTGCTAGAAGAACAGCGTGAGTGAATGTGTGCGTCCGCTCACCAGGATCCTCTTGAGCAGGTTCAGGGCGGTGGCGTTCTCTGCCGTCCACAAACCCACCAGATGACGACTCAGCTGCCTGCGTGTGATCAAACAGAGATCAGCCCTGCGGCACAGCGTGCGATCGGTCAGTCTGAGCTGAACTGACCTGTTGGTGAGCATCCGCTGGTCAGCGCTGACCGTGAACATGGAGGTGTGCAGGTGTCTGGGTAGAGCTCCTTCACTCAGAGCCAGCTCCTGCATCTTTGAGGAGATCTCCTTCTCTCCCTCCTGACAGACGAGACGCGCTCGGATCAGACAGAGAGAGAACAACACAGACACGCAGAGGAACCGGACTCACCTCGATTATGGCCTTCATGATCAGACCCGCGCCTTTGACGATCGCCATCGACGGATGCTGCGAGAGAAGCAGACTTGATCAGGGATGCATTACACAGAGTCAAATACAGGGATGCAAGTATGAGTCCTGCATGTTCTGAGTCCCGGTTTAGATTGAAGCGCGTGAGCGTCGCTCTAAATGAGGACATAGACGAAGAACATCTCTAGAACTGCTCTGAGAGGCATTAGAGTAAAACTAGCCTCATATCACACACACACACACACACACACACACACACACACACACACACACGTGAGTGTGTGAGTGAGAGAGTGAGAGTGTGTGTGCGTGCGTGCGCGCGTGTGTGAGTGTGCGTGCGTGCATCCGCGTGTGTGTGTGTGTGTGTGTGTGTGTGTGTGTGCGCGTGAGTGTGCGCATGAATGTGTGTGTGCGCGTGAGTGTGTGTGTGTGAGTGAGTGAGCGTGCGTGCTTGTGAGAGTGTGTGCGTGTGTGCTGATTAATAAAATTACATTTAACCTTAAAAAGGAGTAAATCAAAATTAAAACAGATTTCATACGAAACTAACTTTCTATTCATCTGTGAATCCTGAAAAATAAAATGAATCAGTTTCCACTAAAATTAATAATCATAAATGTTTCAGCATATTATTATGA